>CM046030.1:7303262-7526988 GCA_025215565.1 Flaveria ramosissima | reverse complement strand
CCATACCAGAGTCAGACTCTGATGATGATGATAGTGGCGATGCCGGGGATGACATGCCTGCCCCATCTAGAGGCACAGATACAGAGACTATTCCCCCGGGGTCAGCCACTGCCGGAGAGGTCGCAGAGATGGCCGGCTTCCATCAGGAGTTTGTCGCTGGTGACATGGAGGAGGAGGAGTCCGACGAGGAGCCCCTCACCAGGACTGTGGGAAGCAAAGTCGTTCCCACAGACCACGGGCTAAAGGTGGTCGGTGAGCACCCGAGGGACTCCTCGGCGAGAGATACTGACCCCAACTATGTTCCGGGGTCAGGGAGCAGAGCTGCAGGGGGAGCATCCACTTCTTCCGGGACCAGGAGGAAGCGGATGGCTCAACCACATGGGATGAAGAGGAAGAAGCGTCGGTTGACCTTCGTGACTACCACTTCTACCACCACAGCCACCACCACCACCACTACTGAGATTCCACCCATCACCACAGCCACCACAGCCACTACTCCTACCACCACATCCACCACTTTACCCACCACCACTATATCTATCCCATCCATCACCAGACCATTCACCCCCACTTCACCACCATCGACCCACCGACCCATATTCACCACAGCCACTGCCACCACCACCACATATCAGGCTGGACCATCAGCCCAGCCCTCACAGGTACAGGGATTCACTCTACCTCACATTGGGGTAGAGGAGCAGCTCTCAGCGCTTAACCGAATGGTTATGCGTCTGCTGGCTGCTGACGAGGAGAAGGCGGCCCAGATCCGCAGACTGACCGACTTGGCTGCTGCCCAATCTCAGCAATTGGCAGAGCAAGCTCGTGTCATTGACCAGCAGAGAGTTGAGGTGTCCCAACTCCAAGATACTCAGGCTCAGTCAGCCAAACGTATTGAGGAGTTGGAGTCGACCAACAAGACGATCATGCTGAGGCTGAAGGGGTCGAAGGATGAGCCCCTGAAGCTAAAGGAGGGTGACGGAGACGACGGAGATGATGATGATGAAGATGAGGATGATGATGAGGGAGATGATGATGATGAGGAGACAGAAGAGGAGAGGACAGAAAGACATGACGATGATGACGAGGCAGACGGAGGGGATGCGGCTGCATCGGCCTCTGCCTCAGGTCAGGAGCGCAGATCCAAACGTCGACAAGACCAGTCATCCACTACTTCTGCTCCTCCGAGCGACACACCACAGATTCAGGATCAAAGTACTGATTAGATGTTTTATTTGTTTATTTACTTTGTACTTGAATCATGTATTGAAAAACAAATGTATTAAATGTTTATATATATCAAGTTAAGTTAATGTATGTCTGTTTGATTAATTACTAATGACTTATGTGTTGAATGTTTATATCAAACAGATCCAAACTTTCAGAGGGATGAGTTTGACTTCACTCCCCTTCAAATGGTCAAGACTCAGTTAACTATGATTCTTGACCTACAAGGGATAGTGAGACGGTCTGTGAGTTATACCCCTGAAGAAGGGGAGATAATTCACGACCTGTCTGATGAGCAAATAGCTGAAATGTTCAAACTCAATCCCGATGAAATCGTGAAGGATGCTCCAACAGTGGACTCAACAAGTGATGAAGAACTGAACGATGTTGATGAGGTTGAGATAGAAGACATCACTGCAGAAGAGTATCCTCAGTACGCTGACGCCGAGGGAAATGTGGTCCCCAATTTGGGTGAATCCCTAGTCAGTGATACCTTTGAGGTACTCAACAAGATGGAGCAAGAAGCAGAAAAGACTGCAGAAACAGCCCAAGCCTCCAATGCAGATGTTGATATTCGCAAGGCTGAATGGGCTGCCTGTTTTGAGGAAGTTAGAGCCCAGCGGGCTGCACCAAAGAGAGATGCCTACACAAAGCTCTACAAAGTCAAGAAACACCATAAGGTGTCGGGCAGGATTATCTCTTGGGCATATTTTGAAGACCTTAACGCGTATGCTGTTAAGAGGGAGCAGGGCATAGAGTACTTCAGGTTCCCACATGATCTGAAGACTCTACCTGGTTTTGAGCTCAACCAGCTGGCTAAACTTAAGCTGCTGTATGCTGACCCGAGGAAGATGTCAGGCTGGTTTGAGGCTGCCCTGAGGAAAGAGTACCACACCAGGTGGGTCAACTTCAAACCTCAACAACCTACGAGGTATATCAGACGGTCTGAAGTTGATCCCAGGACTGGAAAGCCAAAGATAGTGCTGAAGTGGAGTCCTCCGCGCACGATGTCAAGAATCCCTTTAAGGGAAATGCCACAGGACTTCACTCCCCACTTTAAATGGTGGTACTACGATTGGAGAACAGCTGAAGCGGTCATAGTCCTGAACAGAGAGGGCCAAATGGATACTATCAGGGTATTCGACCCAATGTGGCTAACCAACTTATCTGCTAATGATGTATACACATTATATAAGTGGCCACTGTTCTATGACACGCAAGATATTGTACAAGCCCTCCAATTCCAAAACGTCATAAGACTCTGCTTTGCTTTTGAGATACACGCAGGAGTCACTAAAGAGGAGAAGTACAAGAGATATAAGGAGGTTATGCAGAAGACAAGAGAATAGATAGATCTAGGTCCAAGGGGGAGTTTGTTGATACATGTATGTCCCTAGATCAGGATTTGTAATGTAATGAACTTGTCTGTCTGATTTTGATGTAATTGTAATGGATTAGTGAAATGATATGAATTGGTTGTTACTTGTAATGTTTAATATTTCATTAATGAGTTGTGATTGAATTAATTGGGTTTATGAATGTTTAATGAGTGTACATTAAGTTATATTAAGTAGAACATTCAAACTTAACTTAATGAAGTTCTCATGCGGATGGCCCATGCGAATGGACCACACGCATGAATAACTTCATACGATTGACTCAATCGCACGACTGAACCAGGAGACTGGATCAGTCGTATGATTGACCTATAAGATTGACTCAATCGCACGACTGAACACTCAGTCGTGCGGATGAATCAACCGCATGGTTCAATCGCACGACTGAACCATACTTATGGCCCAGTCGCACGATTGACCAATACTAACCTATAAATAGACCCAATTCGTGGGAAAACGCAAGCATTCATCCTATTACGACTCCAGACGTACCCTAGCCGTCCAGAAGCCTCCCAAATCGTTCTCCAAGTTCATAGAACACATCAGATCGGTTCTTGATCGATTTCTGACGTTGAAATCAAGTCTTGATTGATTCATCGTGTGTTCTCACTGATTGGATCGCCAATCAAATAGGATTCCGCACTATTTGAGTTGGTTTAACACGCAATCACTAGGTATTTCGTTCAAATACCAGGTCCTAACAAAGATCATGTTAGGTTGGACTCACTTTAGTATAGATGTTTACTTTACATTGTAATAGGACTTTTGTTAGTTTCATTTTGTATTTTGTTAGTAATTAGCAGTTTTGGCAGTCCAGCAAAACTGTGAGCGAATCTATACATTCGCTCACAGTTTGCTGTTTTGGGTTTACCCGGCGAACTTGTGTTCTGCCGGGCGAAACTATAGTTTCGGCATGACAGTTTTGCTGGTAGCGAAACTATCAGCGAAACTATGACTGCTATATATACTATTGTCATTTCACTTTGTATGGTAAGCTTGCAAAACCCTAATCGTGGAATTCTGTTGCAAGCTACCATTTCTAAGCAGTTACTTCATTGAAATACAATTGTGCTTGTTGTTATTGAGTGAGATTGTTCATTTGAGTACCAATTATGTCTTGATTCATCTTATTCACTTCTCAATTGTTGTTATTTGGATTGTGTGTTTGATATTGATCAAATTATCTTATCAATTGTACTGTTCATCGATCACATGGACCTACAATCGGCCATCACTTTAAGTAAAAATTAAAAACACAATAACAAACACAATCTCGACATTTCTAATTAGATCATTTCATTTTAACAAAATAACCCGTGTTTATCTGTGTGTGAAAACAAGCGAACTCGTGTTCGTTTGTGCGCAATTTCTATGAAATGCATGAATAATAATAAAATATAATTAGCATAATATGGAAGACCTAAATGAATATTGAAATGAAAATTTATTATGATTTTTATATTTATTAGATATATTTATTATAATATTTTTTTAGTTATATATATATTTTTTATTTGTATATATATTTTTAATTACCAAGAACCGACTTGATCATGATATCACATCCTCAAGATATACTTTAGCACAAAGATGAATTTAATCATCGACGAGCAATGAGATCACATTGATAACTGAATCTAATCACAATCTTTGAATGAATTTTGAAATTCTCAAACAGATCAATAACGATTGCTTATATGTTTGTCCACTCAAACTCATGCCCTATCTTTTTCAACAAACAATAGATGATTCGTTAAGGTTCGATTAAATACTTAAGAATGCTAGGACTTCACAATCATTTGACAAAAACCCTCACCCAACCTCAGGATTTCTTGAATTTTGTTACGATCTTTATAAAGCAAGGCTTGTGCATTAGTGTGCAAGTAATTATCATCAGAATATTACATTTTGTGATGTATTCATCGTTAGATGATTTGACACAACTTAGACCAAAATGGTGAGAGCTCCAGGTATATACTCATATATAACTGTTGGTCCATTTGATCGTATTATAGTACAAATGACATGAAGAATCGTTCAATAACAAACACACAATATAAACAAGATGAACAATGAAGATTGAACACAATAATAACTCATTTAATAATAGAACGATAAAGATCATAACATTCAATAACAACAAAGCACAATGATATTTCTGTGTAATAACTGCTTAGAAATGATAACTTGCAACAAAGATCAACGATTAGGGTTTTGCAAGCTTGCCTCCAATGAAAATGATCAAAAACTATATATAGTAGTCTTAGTTTCGCAGACAGTTTCGCTGTCTGCGAAATTGTTGTGCCGAAACTATAGTTTCGCCCGGCAGAAACAGTAGTTTCACTGAGCGAACTAATCAGCTGACTGTGCTCACCGTTTTGCTGGACTGCAAAACTTCATATATCTAATTACTGCAAAAGTAAACACTCTAAACTAAGATGAGTCAAACCTATACATGATCTTAAATACTCCCCCTAGGTTGGAACTCACCACCTTCACTCGTCTTGATATATCTTTTCAGCTCCAGTGACCTTCGTTGCCTTTGATTAGTCTTCAGCACCTCCTGCAACGACTTCCTCAGAGGCTTCAACACATGATTCTCTATGGTCTCTTCCTGCTTCACGAGCCCCTTCGGGATCAGCACTTGCTTGTTCAAACTGCTTGGCCAAATCCTGTATATCCATGTTTAGATCATCTTGGGCCCTTACACTCTCTGCTACACTCTTCACCTCTTCCCTCACACCTCTGATCTTGTTTACAATAGTCATAAACAGACTGGCCTCCTCCCTCGTCTCATCACCAGCACCTGCTTTGATATGATTTTCGCACAGAACCAGCAGGTCTTCATCACAGAAGCTAAAAAGTTCCATTGGATCAAAGACTTTGAGCTCAGCACCATTCTTCACTCTGATAACTGCCTCCCCTGTATTGTTATCATAAAACCACTTTTCAAAATCCTGTAGTTGTTAGGGGAGGGGATCTGCCAGTCTGGCCCTATTCATGGTCTTTGGGGGTTTCACCCTTAGTACAATCTTTCCCTTGCCAGTTTCCCAATCCTTGTCTCTCTTTGATCGTTTGCTCTCAGCCTTCATGTATCCAAACGACTCAAAGTTGTCATTTAGGCCATTCTGAATCTCCTTCTTCAAAAGTGAGGCTCGTTCACTCAGATTTGCATTTAGTAATGGCAGAGCCGCCAACCGCCTCAGATCCTATTTAGGCAAGGTCTTGAATGCCTTCCTCTTATGCATGTAGCTAATTCCACCCCCTCTCATCTTTATCATGAACATTTTGAGGCCGAGGTTATAGCACCAACTTATAATCCTCTTATTAGCCTCCTTCTTACTTAACCCTTCCATGTGTTGGAAAAGGGGAGTTAGTTCTTCTGGCTCCTTCTCTTTAACGAACCATTCAGCTTTATCCATCTCAAAGACATCTTCATCAATCTCTCCCTTCTTGGCTACATATATCAATGGCCTCTCATCAACTTCATAGAATTCAGGTTCAGAATCATAATCTACTAGTTGTTCATCATCCTCTTCTTCATCAACTAGTCCCTTTCCTTTCTCACCATCTCTGTCAACCGACTTCTCCCTCACCACCTCTTCACCAACCAGATCTTTTTCGACATCAAATCCCATGTTTATAAACTCAGCCTCCTGAATTTCCTCCTCATTTTCCCTACCTTCATCTTCATGTCTTATTTCAGGAACCTCAGCACCAGTAGATGCTGCACCAGATGTGCCCTCTCCTGCCCTGGAGGAAGTACCCACGTTCAAGAGCGGGTTTTTAGAAGTGTCAGTTAAATCTTCTAACTCAGATTGAGTTAGTTGATTGGGCAGGCTGGCAGCAGCTTTCAATTGATTAACTTCTTCAAACAACTTCTTTAGCAGTAAGTTTTGATCTACCAGCAACTTCTTCATTCCCTCCATCACCTCATCTTTTTGCTTCTCCCGTATCTCTTGGTTGGTGAGTTTGGTCTTTATCATGCTCAGTTCATTTGCCAGAGAACTGTTAAGGTTACAAAACATATCCTCATCTAAGCTTTCTCTTTCGTCCCACCTTGGTGTTTAAGTGAATGCTTGATGTCTCTGTTTAGTTCTCCTCTTTGATTCTGCTACATCAGCTTTCTTCTTCAATCTCTTCTCCTTTTCAACCCTTATTTCATCAGCCCTTTCATTTACTTATTTTTCAAAATCATAATCTTTCTCATTTGTATATCGCTTTCTCTTCTTGGCTGCATCAGTCTGTTGTGCCCTAGTTTCTTCAGCTCATTTATTCTCCGACTCGTCCACCCTTCTAATATAGTTCCATCTTTCTGGTGGGTACATGTTTTACCACAGATGGGTGATCTTCCCACTAAATTCATGTTGAAGATCTTGTATAGGTTGGACTCACCTTAGTTTAGATTGTTTACTTTTACTTGTAATAGGTCTTTTGTTAGTTTCCTTTTGTAAGTACTTAGATTTATGTATTTTAGCAGTCTAGCAAAACTTTGAGTGAAACTATAAGTTCGCTCACAGTTTGCTGTTTTGTTTACCTGGCGAATCTACAGTTTTGTTGGGCGAAACTACAGTTTCGGCAGAACAGTTTCGCTGATAGCGAAACTGTCTGCGAAATTAAGACTGCTGTATATACTCATGTTCATTTTCATTGTTGGGTAACCTTGCAAAACCCTAATCGTGAATCATTGTTGCAAGTTACCTTTTCAAAGCAGTTATTACACAGAAATATCATTGTGCTTTTTGTTATTGAATGTCATTAATCATAGTCTTATCTTGAATGAATTATTATTGTATTCAATCCTCTCTATTATTGTTGTTACTGTAATTCGATCACATGGACCAACAATATGGTATCAGACCCTTAGTGCTCTTGATTTGTTGAGTTTTTGGTGGTTTTAGTTTATTATCGAATTTCAATCAATTTTCAGTGCATTATCAGGTGTTTTTGATATGGAAAATGATTGAATTCTGCTAGTTTTTGGTTGTGGAAGAACTTCTAATCATCAGATCTCAAATTCATTGATTATTTGATGATTTCAGATTGATTTTGAGATGAAAAAGGGTTTTGGGATTGATCAGCGAAACTACAGTTCTTACAACGAAATTGTGATTCTCCATCCAACGAAACTATGGGTTATATTGCTATTGAAATCGTTGTCTAGTGGTTCTGTGAAACTAGTCTTTTTGAAGGAAAGTTCATCAGTGATTGTGAAGGATTAACAAGCGAAATTGCTGCTGAAATTGTTTTTGAAAGTTCAAGCTTGTTTCGTGCGAATTTACTAGCGAAACTAAGCCTGTTGTGACATTTGGCTAGCGAAAGTGCTGCCGAAATTGTCAGCGAAATTAGCTTCCACTGCGAAAGTATCAGCGAAAGTAGTTTTTCAGCGAAATTGTCTGCGAAGTTACCTTTTTATGCGAAAGTGTCAGCAAAATTATCTTTTCTCTTGCCGAAACTATATCAACCTCTGCGAAACTACCATGTCTAAGTTAACATCACTCACACTTGCTGATCTTGAAAGTGTTGCTTCTAATAGGCCTCCGAGACTCATTAACGGAGACAATTTTGAAGATTGGAAGAGATGTCTCAAAGCCTTCTTCTTCTATACTAATCACAACCAATGGGAATCGATTATTTCTGGTCCTCACATACCAACGGTTACTGTTAGTGATGTCGTCTCTCAAAATAAGGACCTATCTTCCTTCATTGAAAAGGATCTGAAGTTGATCGACCGTGACCAAAAGGCTTTTGGTGCTTTAACTCTTTGTCTGGCACCAGACATTTACAATCGTTTTGAAGAGCATAAAAATGCTAAATCTCTCTATGATGCCCTATGTGAGTTTTATGATGGTAATGCAGATTTAGTAAAGGATAAGAGCATTCAGGCTGAGAAGGAAATCAATTCTTTTATTGGATACAAGAATGAGAGTCTTATAGATCTCACAAATTGTTTCTTGACTGTTTCAAGCACCTTAAAGAAATATGATGAAAAGCTTTCCAACAGTGAACAAGTCAACAGGCTTCTAGATTCTCTCCCACCTTAGTGGAGTCTTTAGGTAAGGATGCTTAAATAAGAAAGAGTGTTCACAGACTACAAGCTGATGGATATTATCAATAAGCTGAAATCCTTTGAGTTGGACATGAAGAGACGAGAATTTAACCAGACCATGACGCCTACATTGGGTTTTACTAAAAATGCTGCCTTACTATCATCCGCTGCAAGCTCTCAAATACAAGACTCAATTCAAGGAGGAGGTAATATAAGTAATTTTTCAGGAGGAAACGTCACTGTTGGAAGAGATCCGACTCACTCTAAGACGAATGTTGAAACTCCAGTTCCATCAAAAACAATGGCTCTTTTTGGAATGTTCGTTCAAAGCTATGAAGTACTTGTAGCTGGAGAGCTGAAAGAGAAGGGAATGACTATGGAAGACATGTATCAGGTGGATCCTGATGATCTTGAAGAAACCGATATTCAATGGCAGATGGCTATGTTAACCCTTAGAGCTCGATGATTTATGGAAAGAACTGGACGAAAGAACTTCGGTGGTCAAACATCTAATTTAAAACCGGGATTTGATAAGTCCAAATTAAGATGCTTCAACTGTAAACAATTGGGACACTTCAAACGTGAATGTCCATCACCAATTGTCACCGATTCCAGTAATTCAGGAGTTCCAAGACTGACAGCTGAGAAAGAGAAGGAAGATGTGAATCACAAAAAGGAGACTGCATTGATCTCTAACTTTGATTGGAGTGCTGAGGTTGAGGAAACTAGAACTGAGATAAATCATGCTTTAGTTGCTAAGCTTGTTGAAAGGAATGAGAAGGAAGATAGTTAAGATGGATTTGACCTTTTCAAGGAATTCAAAAGGGAAGATGTGTCATCTGTTAATGAGAAAGAAGAAAAAGATGCTGGAATTGGGGAAGGTAAAACTGCAGGTTTAAGGAAGGAAGGAAGTTCATGCGTTGGGCAAAGAAAGGAATATGATGATGATGCTGCTACCGTTGAGGAAAAGAACTCAAGTACTCCGGTATGCCAATGTGAAAAAGCCTTAGCTACTGAAAGGATGGCGATGGGACTTCCATATAAGGTAATTCAGGATATGTGCACATCTGCTTGTAAAATTAGATTATTTGGGATTTATAAAGCTAATCGTCTATTAATTGATAATGAAAAGGATTTAAAGCGAATCAATGATGAACTTAAAATCAATGAATCAAAATACTTTGTCAAATTAAATGAGGCTTTAAAAGAAAATGATCATTTAAAACGAATTGTTTTGGAAAGAAATGTTGAGATTAACACTTTGACTGAAAGAGTTGCCCTTGCTGAATTTGAAGCAAGCAAACTTCAGTCAAAGTTAGATAAATGGACTATATCAGGGATGAAACATGATGATCTCTGTAAATCTCAACAGGGAGCTAGGATTAAAACGGGATTGGGTTATGAAAACGTAAAGGTCTATCCTCCATGTAGTACATACTGTTATTCTCCTATGCTTGTTCCTCATCCTTCTAATGATTTAATCAAAATAGATACTGACAGTATGTCTGCAGGTTTAGAGGGTGTTAACTCTAAGCATGTTCGTGAAGACTACGACTATGGACCAACTAGCGGGCTTGGATGCACTAGTATTAGCACACCTGATTGTCAACAATTTGTTTTAGATCCCAAGTCTAGTTTAAATTCTATTTTTGTTTCTAGTTCTCCTGTAACAGACTCTGTTGTCTCATGTTCTCATGACAGTTCTATTTCATCTTTTAATTCAGTACATTGTGGTGATGTCTTTTGTTCTGGTGATGATTGTGATGTAACTGTTCTTTCTACAAAGTCAACTGAGCAAATTAAAGCAAATTGTTTTGAAAAATTCTTTTCTCATCCCATTCCATCTTTCATTCCATCATATATGTCTTTATCTGATGAACGAAATATTTCTTCGTCTGAAAATAGTATCAGTGGAACTAGTTCTACTGGTACGTCAGACGAACATTCATCTATTTTTGTAAATAATAATTCTTGTTCAAATAAACTTCGACCTGTTGGCATGTATGAGACATTTAGTGACATTGATTCTAGTGTATCTGAATGTGATGAGGAAATTATCATTGATCATATTCTTACCTCATCACATCACAGACCTAGACACAAACCTCATTGTTTCAGGTGTGGTCAAGAGGAGCATCTTGTCAAAAATTGTCCTACATTACTTAATACACATCTTAATAGGAACTGTTTTGGAAATAAATTAACAAAATTGGTTAATAATTTCTTCTGCAAAAAATCTACTTTATCTAAAGATAAAGTTGTTCAATCTTGGGTTCCTATTACACCTCCTTAATTGGTTCATTATTTCATTTCAGGAGTCATCCACTAAGATTGTAAACAACTTATGGCATGTAGATAGTGGTTGCTCCAAACATATGACAGGGCTGAAAGATTTGCTGACCAATTATCGGATTATTGGTGGGGAATATGTTGCTTTTGCTGGTGATAAAAAGGGTGGAAAGATGATTGGGCAAGGAGAAGTGACCAATGGTTCTTTAACCTTGGAAAAAGCCAACTATGTTCCTGAGCTGGCATTTAATCTTCTGAGTGTTTCTCAAATCTGCGATAAAGACATTCCAGTCTAGTTTAAACCTGATGAATGTTTATTTTTAAAATCAGAGATTGATATTCCAGATGATTTGATTCTTATGCGTGCTCCAAGAAAACATGACACGTATCTTCTTGATATGAACTCCAACGAGTCAAAGTCTACTGCAACTTGTCTTCTTTCTAAAGCTTCAACCTTTGAGTCTCTTTTATGGCATCGTCGATTAGGCCATGTTAACTTTAAAATAATAAACAAATTAGTAAAAAACAATCTCGTTAGAGGACTCCCTTCAAACGATTTTTCTGTTAACAAAAAATGTATGGCTTGTGCCAAGGGCAAACAACACAAGAAACCATATAAGCCCAAACTTGAAAATAGCATAACTAGTCCTCTTGAGTTGTTACATACTGACTTGTTTGGCCCAATCAGCGTTAAATCTATTGTTAAAAAATGATTTTGTCTTGTTGTTACAGATGACTTTTCAAGATATTCATGGGTAAGATTTCTTGCACACAAAGGAGAGGTTGTTGAAGAATTGCAGAAATTAATTCTTTCTATTGAAACAATCAGCAAGAGAAAGGTTATGGGTCTGAGAAGTGACAACGGCACTGCATTCAAAAATCAGATTCTTGATTCATTCTGTGCTCAAAAGGGGATCGTGAGACAGTTTAGTGTTGCAAGGACACCTCAACAAAATGGTGTAGCCGAACGAAAGAATCGCACCCTCATTGAAGCTGCACGTACAATGCTGATAGAAACTTCATTACCCATTATCTTTTCGGCTGATGCCGTAAATTGTGCTTAATATGTTCTAAATCGAGTGTTGATTGTGAAGGATAAAATGAAGACTCCTTATGAACTTTTTCATAAGAGGAAACCTCTAATTGACTTCTTTCGGCCATTCGGTAGCTCTTGCACTCTTCTGAATACTCAATCTCAAAAGACAAAGTTCGGTGATGTATCAAATTAGTGTTACTTTGTTGGTTACTCTTTTTCTCAAAAGGCCTATCGAGTTTACAACAAGAGAACATGTATTGTTCAAGAGTCATTCTATGTTGATTGGCAGGAGTCTAACACTTCTGATGTTCGATCTGAACCAGCATGGTTCTTTGACTCCGATACTATGTTTAATTATTTCAATCTTCCAGTTTTCGACGATGATGCGTCCACTCCAAATGCTCCAACCAATATTATCTCCTCCACTCCATCACATGTCCATTCTACCTCGTTAGCAAATGATGCCATTTCAGCTGATGTTAGTTCATCCTCTCCATTGCTTGATCTGGCACCAACACCTGATTCTTCTTCACCAACATCTCTTCCTTCATCACCTACATCTATTCCCTCAGAACCTATTCCATCTCTCTCTCCCTTATCTAATCTTTCACAATCTGTGAGCGAAACTTCTCCAAACATCTTTCCTTCAGACACCGACTACAAAACTTTGAAGTATCATCCTCTTGATAATGTTATTGGATCTATCTCTGATGGTGTTCGGACGCAGAGTCAATCTGGTTTGCTTAATATCTGCCTCTTCTCTTGCTTCGTTTCTCAAACTGTCCCGAAAAATGTGCATGCTGCTCTACTGGATCCATGCTAGGTGGAATCAATATAGTTGGAGCTTCAACAATTCAGAAAGCTTAAAGTTTGGACCTTGGTTGACTTCCCTCCCAACAAATGCCCAATTGGTACAAAATGGGTGTTTAAGAACAAACCAGATGATCGTGGTGTGGTGGTGCGTAACAAGTCTAGACTAGTTGTGCAAGGTTTTGCTCAAGAAGAAGGCATTGACTATACTAAAGTCTTGTGAATCCAAGGATCGTCAACAGGAATTATCAATGTGAATCGATGTCAAGTCAACGTTAGCGGAATTAACGTTGATTTGGTTTAATTATGTTTAAGCAACTTTAAATATCAATGAAATATCAAGAACACACGAAACAAAACACAATTAATGATTAATCAGTATTTTATTATAATGTGTTGATGATTACAAAAGAATTGAATGTACGATATCAAAGAATGCTATGATGTTGTGTATGTTTAAGTTGATCGAAAGACTTTTGATGATTGTTGTATTGCTATTGCTGTTCTCAATCAATCAATCGTCTAACTCAATCGTCCTTGAATCGAAACCTAGGATCCATATTTATAGACAAAGGTGTTTCAGTTATAGGAAACACCGGATCTCTTGGGATTTGATTTGTTTCTGTTAAGGAATCATCGGATTTCTCGGGATTCGCATAACCGCCTTGTTGACTTGTTGACTTGTTGACTTGTTGACTTGTACCACTTGTATAATACAAGTGTTTGGACTCCGCAGGAATATAGTCTTCAGTAGTAATTTTGTTCTTCCGTAGATAATGTTCTTCCGAAGGTAATGATCTTCCGAAGGTATCTTGTTCTTCCGAAGGTATTGTTCTTCCGAAGGTATTGTTCTTCCGAAGGTATCTTGTTGTTCATCCGCAGAAGATCTTTGGATGCATAATTACTTGTAAGAAATATATCTACGGAAGAACAAAATGTTCATCCGTAGATGTTTCTTACACTTGGTCAATTTGTGAAATTGACCAATTATAATTTTTGTTCCTGCAACCATACATAAACCAACACATATATAAATTGGTTAACCTATATATTTAATGCATACACAATAATGAAATACAAACGTTCATTACAGATATTAATTCAAGTACTAAGCCTATACATAATGACTGGATCTACTGATTCTAGACCTAACAATACTCCCCCTTAGGCTTAGCTACTTGCAATCAGTTCTTCAAAACTGCAAGATCCTTGATTCTGGCAATCATCTTGTTGTAGAAGTAGGAAGCAGCAGTCTTCTGATCATCATACTTATAGTTGATCTTCATCTTGCTGATCTTCTTCAGAGTCTCATAACTGATTCCCAGAATATCTTCCTCTGTAGTGAGTGTGTCTAACACCTTGTTGTTATTCACCACTTCTAGCTCATCTTGTTCTGTGATTCTGAGTTCTGTTACTTCATCAAAGGTAGTTCCCTTCAGCAGTCCAGCATTAAATCTTCTTCTTTTATATGCTTTGGCATGTAGTTTGTCTATTACTTGAATCACATGGACATGTAGGAACAGATCATTTTGTGCTTTTTCATCGGTCAGCTTGGGAAAGAATTTGTCATTAAGGTATGAGGTGTAGCTGGGATGGAGCAGTTTGATTTCCACACGATCAAAGATCCTGATTTTTTCAGCTTTCTTGTTCTCAGCATTTCTCAGCAGGACCAACTCTTTTGTCTTCTCAACATATCCCCATTCAGTGATTGGGTATGTGAATTGAGTCCCTTCAATGCATTTAAGTGCTGCTTTGTTTCTGTTGTTGCAGCCAATCCTCTTCAAGAATTCATCATCTACATGTTCTGAGGCATTGGTCTTGAATCTTTTGAGCCCTTTGATTCTCTTTTGATGTTCTACATCTTCTCTTTTGGCTTCTATAAGCACATCATCTTTAAACTTTGTTTTCAACTTTCCCACTAGGGTTGAGAAATCTCTTCCTCTAGGGTGAATTGGATAATTGCTGATGATTAAACTTTAAAGATCTTTGATGTCATTCTCTGGCAGACTGACCACTGAGAGTACATCATGGAAGTATTCAACTCTTTCAGATGTTCTTTTAATAACAGCACAATCCCAGTCTGGATCATATTTCCAGGCCATGATCTTGTTTTCTTCCACAGAGCTGGGAGTTGTGAGGTGATCTATCAGTTGAATTAGAGTGGACTTTTGCTCAGTTATCTCTCTAACTGCAGTCCCAAGTGGCCATACTTTTCCGGGTATAACTTCTCTTGGCTCTCTAATCAATTTCTCCTTTCCTTTGTGCTGATCTTTAGGTTCAACTGTTATAGGTTCAGCAGGAAGTTTGCTTTGTTGTTCATAAGATGGATGTGGAGCTTCAGTTCTGAATTTTACTCCAGTATCTAGCTCAACTTTCATCACATGCTCCATCATTCTTCTGAGTTCTCTTACTGATCTTCCTTTAAGCTCATGAGGTTTGTAATTATGTCCTTGTAACCAGCAAGTCATGTTGTATTTGCTTAGCTTGGCTGTGTCATAATGTCCCAACTCCTTCTTTGTTTTCTGAATTGATTGAAAGGTGCTGAAGGCTTCTTAATCACAATTTGGAATCATAAAGCATGCAAGCTCAAATTCTTTTAACAGGTTCTTCATCTCTGTCATGTTTAGTCTTTCAACCATGTCATAAGGGAAACCATGGTTTATAAGTGTCATGAACATGGTTGATTCAGGCCTCTCTTCAAATATGTCACTTGTAGTCAGAAGATCATCAGCCTTTGAGACTTCTTGTTTTGGTGGAGAGTCTTCTTTGATTAATTCTTCCCACTCTTTATCACTTTCATCTTCCTTTTGAGAGATGGGCTTCTCAGGATATAAATCTATTGAGGGGGTGTGTTCAGGAGAAGTCAACTTTTGTTTCTTTGAAACACTTTCATAAGTAGTTGGCTTCTTCTCAGCAGTACCAAGGTACTTTCTTTTCCTTGAGTACAAGATCATTTCTTTTGATGCCTCAAGACCTTGTTTTGTTTGAGCAGTTGAAGCCTTAGCATGAGATTCCAATGAACTGATCTTCAATTTAAGTTGCTCAATTTCTTTTTCTTTTCTCTTTATAATGTTTGACTGAGCAGTCATAGTGCCAGATGCTTGTTCAAGTCTCTTCATGATCTTTTCTTTTTCTTTCTTCTCAGACTCTGCTGACTCTTTAAGCTCAGCTTCCTTGTCTAGCAGAGCATCAATGACTTTTTTATCACTTTGAGCATCTTCTCTCAGTCTTTTTATTCTTGCTTGCTGCCTTATCAATTCTTCATCCTTTTCTTTTATCATCCCCTTCAACTCTTGTATTCTTTCCTTTCTTTTATTTGATTTGAGCACCAGCTTGTTGTACTCAGCCACCAGATAGCTTTTGCTCACAGGAATGTCATCATCACTTAGATCATCTTCATTATAAGCAATCACATCAACATGATCTGCTTCTTTATCTACTTCCTGATGCTGAGACTCAATATCATCTTCTTTCACTTCCTTATGATCAACACTTGCTGAGCTTGACTTTGGTTCAGTGGCTTGATCTTCATGCTCTTGAAGAGTTTGTTGTTGTTGCTGATCAGTCACTGGAGAAACTTGTTCAGTTTCATTTGAATGCACAGGGGATTCAGTCTTGGATAATGACAGTTTAACTGTACTTGCTTCTGAGTCTAATTCTGTCTCCCCAGTGTAGATGCTCTCAGTATCTGAATTTGTAGGTTGTTGGTAAAGTTGCATCTGAAGCTGATTTGGTGATTGGGATTGAATGGGAGATATTGGTTCAGTGTTTTGACTGGCTGGTGATTGTGTTTGGGGTATTTCTTGTTGTTGTGGTGATAGGTGGAGGATTGGAGAGATAGGTTCTGTGTTTTGGCTGTGAGGGGAGGTGGTTGATGTGGTTGTTGTTGTTGAGGTGATGTTTCTGGTGATGGAGTGTCTTGAGCAGAGCTGGTAGCAGAGCTCTCTTCACCAATCTCCCAAACAAGATCTTGAGGTATGTCTGCATTAGCATCAATCACATGAGCAAACATGTCTATGTCACCTCCTTCATATTTCCCTGAGATTTTGTTTAGCACAGATCTGCCAAGGTGTGCTTGGATAAACACACCACCCTTCACAGATGTTCCAGGCAGGTCTGCATTAATGATGAGCTGAATGAATCTTGGAAACATATACATCTTATCATCCTTCTGTACTCGAATGTGATCACATAAACAATTGAAGATGTACTTTGAATAGTTGTAAGTCCTTCCCTCAAAGATGCCAATGATACCAGATGATATATGTCTTGAAAATCTGTCAAGCCCAGATTTTTTGTTTGACATACACTTCAGATAAGTGTGACACAAAAATCTGTATGGCTTACAGAGTCTTCCCTTCTTAATTTCTCCCTTTTCAAAGTTTCCATCATACCCCATTAGGAGAAAAACCTTTTCTATGTATTCATTATCAAATACATCAGGGTGTCCAACTTCAACATCTCCCAGTTCTAGAACCCTTCTTATTGTTTGTTCGTCTATTCTCAGCCTTCGATTCTTTACTTCTGCAATAATGCTTCATCATCTTCTTCTATATGTGCAGAATTCCAGAAATCACTGATATGCGAGCGATAAATCGTCGGCTATGCAGATAGGGCATAGAATATCCTTGATCTTCTCAAATATCTCATAATTTCTTGACATCCTTCTGACACAGGATCGTCAAGGTTCAAGAAAGCACACACATTATGTTCTTTTGCAAATCGTTGATCCATCTGTTCATAAGAAAAGACTTCGTTAGAATCACATTATTGATATGAGAATACAAACAGTTGTGAGATAAAACAAGAATCAACTGGTTCATTCTTGATGATTACGACATGTTTTACCTTAATAAACGCTGATTAAGAACACAACTATATGTTTGCTTAAGGTTTTGATTTGGTAAATTTTGAATGTTGAGGAAGTGGGAAAAGTTTTGTTGAGTGAGATTTTCTAGGTCTGAAAAAGTGAACGGAAAAAGTGAATAATGAAATTGACAAGTCAAACCTCATTATTTATACCCTCAGACATATTAATTTTCTCTGATTTATTAAGTGGGTCCCACATTGTATTCTTCCGTAGAAGTAATTTCTTATTAATTAAGTGGGATCCACAATTTACTCTTCCGTAGTACATCTACGGATCAACAACTTCTACTGATGTGAAATTGTAATCATTAATTTATTGATCTTTACTCATCCGTAGTTTACCAATCTACGGATAAACATTAATATACTAATATTGATTTACACACAGTTGTATGTATGGCCCAACTCCATTGGTTGAACCAATTATTGCTATAGGACCTCGTTGGCTTTGTATACATGACAATTTAGTACAAGAAAATTTAAAATAGCGATTTTTACTAAAATATTTCATGTAACCAACAGCTAAGATGATGCTCAGATTTCAATTTCTTCAAATTGATAATGATATAGACATTGCTGCTGCTGATTTAGATGCTTTTTCATGAATTCTACTCCCCCTAAATTTGTGATTAATGATGAACATAAGCATTTATCATAAATTTCTTTAAGAGGAATAACATGAATTTTAAATATATGATAATGATCAGATACACATAAGATGAGATCATACTATAATGCTAAGCCTCTTCCTGATTAGTTATGTTGTATAGTTGATACTAGAACAAGTTCTGATTGCAAGTATATTGTCCATATAAATCCATACAAGAGCTCATGTATCAACTAGGCATGCTGTTTATCATGTTCTATTGTTTTAGAAATAACTGTCACGGGCTTCACATTTGATTCACAAAGGTGTTGTCCTCCCTTTGCAAGTCAACAGGAATTATCAGTGTGAATCGATGTCAAGTCAACGTTAGCGGAATTAACGTTGATTTGGTTTAATTGTGTTTAAGCAACTTTAAATATCAATGAAATATCAAGAACACACGAAACAAAACACAATTAATGATTAATCAGTATTTTATTATAATGTGTTGATGATTACAAAAGAATTGAATGTACGATATCAAAGAATGCTATGATGTTGTGTATGTTTAAGTTGATCGAAAGACTTTTGATGATTGTTGTATTGTTTTAGAAATAACTGTCACGGGCTTCACATTTGATTCACAAAGGTGTTGTCCTCCCTTTGCAAGTCAAATCATCACTTTTTCACACTTAAGACTATGTACTTTAAATTATAATAGCTATCTTGAGATGTATTTGGCATCTCATTGATGCAATGTTGATAAAGCTTAAGATAATATACAGTTGATCACTTAGGATTCTTTTGAGAGCTTTAGATATGATCGTCATCAGGTCACCAGGTCTTTACTCACGTAAAACAGAGGTGCCTTTAACCCAGGTCTTTGTTCACACAAAACAGAGGGATGATGATGAGCATGATCTTTTCACCATTGATACTGATATTCAGTATGGTGATCATACACCCAGGTCTTTGTTCACACAAAACAGAGGGACTATGATTTGCAAAGATAGATAGTATAAAGTGTTTTACATAGTGTGTTTAGATGAATGATTTGATCACATTAGGATAAGACTCACTTTGTTTTCTCAAAATGAAGTTTCCCACAGACAATTATTATAGTATTATGTTTTGCATGCACTAAGTTTTGTTTCCACTCAAGATGAACCTACTCATATATCAAGAAACTTGTTGAGATATATTGTTATTTGTTTATGCAGAAATAGGCAAAGCTATAATGTACTATCATTTCCCATGCATAAGTCATACTGATGCATTATTGCACACAGCATGTTGTTTGTTTAGACTTGATTTAATCTAAGTTAATCATACCTAGAGACTCAATCAGAAAATTAAATCTGACTGAATCAAAGGCTTTAGTGAATAAATCAGCAAGCTGATTTGATGTATCCACTTTGACTAACTTAATCAATCCTTTTTCTGAGCAATCTCTCAGAAAATGATACCTAATCTCTATATGTTTTGTTTTACTATGTTGCATAGGATTAGCAGTGATAAACATAGCAGCAGAATTGTCTATATAGATTGAAGTTTGAAGAAAGTTGTAACCATAGTCAAGCAATTGGTTTTGTAACCAAAGTACTTGAGAACACCCAGCTGAAGCAGCAATGTACTCAGCCTCAGCTGTGGATACAGAAACATTTGTTTGTTTCTTGCACTGCCATGACACTAGCCTGGGTCCAATGAATTGACATCCACCGGTTGTTGATTTTCTATTGCTGTTACATCCACCATAGTCACCGTCTGAGTATGAGTAGAGTGTAAAGTCTCCATCCTTGGGATACCATAGACCAAGTCCTGGTTTTTCCTTGAGGTATCTGAAAATTCTTTTGACAGCATTGAGATGTGACTCCTTTGGATCAGATTGGTACCTAGCACATACACACACAGCAAACATAATATCAGGTCTACTGGCAGTTAAGTACATAAGTGAACCTATCATAGATCTAAATAATTTTTGATCAATAGATTTTCCAGTGGGATCAGGAGCAATCTTATCAATTGTTGATGCTGGTGTTTTGCATGAGGATACTTCAGCAAGATTGTATTTCTTCAGTATTTGATGTATGTATTTTTCTTGATTGATGAATATTCCATCTGCTTTTTGATGAACTTGAAGGACAAGGAAGAATGTTAATTCACCCATTGAGCTCATCTGAAATTTAGATTTCATCAGTTCTTCAAAATTCACACACAAATCTTATTAGTTGATCCAAATATAATGTCATCAACATATACTTGAACTACTAAGAGATCTTGATGTTCTTGTTTGAGAAAGAGTGTCTGATCAATAGTTCCTCTTTTGTAGCCATGCTTGAGTAAGAAAGATGATAGTGTTTCATACCATTTTCTTGGTGCTTGATGAAGACCATATAAGGCTTTATCTAGTTTGTATACCCTGTGAGGATAATGAGGATCTTCAAATCCGGGGGGTTGAGACACATAAACTTCCTCATCAATTTTCCCATATAAGAATGCACACTTGACATCCATTTGATACACAGTAAATTTCTTATATGATGCATATGCCAAGAACACTCTTATTGCCTCAATTCTTGCAACTGGTGCAAAAACTTCATCATAATCTATGCCTTCTTCTTGAGTGTATCCTTGTGCTATCAACCTTGCTTTGTTTCGGACAATAATCCCTCTATCATCCAGTTTGTTTTTGTATAGCCATCTAGTTCCAATAGGATGTTGACCTTCAGGTAAATCAACAAGAGACCATACTTTTTGCTTTCTGAACTGTTGAAGCTCTTCTTGCATAGCTTCAATCCAGCTATTGTCTTTTAAAGCAGCTGTAATGTTTGGAGGCACCACTTGAGAAAGAAAACAGTTGAAGAGACAAAGGTTGGCTGTACCACTTTGGCTCCTTGTAGTTCTCTTTTCAGGATTTCCAATGATATTGCTAAGTGGATGAGACTTATGAATTTTCATTGAGGGAGTTGACTCAACTGGAATGGATGATTCCAGATTAGTCATTTCCATTGCCTCTGACTGATTCATCTCAATTTGAGAATTCAAGAAATAATCAAATTGAGTCTCTGTTGATTGAGCTACAGAAGTATCTGCAGTTGGATTTTGCTCTTCCGCAGGAACTTCTGCGGAAGTATTTTGTTCTTCCGTAGGAGCTGCTCCGGATACATTTTGGTCTTCCGAAGGAAGTTCTCCGGATGTCTGCTGATCTTCCGAAGGAACTTCTCCGGATGTATGCTGATCTTCCGAAGGAACCTCTCCGGATGCATTTTGGTCTTCCGAATGAATTTCTCCGGATACATGCTGATCTTCCGAAGGAACTCCGGATGCATTTTGGTCTTCCGAAGGAATTTCTCCGGATATATGCTGATCCTCCGAAGGAACTCCGGATGCATGTTGTTTAGTTCCACATGTAATATCTGCTTCTGCTGAAGTATTTTCACCTGAAGATGGATGTATCCTTGGGGGATCAGCAGATAAAGTTACTTCAGTCATAATAGGTGGAACAAATGGATAGCATACTTCATCAGATCCTGCATTTGTCAAATGATCATAGTTAAAAGATTTAGACAAAGCATCTATGTCAAATAACCATGATGAACCTTTAACTGACTTAGTAAACACATTTTCATCAAAGGATACATTAGGGGTTCTTCCACAATGTTATGTTGTGGAATATACACTCTATATGATTTTGATGTTGAAGAGTATCCCACAAAGAACCATCATATGCTTTTTCTGAAAATTTTCCTAATGACTCTTTTATGTTCAAAACAGTTACTTGACATCCAAATACTCTTAGATATCCTATGTAAGGTTTTCTTTTAAAAGGAGCTCATAAGGAGTTTTGTTATGTTCTTTGACAATTAATGTTCTGTTTTGAACATTGCATGCAGTATTCACAGCCTCAGCCCAAAAGGTAATAGGTAGTTGTGAATCAGCTAGCATTGTTCTTGCTGCTTCAATGAGAGTTTTGTTTCTTCTTTCAGCAACTCCATTTTGTTGTGGAGTCCTTGGTGCACTGAATTGTCTTGCAATACCTTTGCTCCTGCAAAAAGAATCTAGTTCAAAGTTCACAAATTCAGTACCATTATCACTCCTGAAAATTTTGACTTTTGTATCAAGTTGATTCTCAATCTTGATTACAAAGTCCATTAATGTTTCTGATGTTTCACTCTTTTGTTTTAAGAAAAAGACCCATGTAAATCTAGTGAAATCATCAACTATCACCAAACAATATTGCCTTTTTCCAATGCTCATTACATTGGTTGGGCCAAAAAGATCCATGTGAAGCAATTTGAGTGGTGTAGTATTAGTATTGATTGTTTTTGGTTTATGTGACACTCTGTGTTGTTTTCCTTTGTAACAAGAAGAACAATGAGTTGAGCAATGAAACTCTTTATTTGGTAATCCAATGACCAGGTCATGTTTCACCAATTTATTCATGTTCTTCATGTTAGAATGAACAAGCCTTCTATGCCATAATTGTGACAAATCTTCTGAAAGTTTAGATATAAGGCAAGTTTCATGTTTTGTGAGAGAAGTGTTGTTCATATCCAAAACATAAGTGTTTCCTTTTCTTGTTGCTTTGAGGAGAATCCAATCTTCAGGGACACTAAATCCTGGCTTAAGAATGTAATAGTTAGTGTCATCAAACAATGTAGTGTAGTTTTGATCACAGATTTGAGATACACTAAGTAAATTATACTGTAAGTTTTTACAGTAATTTACTTTATCAAATTTAAGTACACCATTAGTTATCATTCCTTCACCAACAATTTTACCTCCCTTTTTATCCCCACCAAATGCCACATAAGAAGCATTTTTATGTTTAAAATCATGGAGAAGAGAACAGTTTCCTGTCATATGCCTGGAACAACCACTGTCAACATACCACATGTTGTCAGCTCTCCAATATTGTTCCTGCAATCAGAAATGAAAATCAGTTAGAAGTGACAACCCAAGTCTTAGTGATATTGGGTTTATCAACAGGATCTAAAACAGTTATTCTTTCATGAACAATTTTTGAAGTTTCAGTTTTACTCAGAGTAACTTCATTTGTTTGAGTCTTTTGTTTTGACACTGAACCTTTAAATGTTTCACTATCTTTTGTTTTTGAAAGAGGTATATGTATGCCTTTGTCAAATTTATCAAAGAATGAATCATCATCCTTTGATTCTTTGTCTGACAAATCTACTCTTTTGTGTGGTGTTTTTGACTGCTGAAAAGATGGTCTTTTCCGCAGTATATGAACACTTGATGCTGATTTGTCCTTTGGTTTTGCTTTTGATTTTTGTTCAAACTTCTTCAGTTTTGAGCTCTTTGTAGAATCCATAGATTGAGAATCTGATTCAGATTTGTCTGATTCTTTCTTCTTTGAGCTTTTTGTCTTGTTCTTTTTGTTGATATAACATTCCTGTGTGGAATGATTATTTTTGTTGCAGATAGAACAATGTTTGTTGAAGTAACAATCAGTAGTCATATGATTGTTCATATTGCAAATAAACAGTAGCTGCTGAAGTAACAGTCTTCAGTGTTGTGATTTTTCATGTCACACCATTTGCAATACTTTTCTTCTGATTCTTTCTCATAATCATTCCTTTTGTTTGCTGATCTTTGTTGTAGCTCTTTCTTCTTTAGCTTTGAATGTGCTTCACCTTTTTCATTTGTGCACATTTTGATTGTTTGGGGCTGAATTTCTCTTCCGTAGATCAGCAGCTGAAGTTTTCTTGTTCAGTTGATGATCTACTGAAGCCTTTTTTTTCCTTTGAATTTTCCTCTTTCCTCAGTGATGACAGATTCATCAGTCAATTTCTTGGAGGAGTCTTGCATACTTAGTTCTTGAAGACCTTCATTCAATTGAGCTATCCTCTTGCAGATGGTCTTTAGCATGTTTCTTTGTTTAGGAGGGTATGGCAACTTTGTTTCTTCAAGCACTTTTGGGATATGGGCTTTCAGTTGAAAATTTTTACCAGTGCTTGTTTGATCAACATCATGTTCATCAGAATCATCCAAGTCATCACACTTATCATAATCAAATTCTGAATCATTTTGATCTAATGATTCTGATTCAGATGATTCAGTTTCACTCACCTCAGCTTTATCATTAATTTTACTTTTAGTTGAATCTTTTTCAAATTTAGTGCCAGGCACAAAATGATTTGACAGAGTGTTTGTCATTGTTGTAGGTAAGGATGTGTAATTATCATTTATAGGTGGTGCAACCGCATTATAACCCAACCCAGACCTTTTCTTTGATTCAATATGAGAATTTAGTAATTTCTCATATTGCTGAGATGATAATTGAAACTTCTGAAGTTTCACTTCATTTGATGCATGATCAGCCATGGATTTTGTTAAGGAAGTGGTCAAATGCTCAACTTGGGCTTTTAGGCTATAATTTTCAGAAACAAATTTTTCTAAATCCTTTTGCAAGGAATTAATTTTTATTTGATATATTTTATGTTCTCTAACATGGGATTCATTCAAAATCATTGTTTCTTTTACTTTATCAGCCAACTGTTGAGCATGGACTCTATATCGTTCAACTTCCTCAACACAAGTTGATGAACACAATCTTTCTTTTACCTCTTTTGCCATTGGGGGAACTGTTTGATCCATATGGGCCATCAAAGCTTGATTCTCTTTCAAAACTTCCTTCTCATACAAACTCCAGTCACACATTCCATCTTGAAGTATGATCAGCCCTGACTCCTTTGAGTTACTAGGTCCTGCTGATTCTTTGGTGGCTGGTGGGGAAGCATTGATCAGTTGAGATTGCTTGTGCAGAGGTCTTTGAGAAGATTGTTGATTTGCTTGAATCTGATGTTGTTGATGCTGCTGATGTTGTCTCATCTCTGGATAAGACTGTTGATTGCATTCTCTTGAGAAATGTCCATAGAGATTGCATTTGTAGCATCTCACTTTTGATTTGTCAACACCAATCTTTGATGTTTTGCTTGCTGAAGCCAAGTTCTTATTTCTCCTGAGATATTGCTTAGCTCTATAAGCAATCATGGCCATCTGCCATTGTAGATCCATCTCTTCCACTACATCTGGAGGTAGTTCTTCTAAGTCTTGTTGGCAGATATTGGCTGATGTTAGAGAGCTTCCCAGATATGCTTGAAAACTTGAGCTAAAAGCTGCAAAGGCTGCTCTTTGTTCTTCAGAGTCCAATATCACAGTTATTGGTTCTGACTGATTTGCTGAAAAGGAAGACTTAGCTGTTGCTGCAGTTGTATCTTGTCTATCAGTAGTTCTTCCTTTATTGTTTTGCTGCTTGTCTTGAGATGATTTCTTTGAGGGTTTTGAAGCATAGAAGCTAACTTCCTCCTCATCATCACTCCTAGCACAAGAGTTATCACTTTCATTGTTTGAAATAAATGCACTTCCTACATTATTTGTTTCTTTGAAGTGATAGGGTGAGACATGAGTTCTCAACTCTTGTTTCTTGATTTTTCGTCCATTTCAAGAGCTTCCACTTTTGCAACCAGAGTATCTAAGCCAGTTGCTTTCAGATCTATAGTGTTCTTGAACATGGACACAATATGCTTCCAACTTTCTGGCAAAGTCTGGAGCATTTTCTTGTTTAATTCCTCACTAGTATACTTCAACTCTAGAATATTCATCTCAGTGACTAACTGCATGAATCTATGAAGTTGCTGAGGAATTGATTCACCCTCAATATGATGAAAAGTTTCATATTGTGATCTGAGGGTGTCTCTCCTTATACTTCTTATCTCATCACTCCCTTCGCAGAGAGTGTGAAGTATCTTCCATAAGGAGTGTGCTGTTTTATAGTTCTCACACCTGATTAATATCTCTTCAGGTAAAGCCATACTAAGCAAACTGTATGCTTTATATCGACTTTAACCTTTTTGACATCATCAGGTGATAGATCTTTCGTACTGATTGGTTGATTTTTGTCATTATAATCCGGCCCAAGAGTGGGTGGAATATAAGGACCTTCAGTGATGGAAATCCACAAGTCAGAATCAGTATAGTTTACATGATTCCTGAACTTGATTTTCCAAGACTTGAAATCTGCTTTTGTTTCCAACTTCGGAGGTTGGTAAGATGAACCACTGAAGTTGCTCATGATGTTAACAAGATCTGCTATTCAATTGATTTGAGTATAGAAAGAAGTTAATTAAAAACGATTGCTGTTAAACGAAATCAAACACAATTAAAACACAACTAACACTGATAGATCAATTGATCTAAATCAATGAGCACTTGGCTCTGATACCACCTGTGAATCCAAGGATCGTCAACAGGAATTATCAGTGTGAATCGATGTCAAGTCAACGTTAGCGGAATTAACGTTGATTTGGTTTAATTATTTTTAAGCAACTTTAAATATCAATGAAATATCAAGAACACACGAAACAAAACACAATTAATGATTAATCAGTATTTTATTATAATGTGTTGATGATTACAAAAGAATTGAATGTACGATATCAAAGAATGCTATGATGTTGTGTATGTTTAAGTTGATCGAAAGACTTTTGATGATTGTTGTATTGCTATTGCTGTTCTCAATCAATCAATCGTCTATCTCAATCGTCCTTGAATCGAAACCTAGGATCCATATTTATAAACAAAGGTGTTTCAGTTATAGGAAACACCGGATCTCTTGGGATTTGATTTGTTTCTGTTAAGGAATCATCGGATTTCTCGGGATTCGCATAACCGCCTTGTTGACTTGTTGACTTGTTGACTTGTACCACTTGTATAATACAAGTGTTTGGACTCCGCAGGAATATAGTATTCAGTAGTAATTTAGTTCTTCTGTAGATAATGTTCTTCCGAAGGAAATGATCTTCCGAAGGTATCTTGTTCTTCCAAAGGTATTGTTCTTCCGAAGGTATTGTTCTTCCGAAGGTATTGTTCTTCCGAAGGTATCTTGTTGTTCATCCGCAGAAGATCTTTGGATGCATAATTACTTGTAAGAAGTATATCTACGGAAGAACAAAATGTTCATCCGTAGATGTTTCTTACACTTGGTCAATTTGTGAAATTGACCAATTATAATTTTTGTTCCTGCAACCATACATAAACCAACACATATATAAATGGGTTAACCTATATATTTAATGCATACACAATAATGAAATACAAACGTTCATTACAGATATTAATTCAAGTACTAAGCCTATACATAATGACTGGATCTACTGATTTTAGACCTAACACTCCAGTCGCTCGTCTTGAAGCAATCAGGATTTTTCTTGCTCATGCTGCTCATAAACAGTTCAAGGTCTATCAGATGGATTTCAAGTGTGCTTTTCTCTACAGAGACATTGATGAGGAGATATATGTATGTCAACCACCAGGTTTTGAGGATCCTGACTTTCCAGATAAAGTCTATAAGCTTGACAAGTCTCTGTATGGTCTTCATCAAGCACCTCGAATCTGGTATGAGACCCTGACACAGTATCTCTTAAGCAATGGTTTCACTCGTGGTACCATCGATATGACTCTCTTCAAAAAGGAAGTGAATGGTGAAATGCTTTTTGTACAAGTGTATGTTGACGATATTATTTTTGGATCTACCGATTCACTATTATGTCGGGAGTTTGAAGAAGTGATGCGTCAACGGTTTGAAATGAGTATGATGGGAGAAATGTACTTCTTTCTTGGTCTACAAGTTGAACAAAAGCAAGAAGGAATTCTTATTCATCAGGAGAAGTATATTAAAGATATCTTGAAGAAATTCAAGATGGACGACGCCTCTCCTGAGATGACTCCCTTTACTGCTCAGACTTGTCTCATTCCTGATGAGAACGGGAAACCAGTTGATCTGCATCTCTATAGATCTATGATCGGTTCCCTCATGTATCTTACAGCAAGTCGTCCTGTTATCACTTTTGCTGTTGGATACTGTGCTCGATATCAGTCGGCCCCAAAAGAGTCCCATGAGAAAGCTGTCAAGAGAATATTTCATTATCTCAAAGGCTCATCCCGTTTAGGTCTATGGTGTCCATATGGAGGGAATTTTGATTTACATGCTTATTCTGACAGTGATTCTAATGGTTGCAGGTTAAACAGAACATCGGTGTCCGGAGGGTGTCAATACCTAGGAAAATGTCTGGTGTCTTGGGAGAGCAAGAACAAACCACTGTCTCTCTTTTTACAGGAGAAGCAGAATACATTGCTGCCTCTAGCTGTTGTTCCCAAGTACTTTGGATACAACACCAAATGATTGACTACGGAATTAACTTACTCCACACGCCGTTGTTTTGCGACAACCAAGCAGCCATTGGGATTGCAAAAAATCCTATTCATCATTCCCGAACCAAATATATCGAAACACGGATTCATGCAATTCGTGATGCTCAAGAAAAGGGTTTTATATATATTTTACCCATTGACACAAAAAATCAAAAGACAGATCTTTTCACAAAAACTTTTGATAAACCCCGTTTTTATGAATTGATCTCTATGCTCGGGTTAATATCCTTTTAAACCTCTATTAAAAAAATTAATAATAATAATAATAATAATAATAATAATAATAATAATAATAATAATAATAATAATAATAATAATAATAATAATAATAATAATAATAATAATAATAATAGTAATAATAATAATCACCATTAATAATATTTATCCTTTTAAAATAAAAGTTTGGGGAAGTAACTAAATAACCTGAGTGTTGAATTTGAAATGACGAGAAATGATTGTATATCTTCTGGATATGCTCCGTTATGCATGACTGGTACTTAAATGAGAAATGATAGTAACTAATGTTGGTCTCTATTTCACAACTTATTTTTTATTGAATATTAAAGTCAAGAAAACAAACAGATTCTTTAAACGATATGCTTGGTAGGCTCTGCCTAAAGAATAAAGTATACAACATCAATATGATTTAAATTAAAATCCCTGCTTAAGAATGTCTGGTTTTACGCGATCATTTTGGCCTGCACAAAAACTGAGTCCCAGCAAAAAGTGGATTGAGGATTGATCTTTGGCTCTTGTGTTGTACATTTGTGTCTTGTACTTGAGCTAATCTCCTCTGATGTACGGAAGTACCGACCTGGAGTGTTGCTCTTCTTTGCTGTACGATAGTACTGACCTGGAGCTCTCATCGGCACAAGATTAAATGGTCATCTCCTTTGTTATATGTGAGTATAGACCTGGAGCTCTCACCATTTTGGTCTAAGTTGTGTCAAATCATCTAAAGATGAATTCATCTCAGAAGGCAAGTCCCTATCTATAATTACTTGCACACTATTACACAAGCTTTGCTCTATAAAGATCATAGCAAAATTCAAGAAATTCTGAGGTTATGTGAGGGTTTTTGCCAAATGATTGTGGGGTCCTACCATTCTAAAGCATCTAATCGAACCTTAACAAATCATAAGCTGTTTGTTGAAAAAGGATAAGGCACGGGTTTAAGTGGACAAATATATCAGCAATCGTTGTTGATCTGTTTCTGAATTTCATCAGTTCCTTTGTAGATTGTGATCAGATTCAACTATCAGTATGATCTCATTGCCGGTCAATGATGAAAGTCATCTTTGTGTTAATGCATATCTCGAGGATGTGATCTCTGATTGATTTAGATCTCAGTGTTTGAAGTTAATATAATAATAATAATAATAATAATAATAATAATAATAATAATAATAATAATAATAATAATAATAATAATAATAATAATAATAATAATAAGAGGGGGCGAAACTATTCTTTCGCTCATTGTTTCGCTAGACGAAATTACAATTTCGCTCAGCTACCTCATTCTGTGCAAGGTCATTTTTGATTTGTGTATTACTTGGCGAAATTGCAGCTTCGCTTAGCGTAACTGTAAATTCGTCAGGCGAATCTATAGTTTCGCTAGCTTTGAAACTATATGCTATATAAGTCTTTTTGCGAAATTATTTACTCATTTTTTGCACAATTGACCTGTGACGTCCCTTAGGGTTTCTCCGTGAACTTTTTATGCGATTTTGTGATTCTGTGTTTAATCTATCTGATTGATTGTAGATACAAGTTCGCCTGTGAGTTTCGATCTTAGGACCATCCTTTAATCTTGTTTACATCATCTCATTGTGGGTATTTTGATCGAGACTCTTCGGTAGCCTCGCTGTTCTTCCAGCGAAACTACTGATAATCTAGCGAAGCTGAACGAAAGTTCTTGCATCCTCAGCGAAACTGTAAGGTTATGCTGTCCAAGCGAACCTAACAGTTTCGCTGGCTATCTTTCGGTTTCGCTATGCCGAAACTATAGTTTCGGCTTGTCGAATCTACTTCACTGTTTGAGCGAAACTAATGTGATTTTGCTGGCGAAACTAGACTTTCGGCCACCTAAACTATATATCATTCTGCGAAACTATAGTTTCGGCCAGCGAATCAATTTTAGTTATTGTTTATTCTTTATTCTATTCTTATTTTATAATTATTTTAGTACTTAATACTTTATTCTAATGTATTTCATGTGTATTTCAGATATAAATGGCTAACTTAAAGTTCGATGAGCGGAATAATATCACTGCTATTCTGGATGATACACATCCTAAGGCTGCTGGGTTCAGAGACTGTATTAGATGGCTGCAAAGATCACCCATAGCTTATGCCATATCTCATTCGACCACCATTTATGATCTTCATATCAGAGATTTCTGGAGATTTGCAGAGTACGATACACGACGAAATTCACAAAGAATTACTGCTAATGTCCTAGATCACGAAGTGACTATTACTGCTGAGATTGTTTCGAGGATTTTGAGACTAGAACAGGATTCAAGAGATGAAGTTACTATGTCGTTTTCAGAGGTGTTCAATGCGTTTAGAAGCATGGGATATGAGGGGCCAGCTTTTGGTTCCCGCAAGGAGATCAAGAAGTCATTTCTGTCCAAGGAGTGGAGGTTTATTGCTCATGTTTTTATTATGTGTCTTGATCATCGTAAAGGTGGATCAGACGGACTAAACATTGATTAGGCAAAGGCAATGGTGTTATGTTGCAAAGGAGAGAAGGCCAACATTGCCAAACTTATATTTGCATGCATGGCTGAGAACATGATGGCCTTGAAGAAGGACAAATGGGTGTTATATCCTCGTTTTCTTCATATGATTTTTGATGATCTTATACCAGATGTACCAAAACATGGAGAGGTAAAGAGGCTACTAAAAATGAACCCTCGCATTTTTGCTAACTGCTGTGCAATTCGCCACGATTTTAGCGGAATGATCACCCATCTTTGGGAAAATATGTACCCTCCAGAGAGATGGAGTTATATTAAACGAGTGGATGAATCTAAAAACAAAAGAGCTGAAGAATCCAGGGCACAGCAATCTGAAGCAACAAAGAAAAGAAAAAGATATGCTAAGGAAAAAGATTATGATTTTGAGGAAGATATAAATGATCAAGCTGAAGAGATAAGAGTAGAGAAGAAAAGAAGATCGAAAAAGAAAGCCGATACTGCAGAAACTGAGAGGCGTACAAAACAGAGACATGAAGGATTCACTGAAAGAAGGGAGGAAAGTGGAAACCTGGATGAAGACATGATTTGCAATCAGAATGCTTCTTTGGCAAATGAACTGAGCATGATCAAGACTAAACTTACCACCCAAGAGATTAGAGAACAACAAAAAGATGAGGTGATAGAGGGCATGAAAAAGATGCTTGTTGATCAGAACTGTCTACTAAAGAAGCTGTTTGAGGAGATTGGCCAGCTGAAAGCTGCTGCCAGCCTGCTCAATCAACTAACTCAATCTGAGTTAGATGATTTAACTGACACTTCTGAATACCCGTTCTTGAACGTGGGTACTTCCTCAAGGGCAGGAGAGGGCACATCTGGTGCAGCATCTACTGGTGTTGAAGATCCTGAAACAAGACGTGAATATGAAGGTAGGGATAATGAGTAGGAGATTATTGAAGCGGGGTTTGTCAATATGTAGTTTGACTTTGAGAAGGATTTACTGGGTGAATAAGTGATAGTAAAGAAAACTGCTGAAGAAACTGCTGAGAAAGGAAAGGGGTTAGTTGATGAAGAAGTTGAAGATGAACAGCTCATAGACTATGATTCTGAACCGGAGTTCTATGAAGTTAATGAGCGACCTTTGATCTATGTGGCAAAGAAAGGGGAGGATGCTGAAGATGTGTTTGAGATGGATAGAGTCGACTGGTTTGTAAAGGAGAATGAACCAGAAGAACTCACTCCCTTATTCCAACATATGGGAGGGTTGAGTAAACAGGAGGCCGACAAAAAGATTATAAGCAGGTCCTATAACCCCGGCCTAAAAATGTTCATGATAAAGAGGAGGGGGTAGTATTAGATACATGCATAAGAGGAAGGCTTTTAAAACTTTGCCTAAATGGGATCTTAGGCGGTTGGCAGCTCTACCACTTCTAAATGCACATTTGAGCAAAAGAGCCACATTTCTAGAGAAAGAGATACAGAACGTGATTAAGGACAACTTTGAGTCGTTTGGCTACATGAAGGCAGAAAGGAGGAGGTCAAAGAAAGACAAAGATTGGGAAACGGGAAAGGGAAGAATTGTTCTGAGGGTTAAACCGCCAAAAACAGTGAACAGAGTGAGATTGGCCGATCTCCTTCCCCAACAATTACATGATTTCGAGAAATGGTTTTATGATAATAATACTGGGGAAGCTATGATTAGAGTGAAGAATAACAAAGAATTTAAAGTTTTTGATCCTATGGAGTTGTTCAGTTTCTGCGACGAAGATTTATTAGTGTTGTGTGAGTATCACATAAAGGCTGGGGCTGGAGAAGGGACTCGGAAAGAAGCTAGCCTCTTTATGAATGTAGCCAACAAGATTAGAGGGGTGAGGTCAGAGGTCAAGAAATTAGCCGAAAGGGTAAGGGCTCAAGATGACCTTAACATGGATATTCAAGATTTGGCAAAGTAGTTTGAGAGGGCTAGTGCTCATCCCGAAGGAGCTCGTCAAGCAGGAGGAGACCATGGAGAATCATGTGCTAAAGTTTAAGAGGGAGCTGTTGCAGGAGATGCTGAAGAGATCACTGGAGCTGAAGAGACTAATCAAGCCGAGTGAAGATGGTGAGTTCCATCCTAGGGGGAGTATTGAAGATCTTGTATAGGTTGGACTCACCTTAGTTTAGATTGTTTACTTTTACTTGTAATAGGTCTTTTGTTAGTTTCCTTTTGTAAGTACTTAGGTTTATGTATTTTAGCAGTCTAGCGAAACTGTGAGCGAAACTATAAGTTCGCTCACAGTTTGTTGTTTTGTTTACCTGGCGAATCTACTGTTTTGCCGAGCGAAACTATAGTTTCGGCAGAACAGTTTCGCTGACATCGAAACTGTCTGCGAAACTAAGACTGCTATATACTCATGTTCATTTTCATTGTTGGTAATCTTGCAAAACCCTAATCGTGAATCATTGTTGCAAGTTACCTTTTCAAAACAATTATTACACAGAAATATCATTGTGCTTTTTGTTATTAATTGTCATTGATCATAGTCTTATCATGAATGAGTTATTATTGTATTCAATCCTCTCTATTATTGTTGTTTAGCATTTTTGTTGGATATTGAATGATTCTTCGTATCATTTGCACTGTAATTCGATCACATGGACCAACACATGTCGGATGGCACAACAGTCTGTAAAAATACGTGGGTTCATCTACACCAACCTTTTCACCTACCCGTGACGTGGCACATTTGGAATTAGCTCATAAAAGATCATCTGAAGAAATCGATGATACAAAAGCCACTAATCCTTCTTCAGGGCCATCACATTCTCTACCATGCAAGCAAATATTAGTCTCGCAATGTTTGCCTTTTCCCCTCTGCAGCATAATACCATAGGCTTTGCCCAGTCAATGTTTAACCCATCTTATCCACCTTTACGGTGATCTAAACACATAATGAAGACATGGGCAATGAATCTCCATTCTTTGGAGAGAAAGGACTTCTTGATCTCTTTTCGGGAACCAAAAGCTGGCCCCTCATACCCCATGCTCCGGAATGCTGAGTACACCTCAGTATCGGACATGGTAATCTCTTCTCCAAAATCCTCCTCTAGCCTTAGAATCCTGGAAACTGTCTCAGCAGTAATAGTCACCTTATTCTCTAAGACTTTGGCAGTGATCTTTTGGGTGTTCCCTCTCGTATCATATTCAACAGATCTCCAAAAGTCTCTGATGTGGAGATCATATATGGTGGTGGAATGACAGATAGCGTAAGCTATAGGGGATCTTTGCAGCCACCGAATACAGTCTCTAAACCCTGCAGCTTTGGGATGTGTATCATCCAGAATGGCGGTGATGTTGTTTCGCTCATCGAACTTTAGATTAGCCATTTAAACTGAGATACAAATCAAATGAATTAATAAAAATATATAACGCAATAATAATAGAAATAAATAATAAGAAATAAGACATAACAAAAGAATAAAGAAAAATAAAAAAATTAAAATTCTTGGCCGAAACTATAATTTCGTAGGATGAGTTATAATTTCAACAGGCGAAAGTATAGTTTCGCCAGCAAGAACACACCAGTTTCGCCCAAACACTGAGGTAGATTCGACAAGCCGAAACTATAGTTTCGGCATAGGGAAACTAAAAATTAGCCAGCAAAACTGTTAAGTTCGCTCGGACAGCATAACCTTACAGTTTCGCTGAGGATGCAAGAACTTTCGTTCAGTTTCGCTGGACTATCGGTAGTTTCGCTGGAAGAACAGCGAGGCTACCGAAGAGTCTCGATCAAATATACTCACAATGAGATAAAATAGACAAGATTAAATGATGGTCTGGGGTTCTAAACTCACTTGAAAAGATGAAAAAATAAACAATCGATACACAAAATCACAGTATCACAGAAACGTAAGTAGATGTCACGGAACAACTCTAAAGAACCTAACAGTTCGATGGTGCGAAAGTAAGAGGTTAATGTCGCAAACTGACTTAAATAGCATATAGTTTCGCAGATAGCAAAACTATAGTTTCGCCAGACGAATTTACATTTTCGCCAAGCGAAGCTGCAATTTCGCCAAGCGATACACAGATCAAAAATGACCTCGCACAGAATGAGATAGCTGAGCGAAATTGCAATTTCGTCTAGCGAAACAAACAGCGAAAGTATAGTTTTTTTATTATTATTATTATTATTATTATTATTATTATTATTATTATTATTATTATTATTATTATTATTATTATTATTATTATTAACATAAAAAACTGAGATCTAAATCAATCAGAGATCACATCCTCAAGATATGCATTAGCAGAAAGATGACTTTAGTCATCGACCGGCAATGAGATCATACTGATAGCTGAATCTGAGCACAGTCTTCAAAGGAACTATTGAAATTCAGAAACAAATCAATAACGATTGCCGATATATTTGTCCACTTAAACCTACGCATTATCTTTTTCAACAAACAACATATGATTTGTTAAGGTTCGATTAAGTACTTTAGAGTGCTAGGACCCCACAATCATATGTCAAAAACCCTCACCCAACCTCAGGATTTCTTGAATTTTGTAATGATCATTATAGAGCAGGGCGTGTGCATCGGTGTGCCAGTGGTTATTAACAGAATATTGCATTCTGTAATGAATTCATCATTTAGATGATTTGACACAACTTAGATAGAGATGGTGAGAGCTCCAGGTCTATACTCACGTATAACAAAGGAGATGACCATTTAAGCAAGTGTCGATGAGAGCTCCTGGTCAGTACTACCGTGCAGCAGAGGAGATCATCACTCCAGGTCAGTACTACCGTATAGCAGAGGAGATAAGCACAACTACAAGACACATAACTACACCAGACATGATTCAAAGATATGGCTTATAAGATTTGTATCTTGGTGGGTGAAAGATCAATTTTCAATCCCTTTTTTGTCGGGACTCAGTTTTCGTGCAGGCCAAAATGATTGCGTAAATCCAGATATCCTTAAGCATATATTTTAATTTAAATCATATTGTTGTTGTATACTTTATTCTTCAGGCTGAGTCTACCAAGCATATCGTTTAAAGAATCTGTTTAATTAACTTTTGTATGCAATGAAAAATAAGATGTAAATCAGAGAGCAACATCAGTTACTATCATTTCTTATTTTAAAAGCCAGTCATGCATAAATGAGCATATCCAGAAAATATACAATCATTTCTCGTCATTTAAAATTCAACTCCCAGTTTATTATTTTTTTTTGTAAATTATATACACTCCCTCAAAATTTTATATTTTAAAAAAAATCTTTATTGTTTTAAAAAAAAGAGAAAAGAAAAGAGGTTTAAAAAGATACTAACCCTAGCATAGAGATCAATTCATAAAAACGAGGTTTAACAAAAGTTTTTGTGAAAAGATCTGCCTTTTGATTTTTAATGTCAATGGGAATAATATCGATAAAACCATTTTCCTGAGCATCACGAATTGCATGGATCCGTGTTTCGATGTGCTTCGTTCGAAAATGATGAATAGGATTTTTTGCAATCCTGATGGCTGCTTCGTTGTCACAAAACAACGGTGTGTGGAGAAATTTGATTCCATAGTCAATCATTTGGTGTTGTATCCAAAGAACTTGTCAACAACAACTAGAGGCAGCAATGTATTCTGCTTCCTTTATGGAAAGGGAAACAGTGGTCTGTTTCTTGCTCTGCCATGACACCGGACAGTTGCCCAGGTATTGACATCCTCCGGTCACCGATTTTCTGTTTAACCTGCAGCCATCAAAATCACTGTTAGAATAAGCATGTAAATCAAAATTTCCACCATAGGGATACCAAAGACCTAAACGAGAGGATCCTTTGAGATAACGAAAAATTCTCTTGACAGCCTTTTCATGAGACTCTTTTGGCGCCGACTGGTATCTAGCACAATATCCTACAGCAAAAGTAATGTTAGGACGACTTGCTGTAAGATACATAAGGGAACCGAACATAGATCTGTAGAGATGAGGATCAACATGTTTCCTGTTCTCATCAGGAGTGAGACATGTTTGAGTAGTAAAAGGAGTCATTTCAGGAGACGCGTCATCCATCTTGAATTTCTTCAAAATTTCTTTAACATACTTCTCCTGATGAATGAGAATGCCTTCAGGCTTTTTTTCTACTTGTAATCCAAGAAAAAAACACATCTCTCCCGTCATACACATTTCAAACTGATTATGCATCACCTCTTCGAACTCCCGACATAATTGTGAATGGTGGATCCAAAATAATATCGTCGACATAAACTTGGACAATCAACATTTCACCTCTTGAAAAGAGTCATATCGATGGTGCCACAAGTGAAACAATTGCTTAAGAGGTACTTTGTTAGGGTCTCATACCAGATCCTAGGTGCCTGATGAAGACCATAAAAAGACTTGTCAAGCTTAAAGACTTTATCGGGAAAATCAGGATCCTCAAATCCTGGTGGTTGACACACATATATCTCCTCATCAATGTTTTCGTAAAGGAAAGCACACTTGACATCCATCTGATAGACCTTGAACTGTTTATGAGCAGCATGAGCGAGAAAATTCTTATTGCTTCAAGACGGGCGACAGGAGCAAAGACTTCAGTATAGTCAATCCCTTCTTCTTGAGCAAATCCTTGCACAACCAATCTTGACTTGTTACGCACTACAACACCACAATCATCTGGTTTGTTCTTAAACACCCATTTCAAACCAATTGGGCATTTGTTGGGAGGAAGGTCAACCAAAGTCCATACTTTGAGCTTTCTGAATTGTTGAAGTTTCAATTGCATTGATTCCACCCAGCAAGGATCCTGGAGAGCGGCATGCATGTTTTTCAGGACAGTTTGAGAGATAAAACAAGATAATAGACAAATGTTAATCAAACCATTTTGACCCCACGTCCGTACTCCATCGATGATGGATCCAATGATGTTATCATGAAGATGATCTTTCAAGGTTTTCAAATCAATGGGTATAGGTAGGATGTTTGAAGAAGGTTGGCTGATCGATTATGGATGGGTAGATGAAGGTGAAAAGGATGGTACTTGCTGTGATGAGATAGATGTTGGTGATGCAGGAAGGGAGTCAGAAAGAGGTGGAGGTGGAAGATCAAATGATGAAGAAGATGATGTAATATCAACTGATGTGACATCAGTTGCAGATGAGGTGGAATGGTCTTGAGGAATGACAGGTAATGGAATAGAGGAATGATATTTGTTTGAACATTGGAGATAGATGCATCGTCGTCAAAGATAGGAAGATTAAAGGAATTAAACACCGTATCGGAGTCAAAGAACCATGCTGGTTCAGATCGAACATCGGAGGAATTAGATTCCCGCCAATCAACATAGAACGACTCTTGAACAATACGTGTTCTCTTGTTATACACCCGATAAGCCTTCTGAGATGAAGAATAGCTAACAAAGTAACATTCATCAGACACGGGACCGAATTTGGTCTTCTGAGATTGAGTATTCAGAAGAGTGCAGGAACAATCAAATGGCCGAAAGAAGTCAATTAAAGGTTTCCTTTTATGAAAAAGTTCATAAGGAGTCTTCATTTTGTCCTTGACTATCAACACTTAGTTTAGAACATATGAAGCACAATTTACCGCTTCAGCCCAAAAGACAATGGGTAACGATGATTCTATCAGCATTGTACGGGCGGCTTCAATAAGAGTGCGATTCTTTCGTTCAGCTACACCATTCTGTTGAGGTGTCCTTGCAGCACTAAATTGTCTCACAATTCCTTTTTGAGCACAGAATGAATCAAGAATCTGATTTTTGAATTCAGTACCATTGTCACTTCTCAAGGCCAGAACCTTTCTCTTGCTAATCGTCTTGATGGAAAGTATTAACTTCTACAATTCCTCAACAACCTCTCCCTTGTGAGCAAGAAATCTCACCTATGAATATCTTGAGAAATCATCTGTAACAACATGACAAAAGGATTTTTTAGCAATTGATTTAACGCTGTTTGGGCCAAACAAATCAGTATGTAACAAATTGAGAGGACAAGTTATGCTATTTTCAAGTTTGAGCTTATGTGGTTTTTTATGTTGTTTGCCCTAGGCACAAGCCATACATTTTTCGTTCACAGAGAAATCTTTTAAAGGAAGTCCTCTAACAATATTGTTTTTGACTAATTTGTTTATTATTTTAAAATTAATGTGGCCCAATCGACAATGCCATAACAAGGACTCCAAGGTTGAAGCTTTTGAAAGAAGACAGGTTGCAGTAGACTTTGACTCCCTTGAGTTCATATTAAGAAGATATGTATCATGCTTTCTTGGAGCATGCATAAGAATCAAATCATCTGGAATATCAATCTCTGATTTTAAAAATATACATTCATCGGATTTAAACAAGACAGGAATGTCTTTATCGCAGATTTGAGACACTCAAGAGATTAAACGCGAGCTCAGGGACATAGTTGACTTTCTCCAAAGTTAAAAAACCATTGGAAACTTCTCCTTGACCAATCATCTTTCCACTCTTTTTGTCACCAGCAAAAGCAACGTATCCTCCATTTATAATCCGATAATTGGTCAGCAAGTCTTTCAACTCCGTCATATGTCTGGAGCATCCACTATCTACATGCCATACGCTGTTTACAATCTTAGTGGATGACTCATGTGATAAAAAAAGAATAGATTAACCCGATGAAATATGAACCCAAGTTTGAACAGATTTATCTTTAGAAGAAGCAGATTTTTTGCAAAAGAAATTATTAACTAATTTTCTTAATTTATTTCCAAAATAGTTTCTATTTATATGACCATGAAAAAGTGTAGGACAATTCTTGACAAGATGATCCTCTTGACCACACCTAAAACAATGTGGTTTGTGTCTAGGTCTGTGATGTGATGAGATAGGAATATGATCAATGTGAATTTCCTCATCATATTCAGACACACTAGAATCAATGTCACTAAATGTCTCATACATGCCACAAGGTCGCAATTTATATGAACAAGAATTATTATTTACAAAGGTAGATGAATGATCATCTGAAGTAGAAGTGGAGCTAGTACCATTCGTGCTAGCTTCAGATGAAGTAACAGTTCTTTCATTTGATAAAGAAACATTTAATGGAGTATAAGATGGAATAAGATGAGAAAAGAATTTATCAAAACAATTAGTTTTAAGTCTCTCATTAGTCTTTGTAGAGAGATCAGTTGCACCATTATCATCATTAGAACAAAAAGCATCACCACTAAGTACAGAATTTAAAGATGAAATAGAAACATCATGAGAACATGATGCGATAGTGTTGGTTACAAGTGTACTAGAAACAAAGACAGAATTTAAACTAGACTTATGATCTAAAATAGACTGCTAAAATCAGGTGAACTAATACTAGTGCATCCAATCCCACTAGTTGGTCCGTAGTCGTAGTCCTCACGAACGTGCTTAGAATTAACACACTCTAAACCTGCAGATATACTGTCAGTATCTGTTTTGATTAAATCATTAGATGGATGAGGAACATGCATAGGAGAATAAAAGTATGTACTAGGTGGAGGATAAACCTTTACATTTTCATATCCCAATCCCATTTTAATCCTAGCTCCCCGTTGAGATTTACATAAATCATCATGTTTCATTCCTGATATGGTCCATTTGTCTAATTTGACTGAAGTTTGCTCGTTTCAAATTCAGCAAGAGCAACTCTTTCAGTCAAAGTGTTAATCTCAACATTTCTTTCCAAAACAATTCGTTTTAAATGATCATTTTCTTTCAAAGCCTCATTTAATTTAACAAAATATTTTGATTCGTTGAATTTAAGTTCCTCATTAATTCGTTTTAAATCTTTTTCATTTTCAATTAATAACCGATTAGCTTTATAAATCCGAAATAATCTTATTTTGCAAGCAGATGAACACATATCCTGAATTACCTTATATGGAAGTCCCATCACCACCTTTTCTGCTGCTAAAGCCTTTTCACATTGGCATACCGGAGTACTTGACTTGCTTTCCTCAACAGTGATAGTAGCATCATCATAATCCTTTCCTTGCTCAGTGGATGAACTTCCTTCCTGCTTTAGATCTTCAGACTTACGTTCTCTCAATCTCTCTTCTTTCTCTTCTTTCTCTTTCGCAGACAACTCATCCTCCTCTTTGAATTCGTTGAAAGGATCAAATCCATCTTCACTTTCTTCCTTCCCTTTTTCTTTAACAAACTCAGCCACCAAAGCATGATTTATCTCAGTCCTTGTCTCTTCAACCTCTGCACTCCAATCAAAGTTGGAAATCAAGGTTGTCTCCTTTTTGTGATTCATATCTTCCTTCTCCCTCTCAATGGTTAATCTTGGAACTCATGAACTACTAGAATCTGTGACAATTGGTGAAGGACATTCACATTTGAAATGTCCCAATTGTTTACAGTTGTAACATCTCAGCTTGGACTTATCAAATCCCAGATTTGAATTAGAGGTTTGACCGCCGAAGTTCTTTCGTCTAGTGCGCTCCATAAATCTTCGAGATCTAAGAGTCAACATTGCCATTTGCCACTGAATGTGAGTTTCTTCAAGATCATCAGGATCTACCTGATACATGTCTTCCATTGTCATTCCTTTCCCTTTCAACTCTCCAGCCACAAGTGCTTCATAGCTTTGAACAAACATTCTAAAAAGAGCCATTGTTTCTGATGGAACTAAAGTTTCAACATTCACCTTAGAACTAGCCTGATCTCTTCCTACACTAACGTTTCCTCCTGAAAAATTGCTTGTATTAACTCCTCCTTGAATTAAATTCTGTATTTGAGAGCTTGCAGCGGATGATAATAAAGCAACATTTTGAGTAAAACCAGGTGTAGGCATCATGGTCTAGTTAAATTCCCGTCTCTTCATATCCAACTCAAAAGATTTAAGCTTATTGATAATATCCATCAACTTGTAATCTGTGAACCCTCTTTCTTGCTTTAGCATTCTTACATGAAGGCTCCACTAAGGTGGGAGAGAGTCTAGTTACCTGTTAACTTGTTCACTGTTGGAGAGCTTTTCATCGTATTTCTTTAAAGTGCTTGAAACTGTCAAGAAGCGATTTGTGAGATCTGTCAGACTCTCATTTATGTATCAAACAAAAGATTTGAATTCCTTCTCTGCTTGAATGCTCTTATCCTTTACCAATTCATCGTTACCATCATAGAACTCACATAGGGCATCGTAAAGGGACTTAGTATTTTTGTGCTCTGCAAAACGATTGTAGATGTCTGGTGCAAGGCATACTGTTAATGCACCAATAGCTTTCTGCTCATGATCGATCAGCTTCAGATCCTTTTCAGTGAAAGTAGATGGGTCCTTATATTGTGAGACAACATCACCAACAGTGACAACTAGTATGTGAGGACCAGATAAAATAGATTCCCATTGGTTGTGGTCAGTGTAAAGAAGAAAGCTTTGAGACATCTCTTCCAATCTTCGAAATTATCTCCGTTAATAAGTCTCGGTGGCCTATTAGGAGCAACACTTTCAAGATCGGCAAGAGTGAGAGATGTTAACTTTGACATGGTAGTTTCGCTTGGATTTGATGTAGTTTCGGCAAGAGAAGAGACAATTTCGCTGAAAATGCAGTAGATTTGCAGAAGACACGCAAATTCGCAGACAGTTTCACTGAGAAAGATAATTCGCTGAGCTGTGTAATTTCGCTGACAATTTCGGCAGCAGTTTCGCTAGCCGAATTTCACAAATAGCTTAGTTTCACCGATAAGTTTGCACGAAACAAGCTTGAACTTTCGTTCCAAATTACTTTCGGCAGCAATTTCGCTTGTTAAACCTTCACAAGCACCAGTGAACTTTCGTTCAAAGATTCTAGTTTCGTAGAACTACAAGAAACAATTTCAATAGAGATAACATCAGTAGTTTCGCTGAAAGAACTTCACAGTTTCGCTAAAAGAACACTACTTTCGCTGGTCAAACCTTGAACCCTTTTTCAACACAAAATCAATCTGAAATCATCAAAAACTCAATGAATTTGAGAACTGATGATTAACAGAGCTTCTCCAATGAATAACCAGCAAAACTCAATCAATTTCCATGTCAAATACACACTATTTTGAACTAAAAATTGATGGAAACTTGATACTGAACTAAAACAACCAAAAACTCAACAAATCATGAGCACTAAGGCCTGATACCATATTGTTGGTCCATTTGATTGTATTACAGTACAAATGAGATGAAGAATCGTTCAATATCAAACACACAATGTAAACAAGATGAACAATGAAGATTGAACACAATAATAACTCATTTAATAATAGAACAATGAAGAACATAACATTCAATAACAACAAAGCACAATGATATTTCTGTGTAATAACTGCTTAGAAATGATAACTTGCAACAAAGATCAACGATTATGGTTTTGCAAGCTTGCTTCCAATGAAAATGATCAAAGACTATATATAGCAGTCTCAGTTTCGCATACAGTTTCGCTGTCTGCAAAACTGTTCTGCCGAAACTATAGTTTCGCCCGGCAGAAACAGTAGTTTCGCCGAGCGAACTAATCAGCTGACTGTAAGCGAAAAGTTTCGCTGGACTGCAAAACTACATAAATCTAATTACATACAAAAGGAAACTAAAAAAAGACCTATTACAAGCAAAAGTAAACACTCTAAACTAAGGTGAGTCCAACCTATACATGATCTTCAATAACAAAGGAGATGACCATTTAATCGTGTGCCGATGAGAGCTCCAGGTCAGTACTATCGTACAGCAAAGGAGATCATCACTCCAGGTTAGGACTTATGTACAACAGTGGAGATTAGCACAAGCACAAGACACATAAATACACCAATCATGGCTCAAAGATATGGCTTATATGATTTGTATCATGATGGGTGAAAGATCAATTCCCAATCCAGTTTTTGTCGGACTCAGTTTTCGTGCAGGCCAAAATGATTGCGTAAATCCAGACATCCTTAAGCATATATTTTAAGTTAAATCATTATGCTACTGTCTACTTTATTTTTCAGGCTGAGTCTACCAAGCATATCATTAAAGAATCTGTTTGTTTTCTATTATTTGCAATTAAAAATAAGATGTAAATCAGGTAACAGCATCAGTTACTATCATGTCTCATTTTATAAATGCAAGTCATGCAAAAACAAGCGTTTCAAGATGATATACAATTATTTCTCAGTCATCTCGAATCAAGTTCCCAGTTCTCTTTTTATTATTTTTATTGAGTCTTACTATACTCTCCCCCTAAATTTTTATTTTTGAAAACCCCTTAGTGTTTTTTTGTTTTTCTTTATTATTTTTATATTTTATTATTATTATTTTTTATATTTTATTATTATTATTTTTTTATATTCTTTTATAAAACTATGCAAAAAAAAAAGAAATTTACCAATGAAGATCTTCCAAACTACACTGATATCAAGATAAGAAATGAATGATCAAGAACTATACAGTGATTGTAAAGTGAGAACTATGATTGTGCAGATAAAAATCCTAATTGTGGATAAAATATCATGACCTTAACCTGTTTGTTCCTCCTCAAATTTAAATTAGGAACAATCTCTGTCAGTAAACCGGATTACTAACAGTCCTCCTGAATTGTTCCTGCATTCACTAACAAATTAGTTAGAAAGGGGAACTCAGGCCATCGTAGTCCTGGAAGTTTCTTTTTCATCAATATACGAAACCTATTTTGGCACACAACCATTTAAACAATCGGGGATTACTGTATCCTTCTTTTTAATTTGCCAAATTTGTTTCAGTTCAATTAATTTGGATTTGAATGAATTAATTTTGGAAATCATTTTCTGTTTAAGACCGGAAGGAAAAGAATTTGGTTTTGAACCTTTGGTCATTTTCATCTTTGAATCATGTGAAACCGGCTTCACATGAAAAGGTTTGGACGGAGGGTTTTTCATCCAACCATTCAAAGATGTGTGCTTTTTACCTCTTGATCCAGAGAAGCAACCCGTGTTGCCTTTACTGACTGGAATATTCTTTGTAGACTTACATCCGGAGAAGCAATTCGTTTTGCCTTTACCATCCGTAGTAAGTCTTTGAGGACATTTCTTTACCACGTGACCTTGTTTTCCACACTCAAAACAAGCCTTGAAAGGCTTTTCATGCTTGACTGACCCGTGTGAAATATTTGGAAATGGAGATTGCTTAGAGGTTGTTGCAGATTCTTGCTTGTTTTGAAGTTTCCTGTGCTGAACAGTGAATGAGATCTTCACTGGTTGACTAGATTGTTTTGCAGTTGGAGAAGAGGTCCGTATTGGTCTTGATTAAGCTTTTAGAAGCGTTTGAGACTTGACAATTTTAGGTGATATCTTGATCTTTGATGAACTGACATGGTCCTCTGTGTTTGATTCATCATCTGAGCTTGACCAGTCTCGTATACACAGATCTGCTTCTAACGGATCTTCATTCACAGGAGTAGGATCTGTTGTTGTTGTTGGAACTTGATGATTAGATAATTCCTGATTATCTCTTCTTTCACAACCTTGACAGGCTCAAAAGTAGGAATTTCACCTGCTTTAAACTTATCAAAGAAGTTAGAAGAAATAGTAGATATAGATTTACAAACAAACGGGTCTGAACAATCGTTAGCTAGACTGTCAACATTCAGTTTATTGTATCCCATACCAGTTGTAGAATCATAATCATCTCACACCTATTTTGTAAGGCCCCGTTCCCGGGACGCCTACAGTTGGTCATTCATCGCACATAAAACATATAATTACATTACATTAAGAAAAACATTGCAGCGGAAACATTCAAAAATGACATCACTTTTCATTATAAATACTTTTGCCAAGTAATACACCATTATCCAGTTACAAAATTCATGTTTGCATTACTTCACAAAAGCTATATAATTGGATGCCATTCCAAAAGAGCTGAGTAGCTTCGCCGTGCCATCCTCAGCAATCATTTACCTGCCAACTGGAAAATGCAATAAAAGTCAGCGTTGCTGAGTGAGTTCTAGTTTTAATAATAAAATATACTTTACTTTCATATAAAATCATTCGTTACTTTGACGTGATCACACATCATACGTACGCATAGATAATATCATTATTAACTTCTTCATTCATTCATTCGTTCATTCGTTCCTTTTAACTTACTTGCGCATCGGACATCATCCATACCAATACCATATGCTACACCCCAATTAGTCACAGCTACCGGGCCGAAGTCAATAAATGAACAGCTAAACGTATGCCACGGTACTGGGGTTAACCGATCAGTCTTAGCTACTGGGCCGAAGTCAATAAATGAACAGCTAAACGTATGCCACAGTACTAATGATAACCGACGGTCATAGCCACTGGGCCGAAGTCAATAAATGAGCAGCTAAACGTATGCCACAGTACTAAGGGTAAGCGGTAGAGGTTCCACATAATGGTCAATCACAAGAAGGACCCGTTATCCGATGCATGCAAGACGTGTCATCTCTTTCCACTTTACGTTACATAATACTTCATTTCATTCGTCATAATACGTAAAGCCATAAGAAAGATAATCATACATCATAATAAGGAACATATCATACATATTCATCAACATCATACAGGGCAACGTCATACATTCATAACATGCATAAACATGCAACATCATCATCATCATCAAGCCTTATATGCACTCTAAGGCCATAACCATACTCTTACATGCTCTTACGGTTTTCCTTACATTCGAACTTACATCTGAACCTTTCCCCGAAGGCCAGAAGTCGAACTACACCTTCATTCGAGTGCAACAGCCCTATTCGGGCGTATGGACACTCTTCAGTCGCATGGCCTCCATGCGACTGAACATCATGCGACTGGACCCATGCGGATGGTCATCTATGCGAATGAACATCCAATCGTGCGTATGGACCTTGTGCGAATGGGACTACTGCGAATGGGCACCTGTGCGACTAAACTCATGCGAATGGACTCATGCGACTAAGCATCTATGCGACTGAACCCTCAGTCGTACAACCCTCATGCGACTGGACTCCCAGTCGTGCGACTAAGTCCCAATCGTGCGAATGAACTTCAATCGCCCTCATTCGGCCGTATGGCCTTCATTCGGTCGCCTAGCCCTAGCTGATGCAGAATGGAGTTCATCCCGAACCCAATCTGCCATTTTCGGCCTCCAAGCTCATCCAAACCCATTCTAAGCCTAAATCAACCCTCCTGGACCTTAGAAATGCATACCTTAACACCATACAAGCACACACAAGCCCGAAATCATGCTCTAAACACATCATACACATCACACCCAAATGGGTCAAACACATACACACATAAAAACGGGTTTTTGACATCTTCCAGCCCCAAAATTAGTTGAAAACAAGTAAATGTGGGGTCCTAGAACTCACACAATCGAGCACAAAGACAAGAGCTTCGATTTGGCTTGCTACTCGACGGATTTGGACACCCGAATCACCCGAAACACCACTTTTCTCCCTTTTCTCCTCTTTCTCTCTTCTCTCTTCTTTGTGAGCTGAATATTTGGAGTGTGTGGGGAGAGTGGGCTGCCCTCTCCCTACACATACCACCACATCTCCCAACTTTTCTTCGTTGGCGAGTTTGGTCCCTCGACTTTGGACTTTATTTCTTTTCTTTCTTCGTCGGCTTCAAAATAATAAATTTCCGGGTGTTACAAGTCCACCCCCCTTAAATAGGTTTCGTCCCCGAAACCTGTCATTCCTCGAACAAACGTGGATAATGTTGTCTCATTTCTTCCTCAGTCTCCCACGTTGACTCGGATCCCTTCCTGTGCTTCCACTGTACACGCACAAGAGGAACCACTTTATTCCTTAGCCTTTTCTCCTTTCGATCGATGATTGCCACTGGTTGCTCCACATAATTGAGCCGTTCATCTACTTCGATATCTTCCAATGGGACAATCATATCTTCATCTGCTAAGCACTTCCTTAGATGAGATACATGGAATGTCGGGTGAATTCCACTTAACTCATCTGGTAACTCCAGTCTATAGGCCACCTCTCCTACTCGAGCAATGATTCGGAAAGGGCCTATATACCTTGGGCTCAACTTGCCCCGTTTTCGGAAGCGAATGATACCCTTCCAAGGTGAGACCTTCAACATAACCCGGTCACCCACCTGGAACTCAATCGGCCTGCGCCGTTTGTCAGCATACGACTTCTGTCTGTCTTTGGCTGCCTTCATGAAGGCTTTGATCTTCTCAAGCTTCTCAGTCGTAGCCTCGATTACCTCGACGCTCCCCAATTCCTTCTGACCAATATCACCCCAACAAACGGGTGTTCTGCATCTCCTACCGTATATCATCTCATATGGAGGCATGCCAATGCTGGCGTGATAACTGTTGTTGTATGAGAATTCAGCTAACGGTAGGTGGTCATCCCAACTTCCACCAAAATCAATCACACATGCCCGAAGCATGTCTTCCAGCGTCTGGATGGTCCTTTCTGACTGACCATCAGTCTGGGGATGATAAGCCGTGCTGATATGTAACCTCGTCCCCATAGCGCCGTGGAACTTCTTCCAAAATTTAGATGTAAACCGGGTGTCACGATCCGACACAATAGACACCGGTACACCATGACGAGTCACAATCTCCTTAATGAACAGATCAGCCAACCTCTCAGATGAATATGTCTCGCGGATCGGTAGGAAGTGAGCACTCTTTGTCAAACGATCAACTATCACCCATATGGCATCGTACCCTTTCGGAGTACGCGGTAGCTTTGTAATGAAATCCATGGTGATGTGCTCCCACTTCCATTCCGGTATATCCAAAGGTTGTATCTTCCCATACGGCTTTTGATGCTCGGCCTTCACCTGTAAGCAAGTAAGGCACTTACTCACGTACTCCACCACGTCGCGCTTCATACCCGGCCACCAATAATCTTTCTTCATATCATGGTACATCTTCGTGGCACCAGGATGAATGGAGTACCGAGTCTTGTGAGCTTCATCCATTATCTTCACCCGTAGATCCCCAAAACGAGGAATCCACACACGATCGAATCGGGTCCTAACACCGAGTGTGTTTTCACCCAATTCCCCAACCAGACCTCTCATTCTTTCAGAGTTAAGATGATCTTCCTTCAATGCCTCATCTTGAAACTCTTTAACCTGTTTCATCACATCGGAGGTCATGATCAGCTGATACGCTTTCACCCGAATCGGCTCGGGCCTCTCTTTTCGGCTAAGGGCATCAGCCACCACGTTGGCCTTGCCCGGATGGTAGTGGATCTCACAATCATAATCCTTTATAAGTTCCAACCACCGCCTCTGCCTCATGTTCAAATCCTTCTGCTCAAAGAAGTACTTCAGACTCTTGTGGTCAGTGAATATGGTGCACTTCGTCCCGTAGAGATAGTGCCTCCAAATCTTCAATGCAAAGACCACAGCTGCTAGCTCCAAGTCATGAGTAGGATAATTGACCTCATGAACCTTCAACTGTCGGGATGCATAGGCTATAACCTTTCCTCTCTGCATTAACACACACCCCAATCCCGAGTAAGAAGCATCGGAATAAACCACCAGATCTTCACTTCCATCGGGTAATGACAGAACAGGAGCTTGAGTCAATCTCGCCTTCAATTCTTCAAACGCCTTCTCTTGAGCTTGACCCCATACGAACTTCACATCTTTTCGGGTCAACTTGGTTAGTGGAGAAGCAATCTTAGAGAAGTCTTGAATAAATCTTCTGTAGTAGCCCGCCAAACCCAAGAAACTGCGAATCTCGGATGGCGTCTTTGGTGACTTCCATTGCATAACCGCCTCCACTTTCGCCGGGTCCACCATTATCCCGTCGGGATTCACCACGTGACCCAAGAACTGAACTTCGCGCAACCAGAACGCGCACTTGGAGAATTTTGCATACAACTTCTCCCTTCTCAACGTCTCTAGAACTTCCCGAATGTGTCCGGCATGCTCTGCTTCGCTCCTCGAGTAAATCAGGATATCATCAATAAACACAATCACTGATTTATCCAACATAGGCCGACACACACGGTTCATCAAATCCATAAAAGCAGCTGGCGCGTTGGTCAAGCCAAAAGACATGACAAGAAACTCGTAGTGACCATAGCGCGTACGGAAAGCTGTTTTAGGAATATCCTGCTCCTTCACCTTCAACTGATGATAACCAGATCGAAGATCTATCCTTGAAAACCAACTGGCACCCTGAAGCTGATCAAACAAATCATCTATCCTCGGTAAGGGGTATCGGTTCTTCACTGTCAACTTGTTTAGCTCGCGGTAGTCGATGCACATCCTCATACTACCGTCCTTCTTCTTTACAAACAGGACCGGAGCACCCCAGGAGAGATACTCGGTCTAATGAACCCCTTATCAAGCAACTCCTGCAACTGCTCCATCAACTCTTTCATCTCGGTCGGAGCCAACCGATACGGTGCCTTGGCAACAGGTTGGGCACCCGGTATCAAATCAATCTGAAACTCGATCTCTCTGTCAGGTGGCACTCCTGATAAGTCTTCTGGAAACACATCTGGAAAGTCACACACAACCGGTACATCAGCTAGTTGTGGTGTTGGCGTATCCACATCCTTTACATAGGCCAAGTAGGCACTACATCCACGCCTCATACACTTTCCCGCCACCGCCATCGAGATCACCTTCGGAATCGTAGTAACCCGATCACCATATACCGTCACTGAACTACCGTCAGGCGCCGACAACCGAATCATCTTCTTGCGACACACAATGTTCGCCTCGAAGTCCGCTAACCAATCCATCCCAAGTACCAAATCAAAACCACCTAAGGTCATCACAAACGGTCTAACAGGAAACTTATGACCCTCAAGCTCCACATCACAATTCTCTATCATCTCAGAAATCCTGGTAGACTTACCTATGGCAGTTTCTACATCAAAGGGCGCATCAACACGTCTACTACTAACAGGCAGCTTAGCACAGAAAGCAGCAGAAATAAAACTTTTACTCGCACCAGAATCAAATAACACAGAAGCTAAAGTTTGGTTCACCAGAAACGTACCGGACACAACGTCAGGGTCCGTCCTAGCCTCCTCCTGTGTCATGGTGAATGCCCTGGCGCTCGCCCTCGGTCCATCACCTCCCGTCCTCTTCGCCCCTGAACTCTCAGCCCTCGGCTTCTTGCAATCCCTGCTCATATGACCAATTTCCCCACAGTTAAAACATTTGCCCGTAGGCAATCCTTGCCATATGCCCAGTCTTCCCACACTTGAAGCACACGTTCAAACCCAGCCTGCATTCTCCCGCATGCTCCTTTCCACACTTACCACATCTCCTCGACCCTGCTCCCGGTGTGGCCACGCGGCGGTCATCCACCCGTGCCTTTTTGTTACCCGTCGAGGCCTCACCCCGACCAAACCTTTTCCCGTTCCAGCTTCGATCACCACCACCCTTCCTATTCGCTTCAACCACCACCACTCCCCTCTCATCATAAAGTCTTCCGGCCAAATCGACCGCCGACCTAAACGTACTTGGCCGGGCGGCGATCATATGCCGGCGAACATCCACCGGTAAACCCTGAATGTACCTCTTGATCTTCCGAGAAAGAGGCGTCACCTGATCCGGCACCAACCGTGCCATCTCGTTGAACTTGGTAGTATATTGCTGGTGTGTCATGGATCCCGCCTCCAGCTGCAGGAACTCCCTCTCAATCTTATCCATTTCCCTGTGAGGACAGAACTCCTCAATTACCATCTTCTTCAGTTCGGGCCACCTCATTCTCCCGATCGCCCGATTACCCTCAGCTTGGACAATGTTGTCCCACCAGCATAGTGCCGAGTCCACGAAGGAGTGGGTGGCAAACTTGACTTTCTGATCTTCTCGGCACTCGCTGATGTCGAGAACAGCCTCCATTTCTCTCACCCATCGGTGAGCAGCAGCGGCATTGCCATTACCGTCAAAAGTAGGGGGCTTGCATCTCATAAACACCCCGTAGTTACAGCCTCGTGCCACCTCCCGCACAGGCTCCTCTTCCTCTTCCTCCTCATTATCGGAGAAAATAGTTTCAGGCTCCGGTTGCTCCCCCGAGGCCCGATTCCTCTCCTTCCTTTCCCCTTCCTTCACAGCCTTGATGACTTCGGTCACCACAGACGGTAAGATTGTCTGCATGACCTGGTGTACTTCCTCCACGACAGCCTCTTTAACTGAGGCCCTCAAGTTCGCACTCTCATCCCCAGCTTCTGGATGAGGAGTCTCAGGTTCTGCAGGAACCTCTTTCTCAGCTCTAGGCCTTCCTCTCTTAGGGCGTGGTTCAGCAACAGGGCCATCACGGCCCCCACCCCTAGAAGCTCTAGAAGATCTACCACCAGCCATTCTCTATCACACTGAAAGATTCAAACACCAACACGGTCATTCAAGGAAACAACTCAGTTTATGTCAAGTATAGTAAGTCCCTAATTACAGTGGCCAGTTGTGATTAGCCACTTACTGTACTCTTCATACCCCAAGTATTACCTGTCCTGACTACATCAGTATTCAAATCTACATACAACACATAACATATACCATGCGCACATAAACCGGTTAACTTTAAGAAAATACCTGATGGCACGCAGCTACTCAGTTTGGCATCCCATTCCCCATTCGTCCCATTTTCAGTTTAAGTTAAGGTTTATTTTGAAAATTTACCCATTTCACTTAAACTTTGGCTCTGATACCAACTTGTAAGGCCCCGTTCCCGGGACGCCTACAGTTGGTCATTCATCGCACATAAAACATATAATTACATTACATTAAGAAAAACATTGCAGCGGAAACATTCAAAAATGACATCACTTTCATTATAAATACTTTTGCCAAGTAATACACCATTATCCAGTTACAAAATTCATGTTTGCATTACTTCACAAAAGCTATATAATTGGATGCCATTCCCAAAAGAGCTGAGTAGCTTCGCCGTGCCATCCTCAGCAATCATTTACCTGCCAACTGGAAAATGCAATAAAAGTCAGCGTTGCTGAGTGAGTTCTAGTTTTAATAATAAAATATACTTTACTTTCATATAAAATCATTCGTTACTTTGACGTGATCACACATCATACGTACGCATAGATAATATCATTATTAACTTCTTCATTCATTCATTCGTTCATTCGTTCCTTTTAACTTACTTGCGCATCGGACATCATCCATACCAATACCATATGCTACACCCCAATTAGTCACAGCTACCGGGCCGAAGTCAATAAATGAACAGCTAAACGTATGCCACGGTACTGGGGTTAACCGATCAGTCTTAGCTACTGGGCCGAAGTCAATAAATGAACAGCTAAACGTATGCCACAGTACTAATGATAACCGACGGTCATAGCCACTGGGCCGAAGTCAATAAATGAGCAGCTAAACGTATGCCACAGTACTAAGGGTAAGCGGTAGAGGTTCCACATAATGGTCAATCACAAAGAAGGACCCGTTATCCGATGCATGCAAGACGTGTCATCTCTTTCCACTTTACGTTACATAATACTTCATTTCATTCGTCATAATACGTAAAGCCATAAGAAAGATAATCATACATCATAACAAGGAACATATCATACATATTCATCAACATCATACAGGGCAACGTCATACATTCATAACATGCATAAACATGCAACATCATCATCATCATCAAGCCTTATATGCACTCTAAGGCCATAACCATACTCTTACATGCTCTTACGGTTTTCCTTACATTCGAACTTACATCTGAACCTTTCCCCGAAGGCCAGAAGTCGAACTACACCTTCATTCGAGTGCAACAGCCCTATTCGGGCGTATGGACACTCTTCAGTCGCATGGCCTCCATGCGACTGAACATCATGCGACTGGACCCATGCGGATGGTCATCTATGCGAATGAACATCCAATCGTGCGTATGGACCTTGTGCGAATGGGACTACTGCGAATGGGCACCTGTGCGACTAAACTCATGCGAATGGACTCATGCGACTAAGCATCTATGCGACTGAACCCTCAGTCGTACAACCCTCATGCGACTGGACTCCCAGTCGTGCGACTGAGTCCCAATCGTGCGAATGAACTTCAATCGCCCTCATTCGGCCGTATGGCCTTCATTCGGTCGCCTAGCCCTAGCTGATGCAGAATGGAGTTCATCCCGAACCCAATCTGCCATTTTCGGCCTCCAAGCTCATCCAAACCCATTCTAAGCCTAAATCAACCCTCCTGGACCTTAGAAATGCATACCTTAACACCATACAAGCACACACAAGCCCGAAATCATGCTCTAAACACATCATACACATCACACCCAAATGGGTCAAACACATAGACACATAAAAACGGGTTTTTGACATCTTCCAGCCCCAAAATCAGTTGAAAACAAGTAAATGTGGGGTCCTAGAACTCACACAATCGAGCACAAAGACAAGAGCTTCGATTTGGCTTGCTACTCGACGGATTTGGACACCCGAATCACCCGAAACACCACTTTTCTCCCTTTTCTCCTCTTTCTCTCTTCTCTCTTCTTTGTGAGCTGAATATTTGGAGTGTGTGGGGAGAGTGGGCTGCCCTCTCCCTACACATACCACCACATCTCCCAACTTTTCTTCGTTGGCGAGTTTGGTCCCTCGACTTTGGACTTTATTTCTTTTCTTTCTTCGTCGGCTTCAAAATAATAAATTTCCGGGTGTTACATATTTAAGATTCACACCTATCAAAACTATATGCAGATGATTAGTAGGTTGTTCAAACAAATCGTTTTTAGGATGAGGTCTGGAGATTGGTGAATAACATAAAGTAGAAGGAGGTGGAACTGAATTAAATACAGTTTCACTATCAGATTTATATCCAACCCATGTTTTATCCGCGCCCCTTGTTGTTTAGCAATAAGCTCATCCTTTTTCATGTGTGAAAGGGTCCATTTATCAAGCTTTGTTTGAAGCTGTGTCGTTTCAAATTGAGCTAAAACAACCCTTTCTCTCATAATATTAATTTCAACGTTACGCTCCAAAATAGTTCTTCTTAAAAGATCATTTTCAGCCAATGCTTCATTAAGTTTTCTTCAAAAAGCAATTTCATTTTTCTTTAAGGCCTGATTGATCAATTTTAACACTTTTTCATTTTCCAATAACAATCTGTTTGCCTTATAAATCCTAAATAAACGGATTTTACATGATGAAGAACACATATCCTGAACAGTCTCATAAGGAAGACCCATGATAGTTCGTTCTGCAGCTAAGCTCTTTTCATAGTTGCAAACCCTTGTGATTTCTTGTTGTTCCTCTTCTTTGACCTTCAGCATCTCATCAGCCTCGGATTCTTTCTCTCTTTTATCAGCTTTTCCAGCCTTATCATCATCGGTTCTCACAGATTCCGGTTTATTGTCATTGTCGACTCTTAAAGCTTCACAATTCTCTTCAACAGTTTCTCTAAATTCAAAATTTAAATCTGAATCAGTTTTCAATAACTTCATCTTTTCAATCAGCTCGGCTTTGTAATCAAGTATGCTTGTTACAAAAGAAACACGTTCAGTATTAAGCGTGTTCGTTTGATGTGGGAACACGACTTGCTGAAACTCTTTTCTTTGGATATCCAGCTCGAGAGATTTTAGTCCGTTGATCATATCCATAAGTTTTGTCTCGACATAACCTCTTTCTTGCTTCAGCATTATAACTTGATTATTCCATGTAGACGGAAGCGATTCAAGATTCTTTTGAATCTGTTCATGATTACTGAGATCTGGAACATGCTTCTTTAGATTATTTGCCACCTTTAAGAATCAATCAATCAAATATGTCAATTTTTCTTTCTTCATTGCTGCAAAAGAGTCAAACCGGCTTTGTGCCGTTGTGAGATTATCTGATTTAAAGTCTTCTAAAGATGACATTTTATTAAAAATTGTGAAAAATTAAATGCCCCAAAATTATTTTTCCCAAAAATTTTAAAATAATTCTCCCTTGGGAAAAATATTTTTAAATGTCACTCTATGCAATCTTAACAACCGGGGTCAATTTTAAATTTAAAGTCTTCTCAATTAGTTAATTTTATTTGATTTTTTTATTAGTCCACACCTTATTTTTTATAGATTCAACCTAATTTTTTAATCTTTACAAGCCCAAATTAGTTGTTAGCCCAAGATTATCTTTTAATGAGCCCAACCCAGCCCAATAAACAAATATAAACCTAAACCTAACTCTAATTTCAACAAAAACACACACTTAAGTGTGTGAAGAGAGAAAGAGGCGGATGATGGTTAGGGTTCCGGCGACCGTTTTCTCGCGGGCCGCGTTTCCGGCGAAATTTCCGGCGGCCGGAAAAAAAAATTCCGGCGATCTATGAACGGAACAACTATCTTTTCTTTAGAAGATATCAATTTATATTTAGAAGAAAATTAAGTCTTCAAATCAAATAACTACTTATGTGAATTTACCTTCGGAAGAAATCCTAAAAAAATCTTCCGAAGCTTAAATTTATTCATAAGTACTTATATACTTTTAAAGAACAATTTCTTCCGAAAGCAATTAAGTCTCGGATGATTTATTCTCTTTAGAATAAAGCTATCAAGTTTTGATCTTGTCCAAAATCAAACATGTCTTAGAAGTGAAAATTCTTAAGTATTTTCCTTCCGAAGTAAGTTTTCACAAGTCTTTGAAATATCTTCTGAAGTCAATTTGGCGTCGGAAGCTTTTATCAAAACTTCCGAAGACAAAATACCTTCGGAAGATTTTCGACTTCCAAAAAAAACTATCTTTTTGTGCACTTTATCCGAGGTGTGATCAACATCCACATTTCAAAGTTTATCCTTTTCCACTAACCTTGTCTCAAATCCATTTCATATATATTATCAAAGGCTCCCCTCTCTTTCACTTTTCTCTTTGTCTGCAACCTCCTTTAACCTAAATTCACCTACAACCGACCTTGTTATTATCTTCCTTCGCATTTAAGCTTTCTCAAATAGCCAACCTTGATAGTCGAATCCTACCTTATTTTTCCATGCAACTTCACATCCAACACAATCAAGTACTCTGTTGAACTATGAGAAATATCAAAGTTTCTCAGAGGTTTTTAGCTTTCTTTCTCTGTCGAATTACTTCACCTCCCTCACTATTGATTCTCCTTTCTATGAGGATAAACTTTTAGACTTTTGGAGGACTTGTTAAGAGGTAAACATGGATGGGGAGAAGACACTGTCTACCATAGTGAAGCGGAGGACAATCTTTATCACTCCGGTCATCATAAACACACAACTTCAACTGGATGATGTAGAAGGTGATTTGTCCTTTCCAAAAGCTGCTCTTAACCACTCCTTTGAGTAGATGGGTATGAGGGATATTTCTCTGTAAAGACCTTCCGGAAAGAGAAGGTCTCTTTTCAATGGAAGCATGCAGGATCGGTTTTTGTATTCAACACAAGCATTTCTCTCCAACTCACTAATGAGCACTCGAGATAATGATGAAGCAGAATCCTTCTAAGAGTTGATTATAATATACTAAGTAAAACAAGGAAAACACAAGAGAATAATATTCAAGGCACTTGTATATATTACTTCTTAAAGTATTACAAGACTCTTACAATAATATTACATGAGTTGCAATGAGAAACTATATATACTACTACCTACAGCCGGATATACTTTGACACCAGCTGGAAACCTTAGACTAAAGCTAATACTACAAAGCTAAAGTTAAGGTATCTTAGCTTAAGTTAAGGTATCTTATATAAAGTATTGTCGAAGATACGGTAGTCATGACATGTCCATGACATACCTTTTGTCACCAACTAAAGTTGGTAACTGTACTAATTGATAGGGTGTGAACAGTGGATTAAAGTAAGCTTAACTACATGGGCGTGGGAAAGCGCCATGCAGTATCTCAGAGATTTACAGCGGAGTGATAGAGAGACCATACTTATGTCCACTAGTTAATAGTAGATACTTCCGAAGGTTAACTGGCTTCGGAAGAACTTGTTCTTCCGAAGCCACTTATACTTCGGAAGTGGCTACTTCTTCTGCGGCTTCCTTTGGACTTCATACTTCAGAAGTTGTTGTCTTCATTTCTTCTAAGTGTTGAACTTTCTGAAGAGCAGAGACTTTGTCTTTGGAAGCTGAAGCTTATCTTTGGAAGTTCGTTTTAACTTGTCTAAGGAAGTTCAGCATATGTCGTCGGAAGTGCTGAAGTTGTCTTCGGAAGTTCCTTATTTTTTGTACTCAATATAGTCTAAGTGTTTGGTTTTGGTTGCACCAACCTTCTTGATCCAACAAACTCCCCTAGGCTGATGCTACCAAAACCTCACTTGTTCTTGCTTTTCAAAACCTTCAGCACCAGAGAAAGAAGATACTTATTTGTTTCTTTGTTCTTCCCGGAAGTGGTGCTGAGAAGTTTGTAAAAATTATTCGTGGACAGGAGATCCAGTTTGTCACTCTAAATGATATGTACCCTCTGCTGAGTCCCTCTTAAGAGAGTTAGTTGACGGGAGTTATAGTCATACTCCCATTTAACTATTGGTTCCAATTTTGGGCCTTCCACCATTTGTAAAAAGGCCTTGCCTTTGATGGTTGACCTTTCCTTGTCTTCCTTCTCTCTCAGCTTCAACTCCTTTTCGATCTTAGCTTTTGCAGTTAGCTCAGCAAGTTAAAGGCTGCTCATACGATTTCTGATGTGAGCCGCTATGTCGAAGTTAGAGGGATTGGAGAATGGCTTCTCTACTAACTCAGCAATATCAAATCTGCTTAAGTGTAGTAGAGAAGAGGCATTCATGTTGCTCTCTCTGTTCTCTCTCTCTCCACAACAAATTTTTGAGAGGCTTCATCGAACCTCCACTGGATAATCTTCTTTCTTAGCACAAGGGACTGACTAGGAACCTTGTCCCCTTTCTTTGTATCCAGCAACGTCACCAGCCTTCTTATAAGCTTTTTCTCTTCATCATTTAAAGAATCGGAGTTGAGGCCAAGTAGTCTAGCGGCTTGGTCCAGTGTTCCTCTTTGGAGATCAAGGAATTGCTCTCTTACAGGAGACATCACTCAAAGATGTGCAGTTGATGAGGTTCCACTTGATCTCCTTAAACTCTTCTAATGAAAGAGGCTTAGATGGATGAGAGGATGACTTGGGTGGTTGTTTGGTTGATGAGGATTGGGTTCTTAGTAAGGTTTTAGGTTTGAGGATGGGTAGTTTTGGTGGTTGTTTGGATTGAGTGGGTGAGGAAGTGGGTAAGGTTGATGATGTGGGTTCAAAGGTATAGGGCTCAGAAGTTGGTTTTGTTTTGATAGGGAAAGGGAAAGGGGTAGGTTCGGGTTGAGATTGTCGTTGTGAAGAGGGTGTAAAAGTCATCCCCTGTACTCTTCTGTACATCTCTTTCCTTCTTCCTGAGCGTATATCAGCTTTAATCTCACTGACAATACGCTGCAGGGTCTTCATGGACATGGGTTCAACCTGCTTGCCTGAGAAGCCAAGGGCCCTGAGATAGTCCTTTATCCAGGCTTTGTGCCCAGACTTCTTTATGGCTGCAAGCTGAGCATCATCTTCCTTCTTCTTCCTTTCCTTCAGTTTCTCCCTGAAGGCCCTCTTTCTCTCCTTCTCCATTTGATCTTGTTCTTTGTTTACAAGCCATAGGATCGTATCATTGTTGTGTGGAGCAAGTTCTTCAAGAGAGAATCCCCTAGAGTTCAGGAAGGCTATTCTCTCACTCCTAAGCCTTTGATCGGCTTCCTCCTTTTTCCTCAAGCTTTCTTTTTCCAAGGCCAACCTTGCTGCTTCTTCTTGTTCTTTTAATAGCAGGGTTTCCTTTTCTAGCTCAATCGGCTCCTCAAGTGGTAAGAGAAGCATATCTTCACTTGCAGCTACCAGCACATCCACTCTTTATTATTGTTAACTGCCTCCTTGTTTGCTATAGCTGCTTTGCTACTTGCAGCTAACAGTTTCCCAGAGGGTAGTATTCCCTTTCTTTTTAGTTTCTCCAACCTTTCCTCCTCTAGAAGTTTCCTTTGACATCTTCTGAAGCTTTAGACCTTGGAGATTCTTGTGCAGAGGATTCAGGCTGGTGAGTGGTGGCTGGAGCATGTGGTGATGATGATGATTGAGTGATGGGTAACTTGAGAAAGTCATCCCTATTCACCTCAGATGCTAGTTCCAGAATTGCATCTGTGATGATAAGATCATCGGACGAGGAGTAAAGTCCTTCCGCAGCTTCCATCTCAACTTCAGAAGAATGAAATTGTTCTTCCTCAGCCTAGACTTCAACTTTGGAAGTCTGTGGGAATACATTATCTATCCCAACCATTTTGATTGCTGGGCCATCAGTTTCCAGTTCCCCTTTGAAATCATTCTCAAGTTCCATGTAAACTTTAGGTTGACCAACTTCCTCAAAGGTGGTAGAAGATGTATTCAGCCTCTGAAGGTATTCAGCCCCAAAGTAGGCCACAGAGATATCTGGACCTGGCTGCCACATAGAAGATCCCATGAGAAACAAAGTTAGAAACCTGTTTAGATCTTTAAGCATCCAAGGATCCACTTGGAGGATTACTGGAGGAGGCTTCGGGAATACATATGAGTGCTCAGTGGGATATCTTAAGGAAATCATTAAGATGGCTGAGCTCTTGGACACCATATGTGTTTGTCTTTGAACATTCTCCCCCTTTTTGGTAGCATCATCTGGAGAGCTAGATGAACTAGAGGAAGAAGTCAGGGAGACCTGAACTGGTACGTGCCTAACAGATCTCTTAGTCTGTTTCCTAGCTAGTTTAGCCTGAGATTGTGAATCTCAAGTTGCTGAGTGGCGGACCTACTTTCTAAAGTCTTAACCCTAACTTCAAGGTTTAAGACTTTAGTGAGTAGGTCCTGAATGGTGAGTTGCAGACTTCCCTCATCTTCCTGAGAAGAATCATGGGGAGATGAGGTAACATACCTTGTATGTTCATCCTCACCACCAGAAGTGGTTTCTCGGTGCCCTGGTTTCCCATGCATAATGATGTGTCTTTTAGAGTCATCAGAATGCTTGGTTGCCGTAGATTCAGTCTCAGCAATGTTACCACTATCCTGAAGGCTCAATGAGGCACCTGCAGTAGTAGAAGCTGAATCTACATGAGTCCCCTCCACTCCAGTGGGACTCATCTCAGTTTGGGTATGCTGATGAGGGCTAGAGATCAGAGGTCTCCTTGGGCTTAGTTGATCCTTTAAGGGGTGTTGTGGATCAACTTCACTGCCTTGAAGAGACATGAACTCTTCATCAGAACCTATCAATAGGTTAGTAAAAGAAATAGCATTTATTCCTAGTGATGCGGAACCTTGATCAATGTCTAATGGCATTGAGCCTTTGGTGGGCCTGTCCCATTTTGGCTGCTCAGGGGAGTATAGAGACTCACCCTGAAGGCTTTTGGATTGGGTTTCGGGCTATGGGATTGAGATTGAGGAAATTCAATACCCATATTAAGGTCAATTATGAAGGAAGAAGGACCTCAGACTGAGTGGGAGACCATGTTTCCACTCTAGCCTTTTTGGGTAGAACAGGGGGAACTTGTTCAATCAGAGGAGATTGAACAAGGGTTTTGATGGGGTGAGAAGGTAGATTTAGCAATGTGAGGGTAGTTGCTAGTGTGGGTTCATCACCTGTGGGGTTAACAATGATGTCACCGGGAACCATTGGCTCAATCATACCTGGAAGAAGATCGGTGTGTCTTCCAGTAAAATTGGTGGACACTCTCTTCAAAACCTTGAAGATGGTCGGCCTCATTTGAGGGACAGCCAGAGCAGCCGCACAGACAAGCTGACTCTGGTCCAACTCATAGTTAATGATGTGCTGAAGGAACCTGGGATACATGAAGAATGTGTCCCGCTGGAGGTTCCCCATAAGGTTAGTCAGTATAAACCTTGAGTAATTGAAGCAGAGGCTTTTCACCAATCCATGAACTATGCACCCTAGTTCATATGGGATTTGATCCCATCCCCCAGACTTGTTGGACAAGCAATGGAGAACAACATGCAGCAAAAACTTCCAATTGTAAGAGAAGTTAAACTTATAGACTATAGACCTACTTACATCTCCGCCATAACCCATCTGAGTATATGTATCATCCAGGTCTGACTTGGGAAACTCTGTAGGAGCGCCCTCATCGTGAAGCTCCAGATGCCCCCTGATGAGTTGTTCATAAATGACCAACTCTTGGCCACAAATGCTCATCTCTATAACCCAAACTTTATTTAGGGTTTCTATTCGACCGTTGCCCTAAAATTCCTCGATTTGGTTCATATAAACGGTGGGGTTTAAAGTCAGGGCAGTATAGTAGGTAGATTGGGTGAGAAAGGAGATGATTTCAGATAAGTCAGCATCCTTGGATGAATCCAGAAGTGCGACTTGGTTGTGTTGAGGGTTCAATGCCATTGTGAGAAAGAACAGAGGAGACAAGTTTGAATCTGGGTAGGTTAAGAATGAGGAGTGCTTTGGGAAGTAAAAGTGGTAAAAAGATTAATGTGACGAGTCTGAAGTATTTAAATGGGTGAGAGTGGTGGATGGATAAGGTGAATGATGGTTTGGGGTAAGATGTGACAGGGGCGGTAAGGTTAAAAACTATTTAAAAGATTCTGACATCATTGATAAAGTCTTTGCTTTTTACAGTGTGGGGCCCAAAGGTTTCCGTTGCAAGGTAAAGTCTTCTTCCGAAGGTAAAAGTATTTCCGAAGGATTTCCTCTTCCGAAGTCAAAACTTACTTCCGAAGGTAAATAAATTTACTTCCGACAGTAAGAAAGTCTTCCGAATGAAGAAGTTTCAAGCTTCGGAAGTAGTTAAGACATACTTCCGAGACTAAAAACTCTTCGGAAGATTAGGTTATACTGAGAAAATTGCCTTCGGAAGATAATGAAGAGATCTTCCAAGGGTTATTTTCTCTTCGGAAATGCTCACACTTGTCGATTTTTAAAGAATAACTGTTGTAACAGGGCTTAGATTGTTTTTGAGAAAAAAAATTCACATTTTGAAAATGTTTTCAAATGAGATATACTAGTCAAGGTTTATCATCCCAATAGTCGTAATAAGAATATCTTTTTTCATCAAAAGCTTTGGTGAACAAATCAGCATATTGTTCATTTGAGTCACCTTTGACTAGTTTAATCAGGTTTTTCTCATGGATATCTCTAATGAAATGGTACTTGATATCAATGTGCTTTGTCTTGGAGTGCTTCACTGGATTTTCAGTAATTGAGATGCCACTTTTGTTGTCAATATTGTTTACACATATGTACCTAGATCCTGATATGAATGTAATATGTCTTGTTTGTCTTACACTTATGTAATGGTTGGGATATTAATGAAATGAGAACGTTTGATTGTGATTTATAATATTTAATATTTCATTAATGAGTTGATATTGAATTGGTTATATAGGTTTGTGATTGTTTGAATTGATACACATAATGTTATATTAATGAATACATTCAAACTAAGCAATATAAAGTTCTCATGCGAATGGCCCATGCGAATGGACCATACGCATGAACAACTTCAGGCGAATGACTCAGTCGCACGACTGAACCAGGAGACTGGATCAGTCGTATGATTGTAACATGAGATTGGCTCAGTCGCACGACTGAACACTCAGTCGTGCGAATGGATCAACCGCATGGCTCAATCGCACGACTGAACCATACTAATGGTTCAGTCGCCCGAATGAGCAACCCTAACATATAAATACAAGCTAATTCGTGGAAAAACGTAAGCATTCATTCCAATTCGACTCCAGACGTACCCTAGCCGTCCAAAAGCCTCCAAGTTCATACTCCAAGTTCATAGAACGCTGTAGATCGATTCCTAATCGATTCTTAACGTTAGATTCAATACCTTATTGTTTCTACGTGCGTTCTCACTGATTGGATCGCCAATCAAATAGGATTCCGCACTATTTGGTTTGGTTAACACGTTAATCAGTTGGTATTTTGTTTAAATACCTGATCCTAACAAGTGGTATCAGAGCTTTGGATCTTGATTACGTGTGATTCAATCAATTTTGATACAATGGTTGTGTTGTTTCACTAAAAACGCAATCTGTTTGTGTCAAACGTTGTCTTGGACGTCCCGTGCTCATCAAGTTTTGGTTTCTCCAACATAAGGCGATTAGGGTAGGTGAAAATTCGGGTTTTTACGGCCAAAACACGTTAAACCTAGAATTTTTCGAAATACAGCAGCTTCAGTCGCACGATTGACCCAATCGCACGACTGGACTTCATTCGCATCATCCAGACGTACGATTGGACTCAGTAGCATCTTCATTCGTACGACTAAGCAAACCGTTCGCATTGTTCATCCGCATCAGTTTCATTTGCACGACTGGACCAATCGCTTAGTTCAGCCGCACGATTGAACCAGTCGCATAGTTCATTCGCACGGGTAGCCCATTCGCACCACTCCATTCGCACCAGTTAACAGACTGTTTAAGAGACTTTAAGTTAATCGAGATGGAGGATCAGTTTTCAGCCTTTACAGCCGGGAAGGACTCACGGATTCAGAACTTACTGCTACTGGAGAGTGATGTGGGGAATCATAATAAACCCTCGAAGCTTATAACGTTAGATGAGTTTCCCCACTGGAAACAACGTTTTGAGATCTACCTAAATGGAGTGGATCCAAATATGTGGGAAGCTATTAAGACGGGGTACAGTATGTCGGTGGGAGCTGATGGGGTGAAACTTACTTTAGGAGGAATGACTGATGCACAGAAAGTTAAATATAATGCAGAAAAGAGAGTATATGCATTGCTAACACAGTCTATCCCTAAGGATATTTTTCACCAATTCTCTGAGAATAAGCAAGCCAAGAAGTTATGGGATGAGCTGGAGAAAAGATATGACGGGAATGCTTCGTTGAAGGCCATTAAATCTAAGGAGTTGAAGAAAGAATTTGACAACTTTTCATCGATGGGAAATGAGAGTTTAGACGATGTCATTGATAGATTCTACCATTTGATGAGCGAGCTGCACACACATGGTGTCACAACTACCATGGAAGATAAAGTATCAAATTTTGCAGACGGGTTGCCAGAAAGTTGGGCTTCTTTTGTTTCAAACCTGAGACAGAATGGATTGCTAGCAAGTTTGGACATCAATGATTTCATTCTAAAGCTGCGAGAAGAGGCACTTAGGGTGAAGTACCGAGCTCAGAAGTCTTCATACACTCAGAATCCAGCTTTGTACAACACCACTCCTCAAGTTAAGACATCCGGAGCACCTCTTCAGACCGCCTTTGTGTCAAGCTCATATGGTCCTTCACAAGCCTCTCCTTCAGGATCAGAAACGTCAGGGTCTTCTAGTACCCAATATATTGGATCAGAAACAAATGCTACAAGACTAAAGACCGAGAATCTCGGAAACGTGACAGTAGAAGTAGCTCGAGAGCACATGGATTTCTTGGCAGCAGTGGTCCATTCCTATGATGGACTTGTTGCTGGGAAAATTGGAAACTGCAGTCTGGCATATGAGGACTACGAGCAGGTAGATGAGACTGAACTGGAGAGGATGGATATTATGTGGGCCTTAGCAAGTGCTGTCCGGAGGGCGAAGAAGTTTGTGAAGAAGACCGGACAAAACTTTGTTGCTACTAAGGACACTACTTTTGGCTTTTACAAGAGCAAGGTGACCTGCTTCAACTGTGGAGAAAAGGGGCACCTCAAAAGAGAGTGTGTGAAGCCAAAGAAGACTGGAAACGGGAATCCATTCTCGTCCTTCACCCGTCAAGACAAGCAAGCTAGCAGTTCTACTTCATCAAGCAAGGATCCAAAAGCCTTGACTGCCCATGATGATGAAGACAGGAGACTAGAGCTTTCGATTTGTCTCTCCTGGAGAATCCAATATTGCGAGCGTGGAAGACTTAGATGATGATTCCGCGAGTGAAGGAGATATTGCAGTTGAGCTAGCGATGTCAAATAGTGAAGAGTCTGCAACTGAGGTCAGTTACAAGCCTGAAGAAGGGACGTCTACAACAAAGACAGAATCACCAGAACCAGAGACATCAGATGCTGTGTTGATGGCTGATTCATCAGAACCTCCTCAGGTAAGTACTACTAACCAACTTTTCAAAAATCATGCTTGTTCTGATTGTAATAAATTTAGAGAAAGCATAGATCAGAAATTTGCTTGGTTATTAGATCATAATGATAGCTTAGTAAAGGATTTGCAACTATGCACTGAGGCAAATAGAGTATTAAAACAAAATGAGCATAGTTACAAAAAAAAGATAGACCTTTTGAATAAACAGCTTAGGGAAACTGAAGTAGTAGCCTTTAACCAAGCAAATGACATTAGGTACTATCTTAACTCCCTAGAAGACACTAAGAAACAAAAAGCAGTTTTAGAAGTAGAAGTCAACTAATTAAAGCAAAAACTGCACAGTTGGACAAGTTCATCTCATATTGTCCAACACTTAGTGAGAGAGTGTAACAACGGGGAGGGTTTGGGTTATAAAGTGGTTCCACCACCACCTGAGACCTTGATGAACCCTAAGAGTAGACCAATAAATAACAATCCCATCAAGGATCATGTGGTGTTTACTCCTCTTGTTAGTGATCCAGATTCCTCATGTTCTTCAATTGAATCTGGAACAAAACAAAAGGAGGCCACTACAAAGGCAAAGGGTAAAATGCCTTGTGTTAATCTGGAAAAAGAATTTGAAAAGGTTAATATAAAGTCAGGGTCAAACAGAGTCAAAGTCCAGTTAACCAAAATGGAAAAGATGTTAAAAATGTTAAAATAATTAAGTTTGTTAAACAAGAGAAAACATCAAAAGAAGCAGAGTCAAAACCCAAACATAATAATGTCACTAGGGTGTCACACACATCTCCACATAGACAGTTTAATCATAAAGTTGATAGCAGGTGATGCTACAACTGTGGAGAGTGTGGACACATTGCTTCCTTTTGTCCTTACTATCAGACACCTAGGAAGAAAATTGAACTTCAGGATTCAAAACCTAGGTCTTCTAAGAGGAGTTCTTTAACTCCACCTAGAAGAACTAGTGAACCCAAAGTTCAACCCATTAGCCAGTCGTCTGTTTATCACAAACAGACCTTACACAAATCTAGCTTATGGAAAGAAAAGTCATCCTCTGTGTCTGATAATGATGACAAGAAGGCACCTGAGCTACCCTCACCTTCTAAGGGTCAATGGGTTGAATTCATGATGTGTGATGCCTCTGGGAAACCCAAGCCAGTAAAGGCTAGGGTTCCTAACCTAAACTAATGTTTTAAATTGTATGTGCAGGGTGTTCACTACAGTGCTGAAACCAACACGTGGATTGTAGATAGCAGAGCATCCAGGCACATGACAGGAAACAGGGCTCTTTTATCAAACGTCAAACAAATAAAAGGATGACATGTTTCTTTTGCTGGTAACAAAGGAGGTTATATCATAGCTCAGGGAGAGGTTGGAAATCAGAAAGTTAAGTTTGATAAAGTGAACTACGTTCAACAACTTCAAAACAACTTACTTTCTATTTCCCAAATATGTGACAAAGGATTTAAGGTCATATTTGACAACAAGAAGTGTTATGTCCTAAAGAAAGACTATATGATTTCGGAGGACCAAGTTCTGATGACATCTTCAAGATATAAAGACCTTTATGTTTTGGATCTCTCAACAGCTTCTACAACTGATCATAAAGTTCAGTGCTTCCTATTAAAAGCTACTGAGAAGGACTCCATTTCCTGGCATAGGAGAATGGGACACATTAATCAACGGAAGATGAATCACTTGATCCACAAGGATCTCGTGAGAGGAGTTAACGTTAAAAGTTTCCAACTTCCAGATTTCTGTGTAGCATGCAAGAAAGGCAAACAGACGAAGAAGTCTCATAAGAAAAAGAAAGTTCATTCTATCGAGCTTCCTCTTGAACTTCTTCACATGGATCTGTTTGGTCCAGTCAGTACAAAAAGCATTGCAGGTGACTTGTATTGTTATGTGGTTACTGATGACTACTCAAGATTCTCTTGGGTAATGTTTCTGAAGTCCAAATCAGAAACATTTGAGTCATTCAAGGAATTAGTAACCACACTGGAATCTCTCTACAAGCTGAAGGTAAGACAGGTACGCTCAGACAACGAGACCGAATTCAAGAATCAGTGGATGGAGGCTTACTGCAAGGAAAAGGGAATTGTGCACCAGTTCACTTCTGCCTACACACCTCAGATGAACGGTGTTGCTGAGAGAAAGAATCGGAGCTTGATAGAGACAGCACGGACAATGACTCGAAACTGCCTATCCAATTTTGGAATGAGGCAGTGGCAAATGCATGTTACACATTAAATCAAGTTCTGGTAGTCAAGCGCCATGGCAAGACATGTTACGAGTTACTACAACGACGTAAACCTAATCTGGAGTATCTCGAACCATTTGGCGCACCGTGCACACTTCTGAAGAAGACTCAAGAAGGAAAATTCAGCGAGAAGGCTGATGAAGGGATCTTCCTAGGATACAACATACCGAACAAGAGAGTTTACAACAACTCAAGGGTTTAGTAGAAGTGTGGTGTAATGTTGATGTTCAGAGATATACCACACCACCTACTGGAAAAGGACCCGCTTACTTTTTCGACTATGATGGATTCTTCAAGTCCTTCAACATACCTATCACCCCATCTGATGACGATTTAGCTACACGGATGATGTATGATATTTTGAATACACCGTCATTTGATTCAACATCATCGAGCTCACAGGGAGAATCATCTCACCACTCAGGGGGAGCACTCGAAGACAGTGACTCCTCCTCAGAAGATGAAGCTGAAGAAGATGACCAGAACAATCAGGAGGGACAGGTTCCAATTCCTGCAAGTCCACAAGCATCTAACAGTGATGCCTTCTTCGACTTCGGAACCTCAAACTCCATCTACCTCAGATGCAGAACCAAATGTTCATAATCTTGGCTCTGAGGTAGTTGTTCCTACCACTCCAGGATCACGTCTAAATGTCTATCATCCCCTAGACAATGTCATTGGGGATGTCAGATCAGGAGTGCAGACCAGAAATCAGCTGTACTCAGCTGATTATGCCTCGGTAATGGAAAAAGCGTACATTCACGATGGTGCTTATCGGTGTTTTGTCTCGCAGTTTGAGCCAAAATACGTCAGTGAAGCACTGAATGATGAGGCATGGGTGAGTTCCATGCAAGAAGAACTTCTTCAGTTCAAGAAGTTAGGTGTATGGACTCTGGTAGATAGACCTAAAGGTGCTAAGGTCATTGGCACCAAATGGGTCTTGAAATGCAAGAAGGATGACCAAGGCGTCATTATCAGGAACAAGGCTCGACTGGTAGTTCAGGGATTTCGACAAGTCGAGGGGATTGATTACAATGAAGTGTTTGCACCCGTGGCAAGGATGGAAGCCATCCGCATCTTCCTTGCCTATGCATCGTATATGAAGATCAAAGTCTATCAATTAGATGTGAAGAGTGCATTCCTTCATGGTGAAATCCGAGAGACAGTTTATGTCAGTCAACCCGAGGGATTTGAAGATCCTTATCATCGGGACAGAGTTTACAAACTCGACAAGGCCTTATACGGGCTTCATCAAGCTCCAAGGGCCTGGTATGAGAAACTCTCGACTCATCTTGTGAAACACGGCTTTCGCAGGGGAGTCATTGACTGCACACTTTATCAAAGAAAAAGATGGAGACTTACTGCTAGTACAGATCTATGTGGATGACATAATCTTCAGTTCAAAGAACGAAGAATTATGCAAAGAGTTTGAAGCAGTAATGAAGGTGGAGTTTGAGATGAGTGCCATGGGGGAGATGAAATTCTTTCTCGGGTTACAGGTGGATCAGACACCCAAAGGAATTTTTCTACATCAGACCAAGTATGTGGGAGACATTCTCAGTCGGTTTGACATGGAGAATGCTTCTGCAGCTGGGACTCCACTTGCTACAAACCATGATATAGCACCCGATGAAAATGGAGATCTGGTAGATGCAACAATGTACCGAGGAATGATTGGATCTCTCATGTACCTCACTGCCTCAAGACCTGATATCATGTATGCTACATGTCTATGTTCTAGATATCAGGCTAAGCCAAAAGTTAACCATCTGATCAGGGTCAAAAGGATATTTCGTTATCTGAAGGGCACACCCACACTTGGGTTGTGGTATCCTCATGATGATGACTTTGAGCTCACGGCGTATTGTGACTCGGATTACGGGGGCTGCAAGATGAATTACAAGTCTACATCAGCAGGGTGTCAATTCTTTGGGAGGAGATTAGTGACCTGGCAGTGTAAGAAGCAGACCTCGGTTGCATTGTCAACCTGTGAAGCCGAATACGTTGCTGCTGCTGTTCACAAATCATTTGGATTCAACAGCAAATGCGGGACTACGGTTTAAATTTCTCTTCTACTCCTATTTTTGTTGATAACTCTGCTGCAATTGCAGTAACTAAAAATCCAGTACAACATCCTAAGACCAAACACATCGGTATTAAATATCATTTTATACGGGACTGTTTTGAAAAGAATTTAATCGATGTGGTAAAGATAAATACTGATTTTCAACGCGCTGACCTCTATACAAAAGCTTTTGACAAACCACGTTTTCTATATCTGTTAGAGGTCAACGGTGTTAAAAAGAAAAGTGATGTTATTCCTGATGATGATCATGTGTAGTCCGATGCAGTTTAGTCTAATTTTTCCTTTTTATTTCTTTATTTATTCTATTTTTGTTTAAATTAAATACATGTTATTTAGCTGTCTATTAAAATCCTAAAATATGTAAATCGGTTATGATTTTAGAATTTTAGGGGGAGAATAGCTCAGCCAGTAACATTAAAAAAATAAAATAAAAAAATAAAATAAAAAAAAACGAGGGAGAAGGAGAGGCTAGCTGATAGAAGGTAGATCGTATCTGTGATACCGATTCAAATACTTTGGAAAATGATAGTACACAGGAACAAATCAAGAGGGACTTTAAAATTTTAATTTAGACAAGATGCAAAATTCAAAGTATAAGTCTGTGTAGTCTGAGCAATATAAAAGGAAATATGATAGAAAAACTGGTAACTACTAAGGTAACACAACGAAAGTAGACCTAGAGGTTGCTAGACCACATATGATATGTCGGTAGATTCAACACAATAGATGATTAGACCTGACTGGTGATCTCAAGATCAAATTAAGTTGTTCAACTGACTGTGGGCTCCCATCTTATCACTGGGTAACACAATCAACAATATTCCAATAAGGGGTAATGAGCATGTAAACGCCACAAATGTGTGCGGATGACCATAAATAGAGCAAAGCACAAAAAAAATGAAAAGCAAATGCTATCAAGCTAATAACTTATGTTGTTGGTGCATTATGTGCAAAAGAAAATTAAAGATGCTCTAACAAGAAGATAGGTTGTGTGCCTCTCTGCTGTGCGATGGCACTGACCTGAGGATAAGCATAACCTAGATATTCTAGAATTCATTGTTGTTTGCCGCCTCTCTGCTGTGCGATGGCACTGACCTGAGGATTGGCTTCTCTTTGAAAGCTCTAAGAATAGTGTCTTCTTGTCAAAATACCGTAGACCGATCAAAAGCTCCTGAGGAATGTTGATTACCATATAAGTGTAGGATCCACAAATGTTGGTTGAAATAATTAAACCTTAAACTATCACCAATCTGTGTCAAACGTCTGTGTATGGATTTAAGAGGACAAATATACTGACAATCATCGTGGCTACAATTCTTGAAAGTCCAAATCAATGTGGGAATCTAATAGTACCAGTATGATTTCCTAAATTTTCTAACGAATCTGGATGAAAACCAAGAAGTGAGCATCAAAAGGTTTTGATAACAAGTCCCAAGTGATTTGACTTGCCTGTATGATTCCAAAATTAAATTGGTCCAGTTATGGTCAAACTAAATAGAAGCTGCCTATTCCGGAACCGAATCCAGTAGATTGCTATCTTAGGATTTACCTCTCACAAAAAGTCAAAAACAAGTTTAATTTTTGTACTTCAGTTTATTTTCTATTTATTTAGTCATTTCAGTTTGTTTGTTGTCAGACTACATCATGGAATTCAGTAAGGGATTAATTCACCTAACACTGTCATGTCTGAGATGACCACATGTGTTTTCAAAAGATAAATGGGTCACGTCTGAGGAGACAAAGTGTTTAAAAGGATCACGTCTGAGGTGATCAAAAGTTTTTCAAGTTAAAAGGATCATGTCTTTGATGATCAAATGTTCATAATGTTACTTCAATAGTTAAAAGGGTTTAAATGTTAAATGGTCATAAAGGCAGAAAATTTCATAGGTATGACCCATTCGCACGAATGGACCATGAGTATGGACTTATCATGCGAATGGGACCCATCCACACGACTGGACATGAGTATGGACCATTCAACCGAATGGCCTATACGAATGATCCAGTCGGATGATTAAGAGCGAACGAATGAGTAAGTCGCACGACTGAACTCCAGTCGGACGACTGAAGGGGGGCGACTGAACCAATCGCACGACTAAGGCCCATTCGCCCGAATGAAATGTGCGTATGAGCCCAGTCGTACGATTGAATTCAGGTTTAGTATAAATAGAGGGGGAGTCGGTCGCAGAGACTCACCACTCCAAAATTTGCCCTAATTCGCACGACTAGTGTTACTCTGCCCAATTTTCGTTTGATCACCATAAACCTTTGATTTTCGTGTACTGACTATTTGCACTGACTCTACAGGTAATTTGCGGTGCAGAACCATCGTTATATCATTCAATTTGAGACATAATCTTGACAATCCGACTCACTCAAAATAACCGACTCATGTATGGCCAAATAACCTAACTAAACGAAGTAAACAAATGAAATTAAAGTGGTTAGGTGTTAAACAAATGGATTGCGAGTCTAATGAACTAGAACACGAAGTCTAAACTTCAAAATTGGTGAAAAATTGAATTTGAATTGAACAGTCAGAAAAACATGCAAATGGACAGGTTGATGAACTTCAGTCGCACGACTGAGATGTGCGAATAGCTAAACCGCACAACTGGACCATGCGTATGAGTTCAGTCGCACGACTGGTGTAACCGCATGAGTTTACATACGTATGAGTCTAGTCGCACACTCAGTCGTACGTATGGGGTCATTCGCACGACTGGATCTAAGTCGCAGTGCTCATTCGCACGACTTGATCTCAGTCGCACAACCTCATTCGCATGACAGAAAAGAATGTTTTCAAGTCCAAGTGATTCAAGACATCATTGGCCAACGGATACTAATGTTTATTTTCATTGTGTAACAGATGGCGAGTCACTGGACCATGAGTACGAAGCACAACATTTGTGCTCATATGGATCTGACATCCAGAAATGCTTCAGACTTTTCTGGCATTATCACTTTTCTGAGGAGATCGAGGATTGCTCATGGTATATCTATTCCGTGTACACCGTATCGCTCTATACAGCAGGCCTTCTAGGAAGGTGCAGTAGTTGACAGATCTTCTGAGCCTCATTGTATCAGGAGTACTATCTTTGGAGAGGCTATTGAGATCACGGAGGAGGATCTCAGGATTGTGCTGCAGTTTGGGGACGATGCTGACTGTCCTACTAGACTACACCCCCTTACTATCAGAGGATGTTTCCTACGAGCTAAGTACTCTAGGGACATCAACGCAGGGGTGCTCAACAAGAGCAACCTGTGTCCCCAGCTCAAGTACCTTGCTCACATACTGCTGAAGTGCATAGCGTCCAGGAAAGGAGGATTTGATGAGCTGTCGGATCAGATCCAGAACGCATATGTAGCGTTGGTGCTGAACCATCCGTTCAGCTTCTCCAGAATGATCTTCACCTACTTGGTGGAGAACATTGAGGGGAAAGGGAAGGAGGGCTTCTGCATGTACCCCCGATTCATGCAGATGATTATTGACGAGAAGCTCCCTTCCCTGCCGAAGGAGAAGGAAGATGTCGTGGTGCTTGAGGTGATGGATGATACCACCTTAGGCCAGATGAAGGTGTACAGGGGGAAGCTGGTGAAACCCCCTGTCAAGCGACTGTTTGGGCATCTAGCCTGTGAGGATTATGTGGTGCCAGCTCGGAGGAAGTGGCGCCACGATGACAGTGACTCAGACGTTGAGCAGATTGCTCTACCCTCCTATGACTCTGATGATGATGTTAGCGGGGATGCTGGAGATACCATGCCCACTCGACCGAGGGGCACAACTACTGATAGTACACCTCCAGTATCTGCCCCTACTGGAGATTAGTAGAGTCGGCTGGGTTCCACCAGGATTTTATACCTGGTGAGGAAGATGAAGAGTCAGATGAGGATCCACTAACTAGGACTGTGGGATGTAAAGTCGTTCCCACAGAACATGGGCTCCAGGCGGTTGGTGAACGCCTCAGTGGATCGGGAGAGACTGCTGCTGACTCGACCTATGCTCTAGAGCCGTCAAGCCATGTTCTAGGGGGAGCATCCTCCTCGACAGGATCGAGGAAGAAAAGGATGGCTCAGCCCCACGGCATGAAGAAGAAGAAGCACAGACTCACCTACATCGCCACCACAGCCACCACCTCAGCCCCAACCACTACCACCTCTACAGTCACACCATCTGTTACCACAACCACCACCACAGCCACCACCACAGCTCCTACCACCACTACCATACCCTCTACCACAATCACCACACCACCCACCACTACATATACCCAATCCACCCCCATATCTACCACACCTACATCACCACCACTATCATCTAGACCTAACCCAATCTTCACTACTGCCACCACCACCACCACTAGCCACCAAGCCGGGCCATCATCACATCCCACCCATCTATATGGATCAACTCTACCGCCCATTGGGGTAGAGGAACAGCTATCAGCGTTGAACCGTATGGTGATGCGTCTGTTAGCTGCCGATGACGAGAAGACTGCACAAATTCGTCAGCTGGCAGATCTCACAGCTGCACAATCCCAGCAGATCTCTCAGCAGGCTCAGCTGATTGAGCAGTAGGCACAGCAAATGGCTACTCAGAGCCAAGAGATTGCCCAACTCCAAGAGCATAGAGTCATATCAGCAAAGAAGTTTGAGGAGTTGGAGGATGCCAAGAAGACTATCATGCTCAAGCTCAAAGGAACTAAAGATGAGCCTCTGAAGATAAAGGAAGGAGATGGTGATGATGATGGTGATCATGATGATGATGATGAGGATGAGGATGAGGATGAAGATGAAGAGAGTGATGATGATGAAGGGAATGAGAAAGAAAAGACAGAGGAAAGGCAGGAGGATGATGATGATGAAGGAGGAGATGCAGCTGCATCTGCCTCAGCTCAGGGTCAAGAAAGACGATCAAAGAGAAATCAAGACCAACGAGCTTCTTCTTCTGACTCACCTAGTGATGATCCAGCTATTCAGGACAAAAGTAATGCTTAGACGTTTATGTATTTGATAGCTTTTGTACTTGAATCATGTATTAAACTTATGTATTTAATGTTTATATAAGATTAATGTATTTTTGTCTTGATTATTAACTAATGTTTGATTTGTTACATGTTTAAATCAAGCAGATCCAAACTTTCAAAGGGATGAATAATATGATGTTGCTCCCCTTCAGCAGATCAAGACTCAACTGACTATGATTCTTGATCTGCAAGGGATCGTCAGGAGATCAGTGAGTTATACCCCTGAAGAAGGGGAAATAGTTCATGATCTTACAAATGAGAAACTGGCTGAGATGTTCAAGCTGAATCCAGATGAGATCATTAAGGATGCTCCAACTTGTGAGTCTACCAGTGACGAAGAGCTGAACGACATTGATGATATAAAAATTAAAGACGTCACAGCAGAGCATTATCCTCAGTACGCTGACAACGAGGGAAATGTGGTTCCCAATCTGGGTGAATCCCTAGTCAGTGATACATTTGAGGTATTGGATCAGATGGAGCAAGAGTTTGAGAAGACTGAAGGAAAAGCCCAAGCCTCAAACGAAGATATTGATATCAGAAAGGCAGAATTGGGCTGCATGTTTCGAGGAAATCCGAGCCCAACGCGCCGCTCCTAAATAGAATGTCTACACCAAACTCTACAAAGTGAAGAAACATCATAAGGTGTCAGGCAGGATTATTGCATGGGCACATTTTGTGGATGTTAATGTCTATGCCATAAAGAGGGAGAAGGGCATAGAGTACTTTAGATTTCCACATGATCTAAAGAATCTACCTGGTTTTGAGCTCAACCAGCTGGCTAAATTGAAGCTACTATATGCTGACCCGAGGAAAATGTCAGGCTGGTTTGAGGCTGCCCTTAAGAAAGAGTACCACACCCGGTGGGTCAACTTCAAACCTCAACAACCTACGAGGTATATCAGACGTTCTGAAGTTGATCCCATAACTGGTAAGCCCAAGATAGTGCTAAAGTGGAGTCCCCCAAGAACAATGTCACGAATCCCTCTCAGGGAAATGCCACAGGACTTCACTCCACACTTTAAGTGGTGGTACTATGATTGGAGAATCGGGGAGGCGGTCATAGTTCTAAATAAAGAGGGACAAATGGATACCATCAGGGTGTTTGACCCGATGTGGCTTACTAACTTGTCTGCTAATGATGTATACACATTATACAAGTGGCCACTATTTTATGACACGCAAGATATTGTACAAGCCCTCCAATTCCAAAATGTCATAAGACTCTGCTTTGCGTTTGAGATACACACAGGAGTCACAAGAGTGGAAAAGTACAAGAAGTATGAAGAGGTGATGCAGAAGGTAAGACATTAGATAGATCTAGGTCCAAGCAGGAGTTTGTTGATACATATGTACCTAGATCCTGATATGAATGTAATATGTCTTGTTTGTCTTACACTTATGTAATGGTTGGGATATTAATGAAATGAGAATGTCTGATTGTGATTTATAATGTTTAATATTTCATTAATGAGTTGATATTGAATTGGTTATATAGGTTTGTGATTGTTTGAATTGATACACGTAATGTTATATTAATGAATACATTCAAACTAAGCAATATGAAGTTCTCATGCGAATGGCCCATGCGAATGGACCATACGCATGAACAACTTCAGGCTAATGACTCAGTCGCACGACTGAACCAGGAGACTAGATCAGTCGTATGAATGTAACATGAGATTGGCTCAGTCGCACGACTGAACACTCAGTCGTGCGAATGGATCAACCGCATGACTCAATCGCACGACTGAACCATACTAATGGTTCAGTCGCCCAAATGAGCAACCCTAACCTATAAATACAACCTAGTTCGTGGAAAACGTAAGTATTCATTCCAATTCGACTCCAGTCGTACCCTAGCCGTCCAAAAGCCTCCAAGTTCATACTCCAAGTTCATAAAACGATGTAGATCGATTCCTAATCGATTCTTAACGTTAGATTCAATACCTTATTGTTTCTACGTGCGTTCTCACTTATTGGATCGCCAATCAAATAGGATTCCGCACTATTTGGTTTGGTTAACACGTTAATCAGTTGGTATTTCATTCAAATACCAGATCCTAACAAATATGGATAGGAGTGCTCATGAAGTTGAATCCATAGTCGATCATCTGATTTTGAATCCACAGCAGCTGAGCACAACAACTTGCAGCAACAATGTGTTGGAGCATATATTGTCATATATAGTGTTTCCGTCGCTTGTCGAATAGTCTAGGCTTAATGTAATATACCTGATATGTTGTAAACACATGAAACTGGGTCATTCAAAGGAGCATATACGAATGAGACTCAGTCATGCGACTGAGCCTTGCTAATGGGCCAGTCGTTCGACTGAGAGATGCGATTGGCCATTCGTAAGACTGAACCATAGGTATGGTCCAGTCGCACGATTGAGCCATACGCATGGTCCAGTAGTACGATTGAACCATACGCATGGTCCAATCGCACGAATGGGCCCAGTCGCATCTAATATGGGCCGAGGCCTATATATACCAGTTTCAATGTGTAGAGAGAAAAAGGGTTTGGGGAGGGAGTCTGCCCGGGGCCTAGGGCTGCCGGATGAGAGGGGAGGTCATGCTCGATCTCCCCTTGCCAAGAGTCTTGATTCTTATGTTGTAACGAGCTTGTAATCATTAGGTTTTATCAATGAAACCAATTTTTGATAGTTCGTGTTATTGATTTGACTTTTGGTTTTGGTTGTTTATCCTTCCGTTAAGAACATGCTCGGATGTCTACCGATCCAGCCGACTTCACAATTGGTATCAGAGCCGGTTACTACTGGAATGATCTAACAATCATTCTAGCAACCCGAGCTCTTGGTTTCTGGATCAAATTTCAGATCTTGACGTTAAACCCATTTCGTGTTCTTCGTGTTTTGCTCAGATCTTGTTACGTGTGTTGTTTCTATGTTAAAATCGAACTCGAAACCACGTTCCTTTGACCCTTGCGAATCTGATGATGTCTATTTTGTTTCGGTTCATGTAAAATTCATCAAATTAGGGTTTTTGGCAGCTTTGGCGGCTGCAGATCTGAAAATCTGCGTGCAGACCCATTCGTGTGACAGGACCATGCTAATGGACCATTCGTGCGACTGGACCATGCTAATGGACCATTCGTGCGACTGGACCATGCTAATGGACCATTCGTGCGACTGGACCATGCTAATGGACCATTCGTGCGACTGGACCATGCTAATGGACCATTCGTGCGACTGGACCATGCTAATGGACCATTCGTACGACTGGACCATGCTAATGGACCATTCGTACGACTGGAATGCGACTGGAATGCGACTGGACTAGTCTTATGACGAGTCATGCTACTGGACCAGTCTTATGACCAGTCATGCTACTAGACCAGTCTTATGACAAGTCATGCTATTGGACCAGTCTTATGACCAATCATGCTACTGGACCAGTCTCACGAATATACCATTCGTATCATCCATTCACATGAATATGATATTTGTCCTCCACGTCATACGGATGAACGGTGTTCCAGACCAAAAAAAAATGGAAAAAGAAAAAGAAAAGAGTCTGGAACTACCTTTTGCACAGATTTGAGGATGAGCAAAACACATTCACCCTGAGATTCTTATGTCAAATAAGTTTGATGTATACCCCATTATTCGTCGGACTTCCAGAATAGGTGAATGAAGTTGGAACACGAAAGAGAGAAGAGAAGATGTCAGCAGTCGGTGCTGATTTTGTGGGGTAGTCAGGAGCATCCTACTATTTATGTGCCAATCAAGTTATATTTATCAGCACAAAGAGGATTCTCATTCTTAGGGGGAATCCATGTATAGAGAAATTGAAGACGCAATCAGAAAGTGATGATGTGAGCAGGTTTCTGATGATGAATCTACATGCATGCTGATTTGTTTGATATTGTCAGCTGTGGATTGGAACCTTCTACCTTTTGCCTAATACACCGTATCAAGACGCAAGAGAGCACAACGTTTATATATTGAGATATGCTAAATGTGAGGGGGAATTTCTGCAGGTGTTAATGTTAATGATGTTAGCCTGTGTGAAGATTGAAGCAATGGAAAACTGTTCATGTCATTATCTGGAAAAATCAGTCATATGGGGAATCTTGCTGCTATGATGGTGTTCTGCAAAGTAAACAAAAGCTATTGTGCCTAAATTCATTTTCAGGGATAGTGTAGCAACTTGATGGATCGGCAACATTGGCTAATATGGTTTTCGTTTGATTCTATTGGCAACTAGAGCAAAGATTGACTGAAGATTGTAAGAGGTGTTATCTACTATTCGCAAGCAACGTCCAAGGGGGAATTTGTTGGAGCATATATTGTCATATATAGTGGTTCCTTCGCTTGTCGAATAGTCTAGGCTTAATGTAATATACCTGATATGTTGTAAACACATGAAACTGGGTCATTCAAAGGAGCATATGCGAATGAGACTCAGTCATGCGACTGAGCCTTGCTAATGGGCCAGTCGTTCGACTGAGAGATGCGATTCGCCATTCGTAAGACTGAACCATAAGTATGGTCCAGTCGCATGATTGAACCATACGCATGGTCCAGTAGTACGATTGAACCATACGCATGGTCCAATCGCACGAATGGGCCCAGTCGCATCTAATATGGGTCGAGGCCTATATATACCAGTTTCAATGTGTAGAGAGAAAAAGGGTTTGGGGAGGGAGTCTGCCCGGGGCCTAGGGCTGCCGGATGAGAGGGGAGGTCATGCTCGATCTCCCCTTGCCAAGAGTCTTGATTCTTATGTTGTAACGAGCTTGTAATCGTTAGGTTTTATCAATGAAACCAATTTTTGATAGTTCGTGTTATTGATTTGACTTTTGGTTTTGGTTGTTTATCCTTCCGTAAAGAACATGCTCGGATGTCTACCAATCCAGCCGACTTCACACGATGTATTCATCTTCGACAGTAGATGTTGAGACACAGGATTGCTTCTTGCATTGCCATGAGATTATCCTTCCACCAAGAAATTGACATCCTCCTGATGTGGATTTCTTGTTGATGTTGCAGTGACCATAGTCGCTATCAGTGTAGCCATAGCGATTGAAGTTGGATTTTTTTGGATACAAGAGACCAAGTTTTGGTGCTCTTTTGAGGTATCTAAGAATTCTCTTGGTAATAACTAGTTGAGACACCTTTGGAGTAGCCTGATATCTTGCATAAATGCAAGTAGCAAACATAATATCAGGTCTACTTGATGTGAGATACATCAAAGACCCAATGATTGCCCTATACTAATGTTGATCAGTATCCTCCCTCTTAGAATCAGGAGAAAGATTGTGGTTTCTAGGAATAGGTGTCTTGGCTGCCTTACAATATTTCATCTCAAATCTTTCTAAAATGTCATTGACATACTTAGATTGATTGATGAAGAACCCTTCCTTCATTTGCTTTACCTGAATTCCAAGGAAAAAGTCCATCTTTCCCATGGAACTCGTTTCAAAATTTTTCTTCATAATGCTCTCAAAGTCTTTACACATTTGATCATTTGAAGAACCAAATATGATATCATCAGCATAGACTTGAACGAGCAAGATGTCTTTCCCAGACTTCCTTATGAAAAGGGTCTTATCAATGGTATCACTAGTGTATCCATTCACACCCCATCATATAGAAGAGCAGAACTGTGATGTTCTGAAAACATAAACTTTAGACAACAACTTCTTATATGCTTTGATTTGACTCAAAAGAAGTTCGCTTTCTCTGTTCTTCAAAAAACATAAAGATTTTAATTCAGTATTAGGATTTTCCCTAATGGTGAAACGAGACTGATTTCTAGATTTCACTGATTTCAGTGATTGAACTGATGGCAAAACAGGGTCTCATACCACAGCCTAGGTGCTTGGTGCAGCCCATATAGAGCTTTATCCAGCTTGCACACATAGTTGGGGTGCTGTGGGTCTTCAAATCCTGGAGGCTGGCACACATACACTTCCCTATCTATATCCCTATATAGAAAGGCACACTTGACATCAAGCTGGTAGATAGTAAAATTCTTAGATGCAGCATAAGCAAGGAAGATCCTAACAGCCTCAAGTCTTGCAACAGGTGCTAAGACAACAGTATAATCGATTCCTTCTTCTTGAGTGTATCCTTGAACTACCAGTATTGCCTTATTCTTAATTATCAAGCCTCTATTATCTCTTTTATTTCTGAATACCCATTTGGCGCCTATAGGTACTTGACCAGATGGTAACGGACAAGGTACCAAACCTTTTGTCTTCTAAATTGAAGCAATTCCTCTTGCATTGATTCAACCCAACTACTATCCTTTAATGCATCTTCTACATTCTTCCATTTGAGACAAAAAGCATGAGTATAAGCAGACATTCCTATTCTAAGGTTGTCCCCTGGTTCTCACACCTTTAGAGACATTTCTAATGATGTTTTTAGCTGGATGAGTGTTGTGAATCCTGAGCCTTGGAATTAATCTAGTTGCATGGATAAATCCTGATTTGAGTAGTTTGGCTTAAGATTTTGAACACTTGGTCTAGCTGATGTATCACACTCATTCAATAAGGATTGATTGAATGAAGGAGAAACAGCATCAGCATCAAATGGCTGAGAAGCAGCATTAACAGTTGACTGTTCCTTCAAAATGCTACTTCCATTAGCTTGGTGTTGTACGTTATCAGCTGATGAGTTATCAGGCTCACTTTGCTGATAACTGGTTGAAGCTCCATTGGTTCTCGAAATGGTCATACTGTTAGATCTACCAATGGTGGGAGCTTGATGTTCAGAGACTCTTGGAGAACTTGGAAGAGATCTGGCAACTCAAATAATTGGTCATCATCAGAATCACTTTGAGTACCTATTCCAGCTGAAACATTCTCAGAAGATGGTTTTGAATAGTTTGGAAACAATTCTAAGTCAAAAATATGGACAGGGCCATTCCCCCTAACACAAGGAGTGTGCTCATTAACAAAAATATTGGATGATTCCTTAAATTGTTGATTTTTAATTTATAGACTATATAAGAAATAGATGTGGAGGAATATCCAACAAAGATAGCATCATCTGACTTTTCAGCAAATTTTGCCAAATTGTCCTTTGTGTTAAGTATGGTACACCTACTGCCAAAGAACCTTAGAAAGCCAATAACGGTTTCCTGTTGTTCCATAGCTCATAAGGGGTTTTTCCATTTGGCTTGACTATGAGAACCCTGTTTTGTAAATAGCATGCAGTACTGACTGCCTCTGCCCAGAATGTTAGAGGCAGCTTTCAATAAACTATCATGGTCCTAGCAGCCTCAATCAGTGTCCTGTTCCTTCTCTCAGCAACACCGTTTTGTTGAGGAGTTCTAGGAGCACCGTATTGTCCGTTAATCCCTTTTGAGTTACAGAATGAGTCAAGAACTTGTTTTTTAAACTCAGTCCCTTGATCACTCCTAATTATCTTTACCTTGTGATCAATTTGATTTTCAATTTTAAGAATAAAAGATTTTAAAGTTTAAATTGTTTCATCCTTAGTTCTTAAAAAGAAGACCCATGTAAATCATGTAAAATCATCAATGATCCCAAGGCAATATGATTTCCTTCAAATGCTCATTATACTTGTTGGACCAAATAAATCCATGTGCAATAAGTGTAATGGGGTGGTGATAGAGTTAACTTCTTTGGATTTGTGAGAGACTCTATGATGCTTTCCTTTCAGGCAAGCTACATAGTTGTCTCTACAAAAAAATTCCTATTTGGGAACACCATGTACCAAGTTACTTTTAACCAATTTATTCATGGTTTCAAATTTCACATGACATATACGTTTATGCCATAAAGCTGACTCATCACCATCAGCTTTGGAAATAAAGCATGATACTTCACCTAATGGGGAAGCATTGTTCATATCCAGTTTGTACATATCCCCTCTCCTGGGAGATCTAAGAAGCACCAATTCCGGAGGAATTGTCATCCCATGTTTGAGGATGATGCACTCATGCTCTGTGAAAAGCATTTGATGCTTTTGATAACTGAACTGAGAAACACTTAAAAGATTGTGTCAAGTTGTGTGACAAAGTTTACTTTGTCGACTCTTAACATGCCATTGGATTCACTTCCTCTGCCTGAAACGTATCCTCCAGTCTCACCTCCAAACTGAACAGGACCTCCATCAAAATGTTGAAATTTTCGAAGTAGAGATCTGTTTTCGGTCATGTGCCTAAAGCATCCACTGTCCACTATCCAGACATTGTTGTTCTTGTCTTGTGAATGTCCCTGCACATAAGGTGAAAAGTTAGTTTTGATTGGAAACCCAAGCCTGGCTGGTCTTGGGTTCTTCCATTGATGATGACATAATTGAACCAAAATGAATGGTAGAGGGTTTAATGGATGTCTTTGAAGAGGAAGGTAGGGCTGTGGCATTTTGTTTGATCTTCCATTCCATCACATGGTTGATCAGTTTTGATGAGCTTGTTGAAGCTTGAGCAGCATGACTTTCTTCTGAAGCTTCTTTGTTTTCGGAAGAAGCATTCACTACCTTCTCTTCCGAAGTAGCCTTCTTCTCGGAAGGTTTTGAGGGAGCTCTCTTGTTCTTTTGAACTCTCTTTGGCTTAAATTCCGAATGCATTTTCCTTTCGGAAGAATGAGTTTCTTTCGAAAGCAACTTAGCTTCGGAAACCAGCTTTCCTTTTCTCATTACTTAAACCATGTGATAAGGTCCAAATGATAATCCTTCCTTGGCTGCTTCCTTTTTAACATTATTTGCATATTGTGTGCTTGCTGGATTGTAATAACAATCTTTAGCTAAGTGGTTTTGCAGACCACCCATTATGCATGCAATGTTAATCTTTGGGGGTTTTGAGGGTTGTTGTTTCTTGATCTTTTTGTCTTCCTCTACAGCCTTCCCTTTTGATTTTTGATCCATTGGCAGGACAGGAGTGTTGGTACTACACTCCTTTCCAGAATCAGAAGTACCTACCACTTGGAATCCAGCTGAAACGAAAACACCCTTTTGTTTTGGGTCAATCTTCAGCTTAGACTCAACTACGTTCTTGGCAGTTCTTCTGGCTGCCTTTGCCCGGTTTCTTCTAGCTTTGGTGGATAGGGGTTGATCATCACAAGTAGGAATGGATTGATTTACATGTTCCTTCCCTGTGGTGGTCTTCATGGTTGCATCATTCTTCAACTCATGGGAAGGTGGGTCAGCAGATGGCACCTCTTGCTCTTTAGTACCATATAATGGTTATCTAATAGACTCATAAGAGTGTGGTGGAGCAATTTCATTGGTCCCCAACCCACCTTTGTTTTGGTAACAAACTTTTGAGTGGGAGGATGATGCAAGAATGGTTTGGAAGTTTTGCTCAGTGATAGCATGCTTCTTTGCTTGAGCCTCAGTTATTACTAGCTTGGCTTGAGCTTCAGTCAACCTGGATATTAAATTCTTGATTTGAGCTCTGTAGTTAGTGTGCTCATGTTTTAAAGAGGATACTTTTTTCTCTAACTCCTAAATTTTGTTTTGATAGTCAGATTCAGCCCTTTTAAAATCAGCTTTTAATATATTCAAGGACTCAATATCAGATTTAATTTCCATGTTGTACTCCTGGTACATTTTAACCTTAGCAATACAGGCTGGAGTACATAGATGGCCATATACCTTAGGGTTGTCTGTTCCAGCCATGAGTGCTTGAGCAGGGGTAACATCTTGCATTATAAAGCTCCAATAACCTTCTTGTGCCACCGCAACAGTCTCAGTTGATTTTCCAGCAGCTTTAGGTGTTATTAGATGTGAGGAGGCATGAGTAGATCCCGGATTTGACTTGGGAGCTTTGCATTCCCTCATAAAACGGCCTAACTAGTTACAGCTGTAACATTTGGCCTTTGCTTTGTTGAACCCAAACTTGCTGCTAGATGGGTTTTAAGGGAACTGCCTTCCAGTTCTTTTGAAGAACTTCTTTGTCCTGTAGGTTAACAGACCCATTTATTGGACTATGTCCATGTATTCTACATCATCTGGGCTGAAACACTACAGATCTTCAAAGCAGAACTGAAAGTCACTAGAGTGTCCACTTCTTGAGACGAAAGCACAACTGTCATGGAAGGGACTGGGCTGAGCCTGTTGAGACCTTGGAGTCTCAGGAAATGTGATGTAAGGCCCAGAAGAGCAGGATGGTTGCTGGGGATATGTCAGGTACTGCTGAGGTTGTGGGGGTCTTGAGCCTTCAGCAACCATGAGTGAGTTGCTAGCAGGAAAGCTTGAAGGTCTGCTCACTTGACAGCCACTCTTGTTCTCCATCTTTACACGGTATCCATTTAGAATGTCGTATAGCTCAGTCATGGTGAGGAAGTTCAGATTCTCTGTCCTCTTGATAGAGACACAGTAGAACGTCCACTTATTGGGGAGTGCACTCATGAATTTCCTTGAGAGGTCTCTCAATTCATGAGCTATTCCCACAGACTGAAGGGAGGAGATAAGATCCATGTACCTGAAGTATTACTGGCTCAGGGTCTTTCCAGCAATATGAGTAAAATTCTCAAGCTGTTGCTTCAGTGAATCTTTCTTTAAGTCGTTGGAGTTTGAGTACATGTGGGTTAAGGCATCAAATAGTTCGTTAGCTGTCTGGCAATTCTAAACCCCACCATGATGGAGTTGGGTATTGCAGTCATCAGAACAATCATGGCCTTGTCATCAATATCTAGCCACTTGAGGTCTTCTTCGGAGTAGTCTTCTACTGTCTTCTCTATCATGGCACCACCTCCAACGGTGAATCCACCATTGGCGATAAATCTCCACATCCGGTTGTCTTGATATCTAAGGAACCCTTCTATACGTCTGCTCCATTGTTTGAAGTTTCTGGGGTGATGATAGGTGCTTTAGTCATCGTCCCCATTTCACATTCAGATTTCTGGTTAAGGGCCATGTTTGAGTGCAGTGAGTAGGTGAGTGAACAAGAGGTTGATTTGGATGGTTAGATCACACAATCAAGAGCCTAAATAGCTCTGATACCAATTGCAGGAACGGTTTTTGTATTCAACACAAGTATTTCTCTCCAACTCACTAAGGAACACTTGAGATAATGATGAAGCAGAATCCTTATAAGAGTTGATTATAATATACTAAGTAAAACAAGGAAAACACAAGAGAATAATTTCCAAGATACTTGTATATATAACTTCTCACCTCAAAGTATCACAAGACTCTTACAAGCATATTACATGAGTTGTAATAAGAAACTATATATACCACTACCTAGTCGGATATACTTCGATACCAGCTGGAAACCTTAGACTAAAGCTAATACTACAAAGCTAAAGTTAAGGTATCTTAGATAAAGTATTATCTAAGATACGGTAGTCATGATATGTCCATGCCTTAACTTTTGTCACCAACTAAAGTTAGTAACTGTACTAACTGATAGGGTGTGAACAGTGGATTATAGTAAGGTCAACTACATGGGTGTGGGAAAGCGGCATGCAGTATCTCAAAGATTTGCAGTGGAGTGTCAGAGAGACCATACTTATGTCCACTGGTTCATAGTAGATATTTCCGAAGGTTAACTGGCTTCGGAAGAACTTGTTCTTCCGAAGCCACTTATACTTCGGAAGTGGCTACTTCTTCCAAGGCTTCCTTTGGACTTCATACTTCGGAAGTTGTAGTCTTCATTTCTTCTAAGTATTGAAATTTCTGAAGAGCAGAGACTTTGTCTTCAGAAGCTGAAGCTTATCTTCGAAAGTTCCTTTTAACTTGTCTTTGAAAGTTCAGCATATGTCTTCGGAAGTGCTGAAGTTGTCTTCGGAAGTTCCTTATTGGTTGTACTCAAAATAGTCTAAGTGTTTGGTTTTGGTTGCACCAGCCTTCTTAATCCAACAAAGCACCTCCTCCATTTAGTCATACACAGCTTGTCCAACAAGCATGGAGTATGGGACCAGATTCCTTAGGATCTCTCCTTCATAGTTTATGGAATGGTTCAGGGGGCAAGTTCAGGTACTCACAAGTTGTGTATACTAACTTGCTTGCAAACTTAGACTCCTTAGAATATTACATGTTCCCTAGATATGTCCAACACATTCTCAACTGTGAAATAGGCTCACAGTTGAGGGGAACAGGTAAAATTCTTAAATTGGGACAGATGAAGCCCGACATCTTCATAACAATGAGGAAGCCGATTGTTTGCTTCTCGGGGGTAGAAACAGCCCTTGTCCCAAAAATGTTAGAGCTCATTGCTCAAGGTGACAACCTAGCAGCACCAGCTAGTGTTGAACACACACCTTGTACTTCACAACCACCCATACAACCACACATAACCATCACCTACCAGATAAAATCCAAACGAATCCTTACACAAGCTACTCAGCTTGTATAGGCCCTTATATCACCATCCACACAGGAGAAAGTGGATACTGGAGCTCCTACTTCTCCTACGGAGCATACCACTCCCATCTCACAAATATCAGTACTGAGGTTCCTCATGCTCTATCTGATGAGATAATTAGCCCAACAGCCTGAAGCCTTCACTCAGAGTCTCAAAACTCTAGTGAACAACCTTCAGGAGAAAGTTACCATTCCCAGCCTCTTGATCTCAACCAACCAATACCCAACCTTGAATCTTATGATGATGAAGACATAGGATTCAATGAGTACCATGAATCTCTCTTCTCCTCCCCTACTCAAAGAGAGATGAGTACTCCTTCTTCTCCCCTGTCTAGGCCAAATCATTCACCCATTACTGAGGTGGATATCCCTAACCCTGTTCAGGAGGTTCATGTAAGGCCCCGTTCCCGGGATGCCTACAGTTGGTCATTCATCGCACATAAAACATATAATTACATTCGCCTTAGGAAAACATTGCAGCGGAAACATTCAAAAATGACATCTCGTTTCATTATAATTACTTTTGCCAAATAATACATCATTATCCGGTTACAAAATACATGTTTGCATTACATCACAAAAGCTTTATAAATGGATGCCATCCCAAAAGAGCCGAGTAGCCTTGCCGTGCCATCCTCAGCAATCATTTACCTGCCAACTGGAAAACATATAAAAAGTCAGTGTTGCTGAGTGAGTTCTAGTTTTATAAAGTAAACATACTTCACTTTCATTAAAAACTATTCCTTTTATCATGCGATCATTCAACATACGTATAAACAGATAATATCATTATTATCTTTCATCTCATTCATTATCTTCCGTTCCTTTCATACATTCTTTCTTCTGAGTCTTTTGCGACAACATAGTCGCTCACCTCAATAGCAATCTCAATTATTGCACGCTATCCGAGTCTTTTGCACCCCTAGGGTTGCTCACCTCATTGCCCATATTAATTATAGCGAGCTATCCGAGTCTTTTGCAACAACATGGTTGCTCACCCCAAGGCAACATCACGATAGCACGTTACTCGAGTCTTTTGCAACGACAAGGTTGCTCACCCCATAGGCAACCTCAATGATTGCACTTCATCCGAGTCTTTTGCAACACAAAGTCGCTCACCCCATATATATGCTTGCAAGCCTTTCTTTCGTTCATTCATCATTCATTAATGCATGCATTCTTACTTCATGTTCCTCTTTCATTATCTTTCACTTTACATTACATAATACTTCATTCATTCATTAACATGACATGTAAAGCCACAAGAAAGATAAGCATACATCATAATAAGGAACATATCATACACATTCATCATCATCATTCAGGGCAACATCATACATTCATAATATGCATAAACATACAACATCATCATCATCATGCCCTACATGCTCTCTAAGGCCATAACAGTCATCTTACATGCTCTTACGAGAACTTTACGTCATAACTTACACCTGCACATTCCCCCAAAGGCCAGAAGTCAAACTACACATTCCTCCGAGTGCAACAGCCCTATTCGGGCGTATGGACACCCTTCAGTCGCATGGCCTCCATGCGACTGAACATCATGCGACTGGACTCATGCGGATGATCATCTATGCGAATGAACATTTAATTGTGCGTATGGACCTTGCGCGAATGGGACTACTAATTCGAATGGGCACCTATGCGTCTGACCTCATGCGAATGGACTCATGGACTCAGTCGTATGACTTCCCATGCGACTGGACTCCCAGTCGTGCGACTGAAGCCTTAGTCGTGCGATTGAACCCTCAATCGTGCGAATGAATCCCAATCATGCGAATGACCCTCAATCGCCTCTTATTCGGCCGTATGGCCTCCATTCGGTCGCCTAGCCCTAGCTGATGCAGAATGGAGTTCATCCCGAACCCAATCTGCTATTTTCGGCCTCCAAGCTCATCCAAACCCATTCTAAGCCTAAACTAACCCTCCTGGACCTTAGGAATGCATACCATAACACCATACAAGCACACACAAGCTCGGAAACTTACACGAAACGCATCATACACATCACACCCAAATGGGTCAAACACACACACATACAAAAACGGGTTTTCAACATTTTCCAGCCCCAAAATCAGTTGAAAACAAGTAAAAGTGGGGTCCTAGAACTCACATAAACGAGCACAACGTCAAGGGCTTCGATTTGGCTTGCCACACGACGAGTTTGGACACCCGAATCACCCGGAACACCTCTTTTTCTCTTTTTCTTCTCCTTTCTCTCTTCCTCTCTCTAGGTTGGCTGAAAATGTGGGGGAAATGGGGAGAGTTGGCTGCCCTCTCCCCACTAATATCACCTCATTTCCCGACTTTTCTTCGTTGACGAGTTTGGTCCCTCGACTTTGGACTTTTTTTCTTTTCTTTCTTCGCCAGCTTCAAAATATGAAATATCCGGGTGTTACAAGTCCACCCCCTTAAATAGGTTTTGTCCCCAAAACCTATTATTCGTTGAACAAACGTGGATAATGCTGTCTCATTTCTTCCTCAGTCTCCCACGTTGACTCGGATCCCTTCCTGTGCTTCCACTGTACACGCACAAGAGGAACCACTTTATTCCTTAGCCTTTTCTCCTTTCAGTCGATGATTGCCACTGGTTACTCCACATAATTGAGCCGTTCGTCTACCTCGATATCCTCCAGTGGAACAATCGTATCTTCATCAGCTAAGCACTTCCTCAGATGAGATACATGGAATGTCGGGTGAATTCCACTTAACTCATCCGGTAACTCCAGTCTATAGGCCACCTCTCCTACACGAGCAATGATTCGGAAAGGGCCTATATACCTTGGGCTCAACTTGCCCCACTTTTGGAAGCGAATAATACCCTTCCAAGGTGAGACCTTCAACATAACCCGGTCACCCACCTAGAACTCAATCGGCCTGCGTCGTTTATCAGCATACGACTTCTGTTTGTCTTTGGCTGCCTTCATGAAGGCTTTAATCTTCTCAAGCTTCTCAGTCGTAGCCTCGATTACCTTGACGCTTCCCAATTCCTTTTGACCAATATCACCCCAACAAACGGGTGTTCTGTATCTCCTACCGTATAGCATCTCATATGGAGGCATACCAATGCTGGCATGATAACTGTTGTTGCATGAGAACTCGGCTAACGGTAGGTGGTCATCCCAACTTCCACCAAAATCAATCACACATGCCCGAAGCATGTCTTCCAGCGTCTGAGTGGTCCTTTCTGACTGACCATCAGTCTGGGGATGATAAGCCGTGCTGATATGTAACCTCGTCCCCATAGCGTCGTGGAACTTCTTCCAAAATTTAGATGTAAACCGGGTGTCGCGATCCGACACAATAGACACCGGCACACCATGACGAGTTACAATTTCCTTGATGAACAGATCAGCCAACCTCTCTGATGAATATGTCTCGCGGATCGATAGAAAGTGAGCACTCTTCGTCAATCGGTCAACTATCACCCATATGGCATCATACCCTTTCGGGGTACGCGACAGCTTTGTAATGAAATCCATGGTGATGTGCTCTCACTTCCATTCCGGTATATCCAGAGGTTGTATCTTCCCATACGGCTTTTGATGCTCGGCCTTCACCTGTAAACAAGTAAGGCACTTACTCACATACTCCACCACATCTCGCTTCATACCCGGCCACCAATAATCTTTCTTCATATCATGGTACATCTTCGTGGCACCAAGATGAATGGAGTAGCGAGTCTTGTGAGCTTCATCCATTCTCTTCACCCGTAGATCCCCAAAACGAGGAATCCACACATGATCGAACCAGGTTCTAACACCGAGTGTGTTTTCACCCAATTCCTCAACCAGACCTCTCATTCTTTCAGAGTTAAGATGATCTTCTTTCAATGCCTCATCTTGAAACTCTTTGACTTGCTTCTTTACGTCAGAGGTCATGATCAGTTGATACACCTTCACCCGAATCGGCTCGGGCCTCTCCTTCCGGCTAAGGGCATCAGCCACCACATTGGCCTTGCCCGGATGGTAATGGATCTCGCAATCATAGTCTTTTATGTGCTCCAACCATCGTCTCTGCCTCATGTTTAAATCCTCTGCTCGAAGAAGTACTTCAGACTCTTGTGGTCAGTGAATATGGTGCACTTCGTCCCGTAAAGATAGTGCCTCCAAATCTTTAACGCAAAGACCACAACTGCTAGCTCCAAGTCATGAGTAGGATAATTGACCTCATGAACCTTCAACTGTTGGGATGCATAGGCTATAACCTGTTGGAGCATATATAGTCATATATAGTGTGTCCGTCGCTTGTCGAATAGTCTAGACTTAATGTAATAAACCTGATATGTTGTAAACACATGAAACTGGGTCATTCGCAGGAGCATATGCGAATGAGACTCAGTCGTGCGACTGAGCCTTATTAATGGGCCAGTCGTGCGACTGAGAGATGCGATTGGGTCTTTCGTAAGACTGAACCATAAGTATGGTCCAGTCGCACGATTGAACCATACGCATGGTCCAGTCGTACGGTTGAACCATACGCAGGGTCCAATCGCACGAATGGGCCCAGTCGTATCTAATATGGGCCGCAGCCTATATATACCAGTTTCAATGCGTAGAGAGATAAAAAAAGGGTTTGGGGAGGGAGTCTGCCCGGAGCCTAGGGCTGCCGGATGAGAGGGGAGATCATGCTCGGTCTCCCCTTGCCAAGAGTCTTGATTCTTATGTTGTAACGAGCTTGTAATCATTAGGTTTTATCAATGAAACCATTATATTATAGTTCGTGTTATTGATTGTCTCTTGGTTTTTGCTGTTGTTTATCCTTTCGTCAAGAACATGCTCGGATGTTTACCGATCCAGTGACTTCACATAACCTTTCCCCTTTGCATTAACACGCACCCCAACCCCGAGTAAGAAGCATCGGAATAAACCACCAGATCTTTGCTTCCATCGGGTAACGACAAAACAGGAGCTTGAGTTAATCTCGCCTTCAATTCTTCAAACGCCTTCTCTTGAGCTTGACCCCATACGAACTTCACATCTTTTCGGGTCAACTTAGTCAGTGGAAAATCAATCTTAGAGAAGTCTTGGATAAATCTTCTATAGTAGCCCGCCAAACCCAAGAAACTACGAATCTCGGATGGCGTCTTTGGTGACTTCCATTGCATAACCGCCTCCACTTTCGCCGGGTCCACCATTATCCCATCAGGATTCACCACGTGACCCAAGAATTGAACTTCGCGCAACCAGAACGCGCAATTGGAGAATTTTGCATACAACGTCTCCGTTCTCAACGTCTCTAGAACCTCCCGAATATGTCCGGCATGCTCTGCCTCGCTCCTTGAGTAAATCAGGATATCATCAATAAACACAATCACTGATTTATCCAACATAGGCCGACACACACGGTTCATCAAATCCATAAAAGCAGCTGGCGCGTTGGTCAAGCCAAAGGATATGACAAGAAACTTGTAGTGACCATAGCACGTACGGAAAGCTGTTTTAGGAATATCTTGCTCCTTCACCTTCAACTGGTGATAACCCGATCGAAGATCTATTCTCGAAAACCAACTGGCTCCCTGAAGCTGATCGAACAAATCATCTATCCTCGGTAAGGGGTATCGGTTCTTCACTGTCAACTTGTTCAGCTCGCGGTAGTCGATGCATATCCTCATACTACCGTCCTTCTTCTTTACAAACAGGACCGGAGCACCCCAAGGAGAGATACTCGGTCTAATGAACCCCTTATCAAGCAGCTCTTGCAACTTCTCCATCAATTCTTTCATCTCGGTCGGAGCCAACCGATACGGTGCCTTGGCAACAGGTTGGGCACCCGGTATCAGATCAATCTGAAACTCAATCTCTCTGTCAGGTGGCACTCCTAATAAGTCTTCTGGAAACACATCCGGAAAGTCACACATAACCGGTACATCGGCTAGTTGTGGTGTTGGCGTATCCATATCCTTTACATAGGCCAAGTAGGCACTACATCCACGCCTCATACACTTTCCCGCCACCGCCATCGAGATCACCTTCGGAATCGTGGTAACCCAATCACCATAAACCGTCACTGAACTACCATCAGGCGCCAACAACCGAATCATCTTCTTGCGACACACAATGTTCGCCTCGAAGTCCGCTAACCAATCCATCCCAAGGACCAAATCAAAACCACCTAAGGTCATCAAAAACGGTCTAACAGGAAACTTATGACCCTTGAGTTCCACATCACAGTTCTCTATTATCTCAGAAATCCTGGTAGACTTACCTATGGCAGTTTCTACATCAAAGGGCGCATCAACACGTCTACTACTAACAGGCAGCTTAGCACAGAAAGCAGCAGAAATAAAACTTTTACTGGCACCCGAATCTAATAACACAGAAGCTAAAGTTTGGTTCACCAGAAACGTACTGGACACGACATCAGGGTCCGTTCTAGCTTCCTCCTGTGTCATGGTGAATGCCCTGGCACTCGCCCTCAGTCCTTCACCCCCTGTCTTCTTCGCCCCAGAGCTCCCAGCCCTCGGCCTCTTGCAATCTTTGAACATGTGACCCTCTTCACCACAGTTAAAGCACCGGACCGTACGATAGTCCTTTGCCATGTGCCCCGTCTTTCCACACTTGAAGCACAAGTTTGACCCCAACCTGCACTCCCCACTATGCTCCCGTCCACACTTACCACACCTTCTCGACCCCGCACCTGACGTGACCACGCGGCAGTTGTCCACCCGTGCCTTCTTATTACTTGTCGAGGCATTACCCCGACCAAACCTCTTCCCTTGCCAGCTCAGATCACCACCGCTCTTCCTGCCACCATCAGTCACCACCACCGTTCTTTCATCATACAGTCTCCCCGCCAAATCCACCGCCGACCTGAACGTACTTGGCCGGGCAGCAATCATGTGCCTGCGAATATCCGCCGACAAACCCTGTATATACCTCTTGATTTTACGGGACAGAGGCGTCACCTGATCCGGCACCAGACGTGCCATCTCGTTGAATTTCGTGGTGTACTGCTGGTGTGTCATAGTTCCCGCCTCCAGTTGCAAGAACTCCCTCTCAACCTTGTCCATTTCCTGATGAGGACAAAACTCCTTGATCACCAACCTTTTCAGCTCAGACCATCTCATTCTCCCAATGGCTCTGCTACCCTCGGCTTGGACAATATTGTCCCACCAACATAGAGCCGAATCCACAAAAGAGTGGGTAGCGAACTTCACCTTCTAGTCTTCACGGCATTCGCTGATATCCATAACGGCCTCCATTTCCCTCACCCATCGGTGAGCAGCAGCAGCAGTGCCGTTCCCATCAAAAGTTGGGGGCTTGCACCTCATAAACGCCCCATAGTTGCAGCCCCGTACCACCCCTTGCACGGGCTCATCTTCTTCTTCCTCCTCATTATCGGAGAAAATCGTTTCAGGCTCCGGTTGCTCCCCCGAGGCCCTATTTCTCTCCTTTCGTTCTCCCTCCTTCACAACTTTGATGACTTCGGTCACCACAGACGGTAAGATTGTCTGCATGACCTGATGTACTTCCTCAACAACAGCCTCCTTTACCGAGGCCCTCAAGTTCGCACTCTCATCCCCAGCTTCTGGATGAGGAGTCTCAGGTTCTGCAGGAACCTCCTTCTCAGCTCTAGGCCTTCCTCTTTTAGGGCGTGGTTCTGCATCAGGGCCACCACGGCCTCCACCCCTAGAAGCTCTAGACAATCTACCACCAGCCATTCTCTATCACACTGAAGGATTCAAACACCAACACGGTCATTCAAGGAAACAACTCAGTTTATGTCAAGTATAGTAAGTCCCTAATTACAGTGGCCAGTTGTGATTAGCCACTTACTTTACACTTCATACCCCAAGTATTACCTGTCCTGACTACATCAGTATTCAAATCTACATACAACACATAACCACATACCATGCGCACATAAAACCGGTTAACTTTAAGAAAATACCTGATGGCACGCAGCTACTCAGTTTGGCATCCCATTCCCCTTTCGTCCCATTTTCAGTTTAAGTTAAGGTTTATTTTGAAAATTTACCCATCTCACTTAAACTTTGGCTCTGATACCAACTTGTAAGGCCCCGTTCCTGGGACGCCTATAGTTGGTCATTCATCGCACATAAAACATATAATTACATTTGCCTTAGGAAAACATTGCAGCGGAAACATTTAAAAATGACATCTCGTTTCATTATAATTATTTTTGCCAAATAATACATCAGTATCCGGTTATTAAATACATGTTTGCATTACATCACAAAAGCTTTATAAATGGATGCCATCCCAAAAGAGCCGAGTAGCCTTGCCGTGCCATCCTCAGCAATCATTTACCTGCCAACTGGAAAACGTATAAAAAGTCAGCGTTGCTGAGTGAGTTCTAGTTTTATAAAGTAAACATACTTCACTTTCATTAAAAACTATTCCTTTTATCATCCGATTATTCAACATACGTATACACAGATAATATCATTATTATCTTTCATCTCATTCATTATCTTCCGTTCCTTTCATACATTCTTTCTTCCGAGTCTTTTGCGACAACATAGTCGCTCACCTCAATAGCAATCTCAATGATTGCACGCTATCCGAGTCTTTTGCACCCCTAGGGTTGCTTACCTCATTGCCCATATTAATGATAGCGAGCTATCCGAGTCTTTTGCAACAACATGGTTGCTCACCCCAAGGCAACATCACGATAGCACGTTACTCGAGTCTTTTGCAACGATAAGGTTGCTCACCCCATAGGCAACCTCAATGATTGCAGTTCATCCGAGTCTTTTGCAACACAAAGTCGCTCACCCCATATATATGCTTGCAAGCCTTTCTTTCGTTCATTCATCATTCATTAATGCATGCATTCTTACTTCATGTTTCTCTTTCATTATCTTTCACTTTACATTACATAATACTTCATTCATTCATTAACATGACATGTAAAGCCACAAGAAAGATAAGCATACATCATAATAAGGAACATATCATACACATTCATCATCATCATTCAGGGCAACATCATACATTCATAATATGCATAAACATACAACATCATCATCATCATGCCCTACATGCTCTCTAAGGCCATAACAGTCATCTTATATGCTCTTACGAGAACTTTACGTCATAACTTGCACCTGCACCTTCCCCCGAAGGCCAGAAGTCATACTACACATTCCTCCGAGTGCAACAGCCCTATTCGGGCGTATGGACACCCTTCAGTCGCATGGCCTCCATGCGACTGAACATCATGCGACTGGACTCATGCGGATGATCATCTATGCGAATAAACATTTAATCGTGCGTATGGACCTTGCGCGAATGGGACTACTGCGAATGGGCACCTATGCGTCTGACCTCATGCGATTAGACTCATGCGACTAAGCACCTATGCGACTGAACCCTCAGTCGTATGACTTCCCATGAGACTGGACTCCCAGTCGTGCGACTGAAGCCTTAGTCGTGCGATTGAACCCTCAATCGTGCGAATGAATCCCAATCGTGCGAATGACCCTCAACCGCCTCTCATTCGGCCGTATGGCCTCCATTCGGTCGCCTAGCCCTAGCTGATGCAGAATGGAGTTCATCCCGAACCTAATCTGCCATTTTCGGCCTCCAAGCTCATCCAAACCCGTTCTAAGCCTAAATTAACCCTCCTGGACCTTAGGAATGCATACCATAACACCATACAAGCACACACAAGCCCGGAAACTTACACGAAACGCATCATACACATCACACCCAAATGGGTCAAACACACACACATACAAAAACGGGTTTTCAACATTTTCCAGCCCCAAAATCAGTTGAAAATAAGTAAAATTGGGGTCGTAGAACTTACACAAACGAGCACAACGTCAAGGGCTTCGATTTGGCTTGCCACACGATGAGTTTGGACACCCGAATCACCCGAAACACCTCTTTTTCTCTTTTTCTTCTCCTTTCTCTCTTCCTCTCTCTAGGTTGGCTGAAAATGTGGGGGGAATGGGGAGAGTTGGCTGCCCTCTCCCCACTAATATCACCTCATTTCCCGACTTTTCTTCGTTGACGAGTTTGGTCCCTCGACTTTGGACTTTATTTTCTTTTCTTTCTTCGCCGGCTTCAAAATATGAAATATCCGGGTGTTACAGTTCATATGGAAGAGGCTCCACTTCTGAAAGTGATTACATCATTAAGACCTCAACCATGACAACCTAACCTATTGATACTTCATCTAAAGATGTCATTATGTAAGGGAAATCCAGCAGCCAAGAACCTTATGCTAGTGGTGAGGAAGAGGATTTTGGTCCAATTCTCTCATCCCCCCATGGTTCTTCTGTTGAAGGTGAGGGGAACATGAGACTAAAGGTGCAAAAACTGTCTAAAACATAGACCTATCTAGTCTTTAAGGTCACTCACTTGGAACCTCAGGTGACTACCTTACAAAATAGGGTCAATGATTAGCAACTTGAGATTTCTTATCTCAAGGAGAAACTAGCTGGGAGACCATTAAGAAGAGCTCAACCAGGAACACAAGAATATGTGGATGTAATAGACCTAACCCCTAGCTCACCTATGCAAGAGGGTGATACTACCAAAAAGTGGGAGAACGTCCAAGCAATCACAGAACTTGGGAGTTCTTCACACGGCATGGACATTGAGGATTCACCAACCTCACTTGCAACTATCCATGCTCAGCAACCTACTCAAGTTCACATTGATATGGATTCACTCACTCAAAGCCTGTTTGAGGAGGGTATACTTAAAGCTATGCCTAGTCCATCCCATCACTCTGAGAATCCAATCATGGGATGAAGGTATGACATTGACAGGAGAGCTCTTGTTATCTCTAGAACTCAGGTTAACAGGAAATCTTCAACTTCTTCAACCTGAGGTTCTATGAGAGTACATATCTGATTGACCTTCCACATTTCAACCCAACCAACGCAGACAAGCTGCAAGGTTAGCAGATAGGATTCAAGAGAGGGTGCTTGAAGAGTTCAGACAAAGATCATGACTATATAGACAAAGGCTAGCAGGTAAGGCTATTGGTGAACTGGATGTTGAGGTGGACCCTAAGATTAGCTTCAAAAGGGTAGCCTTGACTAAAGGCCTAGTAGTTGAACCTGTGAACCTTGAGACAGGTACATGTTCAGCACCCATTTCCCTTAGTGAGGCACCAACTGGTGAAGGTGCTTCACAGCCTCTCTCTGGCCAGAGCTTGACTGCTACATCAGGTAATGAAGGCCAAACCTCTTTCCACCCTGAGTCACCAAAGCCTGCAAGTGACAAGAGGAAAAGGAAACTGACTCTTGAAGAGATTGAGCAGGAGGAAAGATAGAGGAGGAGGAAGCTAAGGGGAGAAAATTCAATTCAGTCCTCAGGCTTCATGGAAGCTGCTATCAGGGCTGCCCCTAGGCTAAACATTCAGAATGATGTGTTGAGGGCAGCCAGGATAAACTATTTGGGGACCATGAACTATAAAGTTGATGAAATTATCTCTCTTCCCTTAGAAAAACTAAATGAACTGGCAGACATGAAAATGTATAAAGAGAGTAAGGAGGCAGAGGATGCAGAGTTGCTCCTCAAGATTAAAGAAGAAAAAAGACATAAAAGGCTTTACACGCAATGCTCCTACTCTCTCCCTAATTCCCTGAGACAGAGGTTGTGGCAACTGAACAACCTCAGGTAGGTAAGGAAGCTGATAGACAAAGATGATAAACTACCTGAGTGCCACAGGTCTCTATCAGGGATCTACACTTCTTCCCTTTTTATACGAGTACATTGAATTTGAGTACCTTAAGTAGCTAGAGAAACAAGTTATTCAAGAAAAGAAGGCTGCTAAGACAAAGATAAGGGAAGAAGCTGCAAAGTCAAGAGCCATCATCCAAAAAAGTCAAAAGAAGTCTGCTGATAGGCAGAGGATGATGAGCTTCTGAAGTTGTATGGATTCTCTTGAAGGAGGCTTGGTCCAATCTAGAAGGAGGCTTGGTTCTACTCCCTTTCCTTATAAACTCGTGAGGGAAGAGGACCCAACAAAGATAGACACAACTGAACAATCTAGTAGTCAAGACTAGTCCTCTTAGTTAAAGACTTTAAGAGGAGGAAAAGGATGGCTTTGAAAAGTCTATCCAAGAAGAAGCTAAAAGCATCCATCTCCAGACCTCAAGATGAGTCAGAGCATCTGAGGAACTACAACAAGAGGCTGCTTAACAAACTCCAACTCAAGTAGAGCCTCTTGCATCTGGAAGACCCATCTTGTATTGGACCTTTGCCGACAATCCAAACAGATGGTATATCATCTGAGATCAAGGTGGTCAAGATGTCTATTTCTAGCAAGACATGCTTGATCTACCTCTGCATGATCTCCATAACATGAAAAGATAATTTGAGTGTTTGAATGATCCTGACCAAATAATGAAGAAAGAAATGGTCTTGATCCTAATGAGGACTGTCAGTTGTTCTACCACTTCTTTATTTTGGTAGCATCATCCTAGGGGGAGTTTGTAAGGTTTATAGAAAGGCTGATGCACCCAAAACAACCAAAGTGCTTCATACATGCATGCACTAGGTACATAGTAGAAGTTGCTTCAGAAGTTTTACACTCTACAAAGAAAATAATCAAAGTGTAAAATCTTCTGAAGCCAAGACCAAATCTTCTGAAGCCAAAAATAAAGTCTTGTGAAGCTTCAAAGACAAAGTCTTCCGAAGCCAATGAAGTGAAGACTGAATTTTTGCGAAGTCAAAGGAGAACATGCTTTTCCTGATGTATTTTTGCATAAAGCTGCCCCACTTTTCGCTGCAACTCTGATGACTCACCAACTTGCATAAGTTACTGAAAAAGTCTATGCTTTTACAACTGTACATTGAGATCTTGAGTTTGTAACTTTCTACTTTATGTACTTTTATCCTTTTTGTAATATATTAGGATGTGAACTATGGTATGTCATAGTCACTAGTCATACAGCAATCTGCCTTTCGGCTTTACAATGATCTTGTTGTCTAGATTAGTGTTTCTAGCAGGCTTTTAAAGTATGGCCGGCTGTAGAATTGTAGTGTAAAGTATGTCAGGTTCTTGTATCTTTTTCTTATGCTTTGTAACACTTGTAAAAGAACTTGAGAATCAATAAACTTTATCCATGAAAACCATACTCAGTTGTTGTTCTTAAGTTTCTGTCTTATTTTTTGCTTGTGTTCTTAGTATAAAAAGTATTGTCCTGGTTTCCTATTTGATCTGTAAAGTGTTCTAAACACTCTTTTTATTGTGAGATTGATTGTATTGACCATCCCTTAAACGGTCTTGCAGATCTTTTTCGAGTGAAATTGTTATAGCTTTGATTTGGGTTTTGGTTATGAGTGTGACGAATGAAATAGATGGCTAAAATTCGAATTGATAGAGGGTATGGGTTCGAAAACGGTCGATTTGGGTGGGTTTGGTGGATACCAATGGTCGCCGGAGACCAGGGAAGGGTGACGGGGGGTTGGTTTGGGTTTTTAGGAAATTTAAAGATAGTTCCTTGAGATTTAAATACCTATTATTTTATGTCAACTTCTAAAACATACTTTTAAAAATTACATTTAGAACTCCATACTTTATAATTCCCAATTTAAATAATTAAACTAATTACTTATTTATTAAAAAATTTATAAAGTTTATAATTTTATAACATATTTGCAATTTTAATTATTCAGAAAAATATTTCATAACTAACGATATTCTTTATAGATTTATATAAACTTTTTTTATAAAATATAATATTATATAAATCGTATTAATAACATGGATATTGCATTTAAAATCATAAAATGAATGAAATGATTTAAATATTAAATTAAATTTTTGTAATTGACCCAACGGGTTCGGGTTTATAATTGAAAAATGGGCAGATGTTACAAACACCCATGTAATACACCCTACATAATTGAACATCTCTGTTACATACAAACTGCGTAATATTTCGAGACCAATTTTTGCTAATCTGTCAATTATACTTATGAATTGGTCCGAAATACTTTCAACAATTACACATGTGTTAAAAGTAAATTCAAGTAAATTCATTTACAGGCCTTTAATTATTTCAACGATCTGACATTTTGATTATCTCGATTCAAATTATTTCTTTAAAACAACTAACATATGTTCCTATATATATCATTAAATATATAATCTTATATCAAATCATATAATTGATACACGTTTTACGAGAAATAATACGTCATGTCAAATAATTATAAAAAACAAAAAAAACACGAAAATTGAGGAATAAATAATTCAAATAATAACATTCCAAAACTCTTTACGGCCCGTTAGAGATTTTACAATCCGTGAAATAATATATTCACAGGTTGTAAGGGTCTTCAGGGGTCATTTTTTACGGGTTGTGAGACATTTAACAGTCGTACGTGTCAGAATTTGATATTTAATTTTTTGGCAGGGCTCTCATGGTCCAAGGGCTTTCACATGCCGTGAAAGAAAGTCAAAGGGTGTCTGCCTAACACCTAACAAGATGTTCGTTTATCGCACGCCATGTGACAACCTTTTTGAAGTTTATGATATGAACAAACCCAAGTTTTGTTTTGGTGAAACGTGGGTGGAAGGTTTTGAGGGAGAGGGAGATTTTAGGAAAAGATTAGAAGGTTTTGAAGGTTTTTTAGGAAACACGGAGGGAAATAAAAGTAATGTACGGGAACATCTAGAGAGAATTTGGATAAATTTAGGATAAATTATACATGATAAAAGAATAAATTATAATAAAAATATTAAAAAGAGAATAAATTATTTCATTTCGATAAAATAGTGTATATATATATGATTAAAGAATAAATTATAATAAAAAATAATTATATTATTAGAAAAATTGGATTTTACTTATTTATATTATTAATTATTGGTCAATACTAATCAGAGCTAACAATTTAACCAATATTAATATCAACTTTCAATTTTATTACCAGTAACAGTTATCGTCTAATTGTTCATTAACTTTATTAGGTTTTATGATGTGGCCTGTGACATTGCTCGTGATGTGGCATTTAAAATGACATATTACATAATTAAAATAAAAAAACCATAGCTATATTTTGCGTCTATTTGTATTCAAAGCTACTGAATCAGTGACAAAAGGATTACGTGGAATGACCTTAGAAAATGATCTTTTTATAAAAAATGATTATATATTTATATTTTAAATTTTAATTATGTTATACGTCACGTCACACGCCATGTCATATGATATATCGTCAAAAACTAAACGAGTTAACGAACGGTTAAATTAAAATTTATATTAGTAATAACTTAAAAGTTATGATTAATACCACTCAAATTGTTAGTTAGAATTAATATTGGTTCGTCGTCAACATTGTCGTCATCCTCATCATCATTATCATCGACTATCGAAGTTTGTTCGTTTTTCGTTAATAAGATAATTTATTTTGACTTATAATGAGCTATACATCTATTGGTCGGTGATATTGGATCTTAAAAGGCATAATTCCTTTAGTGGTAATAAATGATTAACAGCGACCCTTTTTGACTGTAATAACTATTGAGGTTGAACCTACGGCTCGAGAAATCATATTCAAGATAATGAAAATCAAGTCGCGCGAGAAATTTAAGTTGCCACGCAAGAAGTACATCTTGCGCGAGAACTAGTTTGTTTATTATAAATAGCTAGTTTGCAATGTAATTAAATATTTTCCTCATTTTCTTGATTTCACACTCAATTGTAATAGTTTCAAGTCAGAGAGCAATACAAGGAATATTATTTGCATTTGTGTTCAAGTTACTCATGTATTCTTCTTTTTCAATCTTCTTACCATGTGTGATTACATTACATATTCTCCTCACGAGATCAATCTATTTGTATTGTTGATCCTTACAATTGGTATCAGAGCTTTGTTGCTCTAGATCAATTAAATGAAGATTGATTTCTACTGAATTTGATCAGATTTGAAGATGGTTGTGAAGTCACTGGATCGATAAACATCCGAGCATGTTCTTGACGGAAGGATAAACAACCACAACCAAAAGTCAAATAAATAATACGAACTATCAAAAATTGGTTTCATTCATAAAACCTAATGATTACAAGCTCGTTACAACATAAGAATCAAGACTCTTGGCAAGGGGAGATCGAGCATGATCTCCCCTCTCATCCGGCAGCCTTAGGCCCCGGGCAGACTCCCTCCCCAAACCCTTAACTCTCTACACATTGAAACCGGTATATATAGGCATCGGCCCATATTGGATACGACTGGGCCCATTCATGCGATTGGACCATGCGTATGGTTCAATCGTACGAGTAGACCATGCGTATGGTTCAATCGTACGACTGGACCATACTTGTGGTTCAGTCTTACGAAGCATCTCTCAGACGCACGACTAGCCTATTAGCAAGGCTCAGTCGCACGACTGAGTCTCATTCGCATATGCTCCTGCGAATGACCCAGTTTCATGTGTTTACAACATATCAGGTGTATTACATTAAGCCTAGACTATTCGACAAGCGACGGACACACTATATATGACTATATATGCTCCAACAAATTCCCCCTTGGACGTTGCTTGTGAATAGTAGATAACACCTCTTACAATCTTCAGTCAATCTTTGCTCTGGTTGTCAATAGAATCAAATGAAAACCATATTAGCCAACGTTGTTGATCCGTCAGCTTGTCATACTATCCCTGAAAATGAATTTAGGCACAATAGCTTTCGTTTACTTTACAGAACACCATCACAGCATCAAGATTCCCCATATGACTGATTTTTCCAGATAATGAGATGAACAATTTTCCATTGCTTTAATCTTCACACAGGCTAACCTGATTAACATTAACACCTGCAGAAATTCCCCCTCACATTCAGCATATCCCAATATATAAACGTTGTGCTCTCTTGGCGTCTTCATACGGTGTATTGGGCAAAAGGTTGAAGGTTCCAATCCACAGCTGACAATATCAAACAAATCAGCATGCATGTAGATTCATCATCAGAAACCTGCTCACATCATCACTTTCTGATTGCGTCTTCAATTTCTCTATACATAGATTCCCCCTAAGAATGAGAATCCTCTCTGTGCGGATAAATATAACTTGGTTGGCCCATAAATAGCCAGATGCTCTTGACTACCCCACAAAATCAGCACTGACTGCTGACATCTTCTCTTCTCTCTTTCGTGTTCCAAATACATTCACCTATTCTGGAGGTCCGACGAATAATGGGGTATACATCGAACTTGTTTCACAAAAAAACCGCAGGGTGAATGTGCTCTGCTCATCCTCAAATCTATGCAAGGAGCAGTTCCAGGCTCTTTTTTTTGTCTGGAACAGATGCGGATGAGTCAACGCGGATGGCTCTTTCGTGCGATTGAACATACGACAGGTCTAGTCGCACGATTGAACATACGAATGGTCTAGTCGTACGAATGGTCCATTCGCATGGCCCAGTCGTACGAATGGTCCATTCGCATGGCCCAATCGCATGAACGGGTCTGCACGCAGATTTTCAGATCTGCAGCCGCCAGGGCTGTCCAAAACCCTAATCTGACGAATTCAACATGAACTGAAACAAAGTAGACATCATCAGATTCGAAAGGGTGATAGGAACGTGGTTTCGAGTGCAATTTCAACATAGAGATACCACACGTAGCACAATCTGAGCAAAACACGAAGAACACGAAGTGGGTTTAACGTTAAGATCTGAAATTGGATCCAGAAATCAAGAGCTCGGGTTGCTAGAATGATTGTTAGATCATTCCAGCAGTAACCGGCTCTGATACCAATTGTGAAGTCACTGGATCGATAAACATCCGAGCATGTTCTTGACGGAAGGATAAACAACCACAACCAAAAGTCAAATCAATAACACGAACTATCAAAAATTGGTTTCATTCATAAAACCTAATGATTACAAGCTCGTTACAACATAAGAATCAAGACTATTGGCAAGGGGAGATCGAGCATGATCTCCCCTCTCATCCGGCAGCCCTAGGCCCCGGGCAGACTCCATCCCCAAACCCTTAACTCTCTACACATTGAAACTGGTATATACAGGCATCGGCCCATATTGGATGCGACTGGGCCCATTCATTCGATTGGACCATGCGTATGGTTCAATTGTACGACTGGACCATGCGTATGGTTCAATCGTATGACTGGACCATACTTATGGTTCAGTCTTACGAATGACCCAATCGCATCTCTCAGTCGCACGACTGGCCTATTAGCAAGGCTCAGTCGCACGACTAAGTCTCATTCGCATATGCTCCTGCGAATGACCCAGTTTCATGTGTTTACAACATATCAGGTGTATTACATTAAGCCTAGACTATTCGACAAGCGACGGACACACTATATATGACTATATATGCTCCAACAATGGTTAAACTGATTAGCTTGTTGATAGACGAAGTAAATATGCTTTTGTGAATAATTGAGCTTAACTGAATCATTTAGAGACAATTAGGATCTTGATTGAACCTAAATCACTAATTGAACACTTAATTAATCAATTTTTTAAACAATTTGGGAGAGTCTAAAGTTTAAAACCTTTGAAATTATTAAGTTGAATCAGGTGAAAAGTTGGTGATTGCACGCAAAAAGTTAGATTTCGCGCAAGAAGTTGGATTCCGCAAACATTTGTTGGAAAGTTTGTTACAAAGAATTCCTTTCGCGCGAGAAGTTTCTGTAATTCGCAAAAGTTAGTTAGAAAAGTAACGACTCGAAAAGTTTGCGTTATTCCATGTGAGAACTCTTTAATCGCGCGACAACTTTAAGTTTGAAGATTTCTGAGAAATCTGATTTCTAAGTCTGAAAATGGCAAACCCGAAGCACATCCCTGCCACCATCAATCTTGACAATGAGATTGGAACCAACAGAAAACCTCCAAGACTTCTTAGCGAATAAGTCTACCTTGACTGGGTGTATAGGTTTGAGAATCATGTTATCTACACCAAACCCTGGATGATACGGTCTATCAAATAAGGACCGTACATTCTTGTGTATAATAATGATAAAGGAGAGCTGAGCCTAAACCTCAAATCCTATGGGATGATGTAAGGCCCCGTTCCCGGGACGCTCAGAGCTGGTCAATCATCGCACATAAAACATATGATTTACATTAAGTTTACTAAAACATTGCAGCGTAATCATTTTAAACAACTATTTCATTTCATATAAATAATCGCTTTTACAAAATAATACAACATTCATTACAAAATATCATTTGTTCGTATTACAATGCAAAAACATTATCGCAAGATAAAATGGCTTCCATCCAAAACAATCCAAGTAGCCACCTCATGCCATCCTCATCAACATCTACCTGCCAACTGGAAACACATAAAAGTCAGCGTTGCTGAGCGAGTTCTAGTTTTATAAAAACATATTATATTACCTTTCATTCGTTAAAACATATACTTTACTATCACACGTGATCACACATCATACGTACATGAAGGTAATAATTATTATCTTCCATCATTGTTCATTTCGCACATATCGCACATTTCGTACTAATCGCACTTTTCGTACATTTATTATCTTTTCACTTCTATCTAGGTCCTGTTGTATGCTTAACCCCCCTCTTCATCACAAAGCCATATCATCTACGGTTAAGCGACAAGGACCCCATATCGCACATATAGCACGTATGGAGTAGTCACATAGACTAACTCCCCCTATGTGTGAACCCTTAAGGGTTACACAAGATCGCACGCTGTACACACAGTTGAGCTAACAACTCTCAATGAGTTGTGAACCTCCTTCCATTTGCTTGCAAGACTTTCATTCATTCATTCATTATGTTCCACTTTCATTATCTTAAACCTTTCGCTTCGTTAAGATAATACTTTACATTCATTAACATAATCACGCCACGTAAAGTCACATCATCATACGTAATAAGGAACATAAGGAAACACATCATACATAACATACATAATCATCATACACCTTCATCATGCATAAGCATAGCATCAATCACACATCATCATCCATGCCACATCATACATCACCCATCACATCATCTATGAACTCAAAAGTCAACTTACGTTACCCCCGGGAACCTCCCAAGTCAAAGCCTACATTTTACATTTTTCCCAAAATCTCAGAAAATTTTCTAAGTCTTAGGCGCATGGGCACTATGCAGGCGCATGGCCTTCTGGGCGCATGGGAACACTTAGGCGCATGGAAAAGCTCTGGCGCATGGGCACTATACGGGCGCATGTCCAACACCTAGTCACTTTCGGCAACTTCCTAGGCGCATGGGCACTATGCAGGTGCATGGGCTTTCTGAGCGTCTTGACACTTGATCAAATTTAGCCTATTTCTAGGCGCATGGGAACTATTGGGGGACATGGGGTTTTGGGCGCATGGGGAACACTTAGGCCATCTTGACCGTTGGGGGCATGGGCCTATTTCAGGCGCATGGGCAGCCAACACAAACTAATAACATCATAATCAGTCCCAATCATCAATCTAACTTGTTTTATGCTTATTTCTTACATTCTAAGCATCAAAACATGAACATGGTATCATCATAACGTCAAGATCACCTAAAATCATAACCCACCCGCATTCATACACACATAAACGCACGGGTATAATACCCATTTAAATAAAAACATTCACACATGCATTTCCAGCCTCAAAATCAGTTAAAACATGTAAAAAGGGGGTTCTAGAACTCACCTAGACTCAGTGAGTAGCTTCTCAATCAAGCTTTCTAAGCAAGGGTCACACTACACAGCCTGCAGATAAGTTAAGCCTCAAAAGAGTTAATTTCTGCCTAATTTCGCTGCTAATTTCGCTGCTAATTTCGCTGCAAGATTAGCAGTTTTGCTACTAATTTCGCCAGCAGTTTCGCTGCTAGTTTCACCAGCAGTTTCGCTGGTAGTTTCGCTGGCATCTTCGCTGCCAGTTTCGCCCAACTTTCGTTGGAAAACCATGTCTACAAAACTACCTGTGAAACTATAGTTTCGCAGGAAGATCCATAGTTTCGCTGGATGACTACATAATTTCGCTGGATGAACACCCAGTTTCGCAGAACGGGCTGAAATTACGAACCAACCCATTTTGACCCAAAACTTCAATCTTTTCCACCCAAAACTTTGGTTTATCATCCATGAAGCTATATCTAAGCTTCTTACATGTTTTCTTGCACAAAACGTGAGTTTTGGGCGATTTTTTGTCACTTTCAAAAACCTCAAGCCCTAGAATCCGGGTTTACATCATAAGGAACGATTAAATGATGTTTCTTACCTGGATTCTTGGTCTTTTCTTGTTGTTTGGATGCCCACGAACACCGATCTTCAATCTTTTGATCAACCGAACCTAGAATCACCACTTTCTCTCCACTTTCTCTCTCTTTACACTCTCTCTTTAGAAGTTGGGTGTTGAGTTGTAAATGAGAGTGGCTCAAGCTGATCCGCTTATATATACCGAGCGTTCCCGGGACCTTAAACTCGCCAAACACATAACCCGCGAGGTCTACTCGGTCCATACTCCATTTCCCTTGTACTTTCTTTAATTAATTCTGCCTAAGCCCATTATATTAATTGGATCGTTTCGACTTTATTCCGGGCGTTACAAGTCCACCCCCCTTATGTAGGTTTCGTCCTCGAAACCTGGTATCCCTCGAATAAATGTGGGTAATGTTGTCTCATCTCTTCTTCAGTCTCCCACGTAGACTCCGATCCTTTTCTGTGCTTCCACTATACTCGCACAAGTGGAACCACTTTATTCCTTAGCTTCTTCTCCTTGCGATCGATGATCGCCACTGGTTGCTCCACATAATTAAGCCTTTCATCCACTTCAATGTCTTCCAGTGGTACGATCATATCTTTGTCGACTAAGCACTTTCTCAAGTGAGATACATGGAATGTCGGATGAATTTCACTTAACTCACTAGGCAACTCCAACCTATAGGCCACCTCTCCTACTAGAGCAATGATTCGAAAAGGCCCTATGTATCTAGGGCTCAACTTGACCCGCTTTCTGAACCGAATGATACCTTTCTAAGGTGAGACTTTCAACATAACCCTGTCACCCACCTGGAACTCAATTGGTCTACGTCGTTTGTCTACATACGACTTTTGCCTATCCTTAGTTGCTTTCATAAAGAATTTGATCCTTTCCAGCTTCTCAGTCGTAGCCTCGACCACTTCGACACTCCCTAACTCTTTATGGCCAGTATCACCCCATCAAGCGGGTGTTCTACATCTCCTACCGTATAGCATCTCATAAGGGGGCATGCCAATGCTGGCATGGTACCTATTGTTATATGAGAACTCGGCTAACGGTAAGTGGTTATCCCAACTTCCTCCAAAATCAATGACGTATACCCGAAGCATATCTTCTAGCGTCTGAATGGTCCTTTCTGACTGACCATCTGTCTGGGGATGATAAGCCCTGCTGATATGTAACCTCGTCCCCATCGCATCGTGAAATCTCTTCCAAAACTTGGATGTAAACAGGGTGTCACGATCCGACATGATAGACACCGGTACAACATGGTGACTTACAATCTCCTTGATGAATAGATCTGCGAGTCTCTCAGAAGAATACATCTCACGGATTGGTAGGAAGTGAGCACTCTTCGTCAGACGATCAACTATCACCCATATGGCATCATACCCTTTCACGGTACGCGATAACTTCATAATAAAGTCCATGGTGATATGCTCCCACTTCCACTCGGGTATATCCAAAGGATGGATCTTCCGGTATGGCTCATGATGCTCCACCTTCACTTGTAACTAAGTAAGGCACTTACTCACGTACTCCACTACGTCACGCTTCATACCCGGCCACCAATAATCTTTCTTCATGTCTTGATACATCTTCGTGGCACCAGGATGAATGGAGTATCGAGTCTTATGAGCCTCATCCATGATCTTTGCACGTAGATCCCCATAACGAGGAATCCATATCCGCCCAAATCGGGTTCTAACACCGAGTGTGTCTTCACCCAACTCCGCGACTAGAACTCTCATTCTTTTGGAGTTAAGACGATCTTCCTTCAAGGCCTCATCTTGAAACTCCTTAACCTGCATCATCACATCAGAGGTCATGATCAACTGATAAGCCTTCACCCGAATCGGTTCGGGTCTCTCCTTTTGGCTATGGGCATCTGCCCCTACGTTGGCCTTTCCCGGATGGTAATGGATCTCGCAATCATAATCCTTTATGAGCTCCAACCATCGCCTCTTCCTCATATTCAAATGTACTTCAAGCTCTTGTGGTCGGTGAAGATGGTGCACTTCGTCCCGTATAGGTAGTGCCTCCAAATCTTTAATACAAATACCACAGCCGCTAACTCCAAGTCATCAGTAGGGTAATTAACTTCATGAACCTTCAGTTGTCGAGATGGGTAGGCTATAACCTTTCCTCTTTGCATCAACACGCAACCCAACCCCGAGTAAGAAGCATCCAAATATACTACCAAGTCCTCGCTTCCTTCGGGTAATGACAAGACAAGAGCTTGAGTCAGCCTTGCCTTTAGCTCCACAAAATCCTTCTCTTGATCTTGACCCCATACAAACTTCACATCCTTACGGGTCAACTTAGTCAATGGGGAAGCTATCTTAGAGAAGTCTTGGATGAATCTTCTATAATAGCCCGCCAACCCAAGAAACTACGGATTTTGGATGGCGTCTTTGGAGACTTCCATTGCATCACTTCCTCCACCTTTGTCGGGTCTACCATGATCCCCTCGGGATTCACCACGTGACCCAAGAACTGAACTTCACGCAACAAGAACGCGCACTTGGAGAATTTAGGATATAATTTCTCCCTTCTAAGCGTCTCCAACACTTCCCGAATGTGACCGGCATGCTCCTCTTGGCTCCTCGAGTAAATCACGATATCATAAATAAACACAATCAGTGATTTATCCAACATCGACCGGCACACTCGATTCATTAAGTCCATAAGAGCAGCTGGCGCCTTAGTTAAACCAAAAGACATAACGAGAAACTTGTAGTGTCCATAACGCGTGCGAAAAGCTGTTTTAGGAATATCTTGCTCCTTCACTTTCAACTGATGGTAGCCAGATCGAAGATCTATCCTCGAGAACCAACTTGCACCTTGGAGCTATCAAACAAGTCATCAATCCTCAGTAATGGATACTGATTCTTCACTGTAAACTTGTTCAACTCACGGTAGTTGATACACATCCACATACTACCGTTCTTCTTCTTCACAAACAAGACCAGAGCACCCCAAGGAGAGATACTTGGTCTAATGAACCCCTTATCGCGTAATTCCTGCAGTTTCTCCATCAATTCCTTCATCTCGGTTGGAGCCAACCGATACGGTGCCTTAGCAAGGGGCTGGGCACTGGGTATCAAGTCAATATGAAACTCGATCTCGCAGTCCGGTGGCACACCTAGTAAATCTTCTTGAAACACGTCTGGGAAGTCACGCACAACTAGTACATCAGACAATTGTGGTGTTAACGTATCCACATCCTTCACGTAGGCCAAGTAGGCACTACATCCACGTCTCATGCACTTTTCCGCCACCGCCATCGAAATCACCTTCGGAATCGTAGTGACTTGGTCACCGTAGATCGTCACTGAACTCCTGTCAGGCGCTCTCAGTTAGATCATCTGCTTGTGACACACAATGTTCGGCTCATAGTCCGCCAACAAATCCATTCCCAGGACTACATCGAACCCGCCTAATGTTAGGACCTGGTATTTGAACGAAATACCTAGTGATTAGCGTGTTAAACCAACTCAAATAGTGCGGAATCCTATTTGATTGGCGATCCAATCAGTGAGAACACACGAAGAATCAATCAAGAATTGAATTCAACGTCAGAAATCGATTAGGAATCGATCTGATGTGTTCTGTGAACTTGGAGAACGATTTGGGAGGCTTCTGGACGGCTAGGGTACGTCTGGAATCGTAATGGGATGAATGCTTTTGTTTTTCCACGAATTGGGTCTATTTATAGGTTAGTATTGTTCAATCGTGCGACTGAGCCATAAGTATGGTTCAGTCGTGCGATTGAACCATGCGGTTGATTCATCCGCACGACTGAGTGTTCAGTCGGCGATTGAGTCATCTTATGTGTCAATCATACGACTGATCCAGTCTCCTGGTTCAGTCGTGCGATTGAGTCAATCGTATGAAGTTTTCATGCGTGTGGTCCATTCGCATGGGCCATTCGCATGAGAACTTCATTAAGTTAAGTTTGAATGTTTTAATTAATATAACATAATGTGCAATCATTCAAACAATCATAACCCAATCAATTCAATCACGACTCATTAATGAAATATTAAACATCACAAGTAACAACCAATTCATATCATTTCATTAATCGATACTATTACATCATAATCAGACAGACAAGATTATTACATTACAAATCATGATCTAGGGACATACATGCATCAACAAACTCCCCTTGGACCTAGATCTATCTAATCTCTTGTCTTCTGCATCACCTCCTTATACTTCTTGTACTTCTCCTCTTTAGTGACTCCTGCGTGAATCTCAAACGCAAAGCAAAGTCGTATAACGTTTGGAACTGGAGGGCTTGTACAATGTCTTGTGTGTCATAGAACAGTGGCCACTTGTATAATGTATAGACATCATTAGCAGACAAGTTGGTTAGCCACATCGGGTCGAATACCCTGATAGTATCCATTTGGCCCTCTTTATTCAGAACTATGACAGCTTCAGCAGTTCTCCAATCATAGTACCACCATTTGAAGTGTGGAGTGAAGTCCTGTGGCATTTCCCTGAGAGGGATTCTCGACATAGTGCGCGGAGGACTCCACTTCACACAATCTTGGGCTTGCCAGTAATGGCATCAACCTCAGACCTTCTTATGTACCTCGTAGGCTGTTGTGGTCTGAAGTTAACCCATGGGTGTGGTACTCCTTCTTCAGGGCAGCCTCGAACCAGCCTGACATCTTTCTTGGGTCAGCATACAGCAGCTTTAGCTTAGCCAGCTGGTTGAGCTCAAAACCAGGTAGAGTCTTCAGATCATGTGGGAACCTGAAGTACTCTATGCCCTGCTCCCTCTTAACTGCATACGCGTAAGGTCATCAAAATAAGCCCATGCAATAATCCTGCCTGACACCTTATGGTGTTTCTTGACTCTGTAGAGCTTGGTGTAGGCATCTTTCTTTGGTGCAGCACGCTGGGCTCTTACTTCTTCAAAACAGGCAGCCCACTCAGCCTTGCGAATGTCTACGTCATCATTGGAGGCTTGGGCTGTTCCTTCAGTCTTTTCGGTTTCCTGCTCCATCTTGTCTAGTACCTCAAACGTATCACTGACTAGGGACTCACCCAGATTGGGGACCACATTACCCTCGGTGTCAGCATACTGAGGGTACTCTTCTGCAGTAATATCTTCAACCTCAACTTCATCAATGTCATTTAGTTCTTCATCACTGGTTGAATCAACTGTTGGAGCATCCTTGACTATTTCATCAGGATTGAGTCTGAACATCTCTGCCAGTTGCTCATCAGATAGGTCATGAATTATTTCCCCTTCTTCAGGGGTATAACTCACAGACCTTCTTACAATCCCTTGCAGATCAAGAATCATGGTTAATTGAGTCTTGACCATTTGAAGGGGAGCAAAGTCAAACTCATCCCTTTGAAAGTTTGGATCTGTTTGATATAAACATTCAACACATAAACCATTAGTAAGTAATCAAACAGAATTATATCAACTTAATATATAAACATTCAACACACTTGTTTTTCATTACATGATTCAAATACAAAATAAATAAATACATAAGACATCTAATCTGTACTTTTGTCTTGAATCATGGGCGTGTCGCTCGGAGGAGCAGAAGTGGTGGATGACTGGTCCTGTCGATGCTTAGATCTTCGTCTTGACCAGAAGCAGAGGCCGATGCAGCCGCATCCCCTCCTTCTGCTTCGTCATCATCATCTCTACCTTCTGTCCTGTCTTCCTCAGTCTCTTCCTCATCATCATCATCTTCCTCATCATCATCATCATCTTCATCATCACCATCTCCATCATCCCCGTCACCCTCCTTTAGCTTCAAGGGCTCATCCTTCGACCCCTTTAACCTCAGCATAATCGTCTTGTTGGTCGTCTCCAACTCCTCTATACGTTTGACGGACTGGGCCTGCTGGTCCTGGAGTTGGGACACCTCGACTCTCTGAGCATCGATTAGCTGGTTCTGCTGATCTATCACCCGAGCCTGCTCTGCCATCTGCTGAGACTGGGCAGCAGTCAGGTCGGTCAGCTGGCGGATCTGCGCCGCCTTCTCCTCATCTGCAGCGAGCAGGCGCATCACCATACGGTTAAGCGCTGACAGCTGCTCCTCTACCCCGATGTGAGGTAGAGTAGATCCATAAACATGTGATGGCTGGGCTGAAGGTCCAGCATGATGTGAGGTGGTGGTGGTAGTGGCAGTGGTGAATATGGGTCGGTAGGCTGGTGCTGGTGATGTAGGTGTGAATGGTATGGTGGTGGATGGGAAGGATACAGTGGTGGTAGGTAAGGTGGTGGATGTGGTGGCTGTGGTGATGGGTGGTATGTCAGTGGTGGTGGTAGTGGTGGCTGTGGTGGTGGAAGTAGTGGCAGCAGTGGTAACGAAGGTCAGGCGACGCTTCTTCTTCTTCAATCCATGGGGTTGAGCCATCCGCTTCCTCCTAGTCCCGGTGGAAGTGGATGCTCCCCCTGCAGCTCTGCCCACTGAACCCGGAACATAGTTCGGGTCAGTCTCTCTCTCTGAGGAGTCCCGAGGGTGTTCACCAACCACCCTAAGCCCGTGGTCTGTGGGAACAACTTTGCTTCCCACAGTCCTAGTGAGGGGCTCCTCATCTGACTCCTCCTCCTCTTGATCCCCAGCTACAAACTCCTGATGGAAACCGGCCATCTCAGCAACCTCTCCGGCAGTGGCAGACCCCGGGGGAATAACGTCTGAATCAGTGCCTCTAGGTGGAGCAGGCATATCATCCCCGGCGTCGCCGCTATCATCATCATCAGAATCCATATCTGGTAGAAGCAACCTCTCATCATCGGAGTCGCTGTCATCATGACGCCATTTGCGTCTACCAGGCGCCACATACTGCTCGTTGGCCAGGTGGCCAATCAGTCTCTTCACTTGGGGCTTACCTGCTTCCCCCTGTACACTCTCATCCTGCCCAGAGTAGTATCATCCATAATCTCCAAGCCACTGCGTCATGACTCTCCTTGGGCAACTGTGGCAGCTTCTCGTTGAAGACGAGCTGTAAGAATCTGGGGTACATACAAACCCCTCTTTACCCTTGGCCTCCAAGTTCTCCACCAAGTAGGAGAATATCATGCTGGAAAAACTGAAGGGGTGGTTCAGAACCAGTGCCACGTAGGCATTTTGAATCTGGTCTGAGAGGTCGTCAAACCCACCCCTCCTCGATGCACACACTTGAGGATCACGTGTGCTAAGTACTTATACTGGGGGCTCAGGTTGCTCTTGTTGAGCACACCTGAGTTGATGTCCCCAGCGTACTTTATCCTCAGAAGCATCCTCTCACTGTCAACGGATGTAGTCTAGTAGGATGATCAGTGTCGTCCCCAAACTCTAGGACCCTCTGAAGTCGGCAGCAGAGATCTCAATATCATGGCCTAATATGGAGCTCCTAATGCAGTACGGCTCACGGGAGCGGTCCACCGAGGCATTCTCCCAGAAAGCCTGATGGAGTGATCTATATGGCGTGCAAGGCGTAGAGATAGCCTTATGAATCCGGGACCGTCTCAGAAAGGCTATAATGTCCGTAAACTCGGCCCCGTTCCTGGTGGTGTGATCCAAATGAGCACAGATGTTGTGCTTTGGATTTATGGACCACTTTTCTGCCATTTTCCTGAAACACACAAGACATAGAACGATTAGCACATAAGACATGAAAAATTCTGTTCTAAGTGTAAAGTTGAAAATCATTCTGATTCATTCGTGCGAATGAATATGCGACTGAAGTCAGTCGTCTGGTTCTTTCATACGACTGGACTCATTCTGGTCACTGTGACATGCGATTGGGTTCAGTCTGCTGACTGAGTCTGCGAATGGTTCAGTCGGCCGACTGAGCTCAATCGTATGGTTCATTCGGCCGAATGACCCAATCGCAATCTTCAATCGTGCGATTGAAGTTCATCCGGACGACCAGTCGCCTGTCTCAGTTGTTCAGTCGCCGGTCGTTCGAAACTTCAACAACTAAGTCTTTTAACCCAATTAACCGGTTCATTAGACTCGCATTCTCGTTACTAATAACCTATTTGACTTAATTTTAACGTTTTGCTTAGTTTTAATAGGTTATTAGGGCTTTCTTGTCTCGGTTCAAGTTTCACAGTCGAATAATCCAAATTAGGGTTCCAATCTTTCTGTTTTTGATGAAATAAGACTTCAAACTACCTGTATGATGAATGGCGAATGTCAGTGAATCACAATCAACGGTAAAACTAGGGCAAATAAAATTTTGGCAGCGTAACGGTAAGGAGTGCGATTTAGGGGCGATTTTGGAGTGATGAATGAAATGCGATCGACAGAGCCCTTTAAATACTGAAGCTGAGCTCAGTCGGCCGACTGGCCTCAGTCGCCCCGTTCATTCGGGCGACTCAAGCTCAATCGTACGATTGGCCCAAACAGTCGCATGCAACTGACCGACTGAGATTCAGTCGGTCGACTGGCTCAGTCGTGCCTTTCATTCGCATGTTCAGTTGACCGAATGAGTTTCAATCGGTCGACTGACTCATTCGCCCTCTTCCAATCGGTCGAATGGGCTATTCTGGTGAGCCATTCGTGCGAGTGGATGCCATTCGCATGGTTGGTCCATTCTCATGGTCCAATCGTGCGAATGGGTCACACTTAGTTAATTTTTCTGCCATTTTTACCAATTTACTTTAAACTCTTTTAAATTAATTTAAATTAACGTTATGAGCCTTTGATCATCTCAGACATGATCCTTTTATCTTGAAAACACTTTGATCACCTCAGACGTGATCTTTTTAAACACTTTAGTCACCTCAGACGTGACCCTTTAAAAAACACTTTGTCACCTCAGACGTGACTATTTTAAACTTTCAAAGCCATATGGTCATCTCAGACATGACCCTTTTAGTGAGTTGATTCCTTCTGATTTTCCTGATGTAGCCCGACACACAACTAAAATTAAAATTAAAAACACCTAACTAATTTAAGAACTTAAACAAATTACATAAACAGAATATTTTTTTGGCTTTTTGTGAGAGATAAATCCAGAGATTGATATCTACGGGATTTGGTTCGGGAGTAGATAGCTTCAACTTAGATTGATCATATCTGGACCAATTCAATTTTGGAATCATACAGGCAAGTCAAATCATTTGGGACTGTTATTAAACCTTTTGATGCTCAAATTCTCGGTGTTCATCCAGAGTCGTTAGCAACTTAAGGAAATCATACTGAAACTCTTAGATTTTCACATTGATTTGAACCTTTGAGAATGTAGCCACAATGATTGTCAGTATGTTTGTCCACTTAAATCCATACACAGACTTTTGACACAGACTGGTGACTTATTTAGGTTTAATTATTTCAACTAACATTTGTGGATCCCACACTTATATGGTAATCAACATTCCTCAGGAGCTTTTGAGCGGTCTACGGGTATTATTACAAGAAGAGACTATTCTTAGAGCTTTCAAAGAGAAGCCTGTCCTCAGGTCAGTGCCATCGCACAGCAGAGAGGCGGCAAACAACAATGAATTCTAGAATATCTAGGTTATGCTTATCCTCAGGTCAGTGCCATCGCACAGCAGAGAGGCACACACCTATCTCCTTGTTAGAGCAGCTTATTTATTTTGCACAAAATGCACCAACAACATAAGTCATTAGCTTTATTGCATTTGTCTTTCATTTTTTCTTTGCTCTAATTATGGTCATCCGCACACATTTGTGGCGTTTAATTGCTCATTACCCCTTATTGGAATATATTTGATTGTGTTAACCAGTGATAAGATGGAAGCCCACAGTCAGTTGAACAACTTAGTTTGATCTTGAGATCACCAATCAGGTCTAATTGTCTATTGTGTTGAATCTACCAACATATCATATGTGGTCTAGCAGCCTCTAAGTCTACTTTCTTTGTGTCACCTTAGGAGTTGCCAGTTTTCTATCATCTTTCCTTTTTATATTGCTTAGACTACACAGACTTATACTTTGAACTTTTGCATCTTTCCAAAACTTAAATTTTTAAAGTCCCTCTTGATTGTTCCTGTGTACTATCATTTTCCAAAGGTATTGAATCGGTATCACAGACACAATCTACCTTATTTCAGCTAGTTACTCCTTCTCCCTCAATTTTTTTTTTTTAATGTTAACTTGCTGACATATTCTCCCCCTAAAATACTAAAATCATTTCTGGTTTAATTATTTTAGGATTTTAATAAACAGCAAAATAACATGAGTTTAAATAAAACAGACTAAATAAAACAAATAAAATAAAATAAAATAAACTTTAACTAAACTACATCGGACTACACATTATCATCATCAGGAATTACCTCACTTTTCTTTTTAACGCCGTTGACCTCTAACAAATATTGAAAACGTGGTTTATCAAAGGCTTTAGTATAGAGGTCAGCGCGTTGAAAATCAGTATTAATTTTAACCACATCAATTAAGTTCTTTTCAAAGCAATCTCTTATGAAATGGTATTTAATACCGATGTGTTTGGTCTTAGGATGTTGAACCGGATTTTTAGTTACTGCAATTGCAGCAGAGTTATCAACAAAAATAGGAGTAGATGAGAATTTTAAACCGTAATCCCGCATTTGCTGTTGAATCCAGATGATTTGTGAACAGCAACTTGCAGCAGCAACATATTCGGCTTCACAGGTTGACAATGCAACCGATGTCTGCTTCTTACACTGCCAGGTAACTAATCTTCTCCCAAAGAATTGACACCCTGCTGATGTAGACTTGTAGTTCATCTTGCAGCCCCCGTAATCCGAGTCACTATACGCGGTAAGCTCAAAGTCATCATCATGAGGATACCACAATCCAAGTGTGGGTGTACCCTTCAGATAACGAAAAATCCTCTTGACCCCGATCAGATGGTTGACCTTTGGTTTAGCCTGATATCTAGAACATAGACATGTAGCATACATAATATCAGGTCTTGAGGCAGTGAGATACATGAGGGATCCAATCATTCCTCGGTACATAGTGGCATCTACTAGATCTCCATTCTCATCAGGTGCTATATCATGATTCGTAGCAAGTGGAGTCCCAGCAGCAGAAGCATTCTCCATGTCAAAGCGACTGAGAATGTCTCCTACATACTTGGTCTGATGTAGAAAGATTCCATTAGGTGTTTGATCCACCTGTAACCCGAGAAAGAACTTCATCTCCCCCATAGCACTCATCTCAAACTCTTTCTTCATCACTGCTTCAAATTCTTTGCATAACTCTTCGTTCTTTGACCGAAGATTATGTCATCAACATATATCTGTACAAGCAGTAGGTCGCCATCCTGTTCTTTAATAAACAGTGTACAGTCAATGACTCCCCTGCGAAAGCCGTGTTTCACAAGATGAGTCGAGAGTTTCTCATACCAAGCTCGAGGAGCTTGATGAAGCCCATATAAAGCTTTGTCGAGCTTGTAAACTCTATCCCGATGATAAGGATCCTCAAATCCCTCGGGTTGACTTACATAGACTGTTTCCCTGATTTCCCCATGAAGGAATGCACTCTTCACATCTAATTGGTAGACTTTAATCTTCATGTACGATGCATAGGCAAGGAAGATACGAATGGCTTCCATCCTTGCCACGGGTGCAAACACCTCATTATAGTCAATCCCCTCGACTTGGCGAAAACCTTGAACCACCAGTCGAGCTTTGTTCCTGATAATGACCCCTTGGTCATCCTTCTTGCATTTTAGTACCCATTTGGTGCCAATGACTTTAGCACCTTTAGGTCTATCAACCAGAGTCCATACACCTAACTTCTTAAACTGCAGAAGTTCTTCTTGCATGGCACTCACCCACGCCTCATCATTTAGTGCCTCACTGACATATTTTGGCTCAACCTGCGAGACAAAACATCGATAAGCACCATCATGAATGTAACCTTTCTCCATAACCGAGGCGTAATCAGCTGAGTATAGCTGATTTCGGGTTTGTACTCCTGATCTGACATCCCCAATAACATTGTCAAGGGGATGATAGACGTTTAGTCGTGATCCTGGAGTAGTAGGAACAGCCACCTCAGAACCGAGATTATGAACATTTTGTTCTGCATCTGAGGTAGTTGGAGTTTGAGGTTCCGAAGTCGAAGGAGCATCACTCGTAGATGCTTGTGGACTTTCAGGAACTGGAACCTGTTCCTCCTGACTGTTCTGGTCATCTGCTTCAGTTTCATCTTCAGAGGAGGAGTCACTGTCATCGACTACTCCCCCTGACTGAGTAGATGATTCTCCCTGTGTGCTAGATGGTGTATTCAGAATGTCATACATCATCCTAGTAGCTAACTCATCATCCGAGGGAGAGAGAGGTATGTTGAAGGACTTGAAGAATCCATCATAATCGAAGAAGTATGCAGGTCCTTTGCCTGTAGGTGGTGTGGTATATCTCTGAACGTCGACATTACACCACACTTCTACAAGACCCGTTGAGTTATTGTAAACTCGCTTGTTCGGTATGTTGTATCCTAGAAAAATTCCTTCATCTGCCTTCTCGCTGAATTTTCCTTCTTGTGTCTTCTTCAGAAGTGTACACGGCGCGCCAAAAGGTTCAAGATACTCCAAATTTGGTTTGCGTCTTTGTAGTAGCTCATAACATGTCTTTCCGTGGCGCTTGACTATTAGGACTCGATTCAGTGTATAACATGCATTTGCCACTGCCTCATTCCAGAATTGGATAGGCAGTTTCGAGTCAGCCAGCATAGTCCGTGCAGTCTCTATCAAGCTTCTATTCTTTCTCTCAGCAACACCATTCATCTGAGGCGTGTAGGCAGAAGTGAATTGATGAACAATTCCCTTTTCCTTGCAGTATGCCTCCATCCATTGATTCTTGAATTCTGTCCCGTTGTCTGAGCGTACTTGTCTAACTTTTAGCTTGTAGAGAGATTCCAGAGTGGTTACTAATTCCTTGAATGACTCAAATGTTTCTGATTTGGATTTCAGAAACATTACCCAAGTGAACCTTGAGTAGTCATCAGTGACCACAAAACAGTACAAATCGCCTGCAATGCTCCTTGTACTGACTGGACCAAACAGATCCATGTGAAGAAGTTCAAGAGGAAGTTCTATTGAATGAACTTTCTTTTCCTTATGAGACTTCTTTGTCTGTTTGCCTTTCTTGCAAGCTACACAAAAGTCAGGAAGTTGGAAGTTCTTGACATTTACTCCTCTCACTAAATCCTTCTGAATCAAATGATTCATCTTCCTTTGACTAATGTGTCCCATTCTCCTATGCCAGGAGATTGAGTCCTTCTCAGTAGCTTTAGATAGAAAGCACTGAACCTCATGATCCGTTGTAGCAGCTGTTGACAGATCCAAGACATAAAGGTCTTTATATCTTGAAGCAGTCATCAGAACTTGGTCCTCTGGAATCATGTAGTCTTTCTTCAGCACGTAACACTTCTTGTTGTCGAAGATGACTTTAAATCCTTTATCGCAGATTTGGGAAACAGAAAGTAAGTTATTCTGAAGTTGTTGAACGTAGTTCACCTTATCAAACTTAACTTTCTGATTTCCCACTTCTCCCTGTGCTGTGATGTATCCTCCCTTGTTTCCTGCAAAGGAAACATGCCCTCCTTTTATTTGTTTGACGTTTGATAAAAGGGCTCTATTTCCTGTCATGTGCCTGGATGCTCCGCTGTCTATAATCCACGTGTTAGTCTCAGCGCTGTATCGAACACCCTGCACATACAAAGTAAATGTATTAGTTTAGGTTAGGAACCCAAGCCTTTACTGTCTTGGGTTTCCCAGAGGCATCACACATCATAAACTCTACCCATTGACCCTTAGAGGGTGAGGGTAGCTCAGATTCCTTCTTGTCATCAGTATCAGACACGCAGGATGACTTCTCTTTCCATAAGCCAGATTTGTGCAATGCCTGTTTATGATAAACAGTCGTCTGGCTTACAGGTTGGACTTTAGGTTCACTAGATCTTCTAGGTGGAGTTAGAGAACTCCTCTTAGAAGACCTAGGTCTAGAGTCCTGAAGATCAATCTTCTTCCTAGGTGTCTGATAGAAAGGACAATAGGAAGCAATGTGTCCACATTCTCCACAGTTGTAGCATGATCTGCTATCAACTTTATGAGTAGACTTTCTTTGTGGAGAAATGCGTGACACTCTAGTAACATCAATCACTTTAGGTTTTGACTCTTGTATGTTTGATGTTTTCTCTGGTTTAACAAAATTAACTGTTTTAACCTGTTTAACATGTTCCACTTTTTGGTTAACTGGTTTTTGACTTGAAGCATGTGAAAAATTAACGTTTGAAGTCCTTTTAGGTTCTGATTTGACTCTGTTTGACCCTGACTTTAAGTTAACTTTTTCAAATTCATTTTCCAGATTAACACAAGGCAATTTACCCTTTGCCTTTGAAGTGGCCTCCTTTTGTTTCTGTCCAGATTCAGTAGATGAACATGATGTGTCTGGATCAGTAACAAGAGGAGTAGTCACCACATGATCCTTGATGGGGTTGTTGTTTACTGGTTTAGACTTGGTGTTCATCAAGGTCTCAGGTGGAGGTGGAACCACTTTGTAGCCTAATCCCTCCCCGTTATTCCTTTCTCTCACTAAGTGTTGAACTATGTGTGAAGAACTAGTCCAACTGTGCAGTTTCTGTTTTAATGAATTAACTTCTACTTCTAGAACTGCCTTTTGCTTCTTAGTGTCCTCTAGGGAGTTTAGATAGTACCTAATGTCATTTGCTTGGTTAAAGGCAACTACTTCGGTTTCCCTAAGCTGTTTAGTCAATAGGTCTATATTTTCTTTATAACTATGCTCATTTTGTTTTAGAACTCTATTAGCCTCAGTGCATAGTTGTAAATCTTTTACTAAGTTATCATTGTGATCTAATAACCTAGCAAATTTTTCATCAATGCTATTCCTAAACATATCACAATCAGAACAAGCATGATTATTAAACATTTGGTCAGTTGTACTTACCTGTGTTGGTTCAGAAGAGTTAGCCATCAACGCAGCATCCGACGTCTCTGGTTCTGGTGATTCTGACTTTTCTGTCTCTGACGTGGAAGTCTCCTCCTTTGGCTTGTAACTGACCTCAGCTACCTCAGATGCAGTTGTTTCTTCACTATGTGACATTGCTATCTCAACTGCTAGATCACCTTCACTCGCAGAATCATCATCAATATCTTCAACACTGGCAATGTTAGATTCTCCTGGTGAGACAAACCTAAAACTCCAATCCTGTCCTTCATCATCATGAGCAGTCAAGGCTTTTGGGTCCTTGTTTGATGAAGTAGAACTGGAAGCTTGCTTGTCTTGGCGAGTAAAGGATGAGAACGGGTTCCCATTACCCGTCTTCTTTGGCTTGACACATTCTCTCTTGAAGTGCCCCTTCTCTCCATAGTTGAAGCAGGTCACTTTGCTCTTGTCAAAGCCAAATGTGGTATCCTTAGTAGCTATCAAGTTCTGTCCTGTCTTCTTAACAAACTTCTTCGCCCTTCGGACAGCGCTAGCTAAGGCCCACATTATATCCATCCTCTCAAGCTCCATTTCATCCACCTGCTCGTAGTCCTCATCTGCCAGATGGCAGTTTCCAATCTTCCCAGCAACAAGTCCATCATATGAATGAACCACTGCTGCTAAAAGATCCATATGCTCTCGAGCTACTTCTACGGTCACATTACCGAGGTTCTCGGTCTTCAATTTGGTAGCACTTGCTTCTGATCCAATATAATGGGTACATGACGACCCTGACGTGTCTGATCCAGAAGGAGAAGCATGTGAAGGACCTGACGAGCTAGACACAAATGCTGTCTGGAGAGGTGCTCCAGAGGTCTTAGCTTGAGGCGTGGCGTTGTATAAAGCTGGATTTTGTGTATACGAAGACTTTGTGCTCTATACTTCATCCTTAGTGCTTCTTCACGCAACTTGAGAATGAAGTCATTTATATCCAGCTTTATCAGCATTTCATTCTGTCTAAGGTTAGACACAAATGATGCCCACTTATCAGGCAATCCGTCTGCGAAGTTGCTTACTTTCTCTTCCATAGTCGTTTCCACTCCATGTGTATGCAATTCGCTCATCAAGTGGTAGAATCTGTCTATGACTTCGTCTAAACTCTCATTACCAATCGATGAGAAGTTATCGAATTCCTTCTTTAACTCCTTTGCCTTGATTGCCTTCAATGCGCATTCCCATCATATCTCTTCTCTAGCTCATCCCACAGTTTCTTGGACTGCTTGTTCTCTGAATACTGGTGGAATATGTCTTTGGGGATAGACTGAGTGATCAATGCATAAACCCTTTTCTCTGCATTGTACTTTACTTTCTGTGCGTCTGTCATCCCACTTAACGTTAATTTAACTCCATCAGCTCCCACCGGTGTACTATAACCAACCTCAATAGCTTCCCACAGATTAGGATCTACTCCATTGAGGTAGATCTCAAAACGTTGTTTCCAGTGGGGAAACTCATCTAAAGTCAAGAGCTTTGGTGGTTTATTGTGATTACCCACCTCACTCTCAAGCAACAGCAGGTTCTGAATCCTCGAGTCCTTCCCAGCAGTAAAGGCTGACATCTGATCTTCCATGGCTAATAAACTTAGAATCTAATCAAACAAACTTTCTCTGATGCGACTGAAGGATGCGAATGGTCTAATCGTGCGTATGAACTCTGCGATTGGTTCAACCGTGCGACTGAACAAGGCGAATGGTTCAGTCGTGCGAATGAATCTGGTGCGTATGAGTTATGCGAACGAACGGTTCAGTCGGCCGAATGAGGGTGCGACTAGGTCCAATCGTGCGAATGAGCAATGCGAATGGAGTCCAGTCGTGCGAATGGGTCACTCGTGCGACTGAAGCTGCTGTTTTGCGAAAATTTCTAGGTTTGACGGGTTTCAGCCGTAAAAATTCGAAATTTCACAAGTCCTAATCGCCTAAGTCCGTAGAAACTGAACTTCGATGAGCAGGGAACGTCCAAGATCACTTTTGATGCCAAAGATTGCGTTTTTCGTGCAAAAACACAAACTTTTATGCAATCTTGATTGAATCAACACGTAATCAAGAGCCAAAGCTCTGATACCACTTGTTAGGACCTGGTATTTGAACGAAATACCTAGTGATTAGCGTGTTAAACCAACTCAAATAGTGTGGAATCCTATTTGATTGGCGATCCAATCAGTGAGACACACGAAGAATCAATCAAGAATTGAATTCAACGTCAGAAATCGATTAGGAATCGATCTGATGTGTTCTGTGAACTTGGAGAACGATTTGGGAGGCTTCTGGACGGCTAGGGTACGTCTGGAATCGTAATGGGATGAATGCTTTTGTTTTTCCACGAATTGGGTCTATTTATAGGTTAGTATTGTTCAATCGTGCGACTGAGCCATAAGTATGGTTCAGTCGTGCGATTGAACCATGCGGTTGATTCATCCGCACGACTGAGTGTTCAGTCGTGCGATTGAGTCAATCTTCTGTGTCAATCATACGACTGATCCAGTCTCCTGGTTCAGTCGTGCGATTGAGTCAATCGTATGAAGTTATTCATGCGTGTGGTCCATTCGCATGGGCCATTCGCATGAGAACTTCATTAAGTTAAGTTTGAATGTTTTAATTAATATAACATAATGTGCAATCATTCAAACAATCATAAACCCAATCAATTCAATCACGACTCATTAATGAAATATTAAACATCACAAGTAACAACCAATTCATATCATTTCATTAATCGATACTATTACATCATAATCAGACAGACAAGATTTATTACATTACAACTCATGATCTAGGGACATACATGCATCAACACCTAAGGTCATCACGAATGGTCTAACAGGAAACTTATGACCTTCTAGTTCTATGTCACAGCCTTCTATCATATCAGAAATCCAGGTAGACTTACCTATGGCAGTTTCTACATGGAAGGGCTTATCAATAATTCTACTCCTAATGGGCAACTTAGCACAAAAGGCAGCAGAAATGAAACTCTTACTAGCACCAGAATCAAATAACACGGAGGCCAGAGTTTGGTTTACTAGAAACGTACCTGACACCACATCGGGGTCCGTCCTAGCCTCCTCCCGAGTCATCGTGAAAGCTCGGGCGCTCGCCTTCTACCCTTCAGCTCCGGTCTTTTTCCCTGCCCCGAAACTCTCCGCCCTCGGCTTCTTGCACTCCCTACTCAGATGGTCGTTTTTTCCAAAGTTATAACACCTTATAACCCCACACTCTCTAGCCATATGACCAGGCTTTCCACATTTGAAGCAGATGTTTGATCCCCATTTGCATTCTCCCAAATGCTCCTACCCGCATTTACCACACCTCTTCAACCCCGAACCGGGTGTGACCACACGCCGGTCATCCAGCTTCGCAACCTTATTGTTTGGAGCAGCCCCGCCACGTCCAAACCGCTTCCCATTCCAGTTCCGGTCACCACCACCTTTCTTGATCACATCAGTCACCACCACCTCTCGCTCATCAAAAAATCTTCACGCCAAATCAACTACCGACCTAAACGTACATGGCCGGGCAGCGATCATGTGCCTACGGATATCCGCCGGCAAGCCCTAAATGAATATCTTGATTTTTCGTAACACAGGCGTCACCTGATAAGGCACCAGCCGTGTCATCTCGTTGAATTTGGTGGTGTATTACTGATGTGTCATAGTTCCCGCCTCCAGCTGTAGGAACTCCCTTTCCACCTTGTCGAGCTCCCTACGAGGACATAACTCCTCAATCACCAACTTCTTCACCTCTGCCCACCTCATCCTTCAAATCGCCCTACTACCCTCGGCTTGGACGATATTGTCCCACCAACACAAAGCCAAGTCTACAAATGAATGGGTGGCAAACTTCACCTTCTGATCCTCTCGGCACTCGCTGGTATCAAGAACAGCTTCCATCTCCCTCACCCACCGGTGGGCAGTAGCAGCAGTGCCATTGCCATCAAAAGTAGGGGGCTTGCATCTTTGAAATGCCCTGTAGTTACAGCCTCGTGCAATTTCTTGCACAGGCTCCTCCTCTTCCTCCTTATCGGAGACCACCGTCTTGGTCTCGGGTTGCTTTCTTTCCCCCGCGAGCCTCCTCCTTTTCTTCCTCTCTCCTTCCCTAACAGCTTTGATCACCTCGGTCACCACAGATGGCAGGATCATCTGCATGACCTGGTGAACTTCCTCCACCACAGCCTCCTTCACTGAGGCCCTTAGGTTGGCACTTTCATCACAACCCTCCGGATGAGGGGTCTAAGGTTCTTCATGAGCCACCTCTTCAGCCCTGGGCCTTCCTCTTGTGACCCGTGGTCCAGCACCATGTCCGCCACGGCCTCCGCCTCGCGAAGCCTTATAAGATCTACCTCCAGCCATCCTCTAACGCACTATAAGATTTAAACACCAACACAATCATTCAAGGTAATAGCTCAGTTAATGTCAAGTATATTAAGTCCCTAATTATAGTGGCCAATTGTGAATAGCCACTTACTTTACTCTTCATACTCTAAGCATTTCCTATCCTGACTACATCAATATTTAAAATTACTAAAGCAAACAGATCAAATAACATGCGCACATAATGCCGGTTAACATTAAAGAAAATACCTGATGGTATGCAGCTACTCGGACTGGCATCCCCTTCCTTTTGTCCCGTTCTCAGTTTAAGTTTAGCTTTTTGAAAATATTTTCCCATTTCTCTTAAACTTTGGCTCTGATACCAACTTGTAAGGCCCCGTTCCCGGGACGCTCACAGCTGGTCAATCATCGCACATAAAATATATGATTTATATTAACTTTACTAAAACATTGCAGCGGAATCATTTTAAACAACCATTTCATTTCATATAAATAATCGCTTTTGCAAAATAATACAACATTCATTACAATATATCGTTTGTTCACACTACAATGCAAAAACATTATCGCAACATAAAATGGATTCCATCCAAAACAAGCCAAGTAGCCACCCCATGCCATCCTCAGCAACATCTACCTGCCAACTGCAAACACATAAAAGTCAGCGTTGCTGAGCGAGTTCTAGTTTTATAAAAACATGTTATATTACCTTTCATTCGTTAAAACATTTTCTTTACTATCACACGTGATCACACATCGTATGTACATGAAGGTAATAATTATTATCTTCCATCATCGTTCGTTTCGTACATATCGCACATTTCGTACTTATCGCACTTTTCGTATATTTATTATCTTTTCACTTCTATCTAGGTCTTGTCGTATGCTTAGCCCCCTCTTGAGCACAAAGCCATATCATCTAGGGTTAAGCGACAAGGATCCCATATCGCACGTATGGAGTAGTCACATAGACTAACTCCCCCGTGTGTGAACCCTTAAGGTTAGCCAAGATCGCACGCTGTACACACAGTTGAGCTAACAACTCTCAATGAGTTATGAACCTCCTTCCATTTGCTTGCAAGACTTTCATTCGTTCATTCATTATGTTCCACTTTCATTATCTTAAATCTTTCGCTTCGTTAAGATAATACTTTACGTTCATTAACATAATCACGCCACGTAAAGTCACATCATCATACGTAATAAGGAACATAAGGAAACACATCATACATAACATACATAATCATCATACACCTTCATCATGCATAAGCATAGCATTAATCACACATCATCATCCATGCCACATCATACATCACCCATCACATCATCTATGACCTTAAAAGTCAACTTACGTTACCCCCGGGAACCTTCCAAGTCAAAGCCTACATTTTACATTTTTCCCAAAATATCAGAAAACTTTCTAAGTCTTAGGCGCATGGGCACTATGCAGGTGCTTGGCCTTCTGGGCGCATGGGAACACTTAGGCGCATGGGAAAGCTCTAGGCGCATGAGCACTATACGGGCGCATGGCCAACACTTAGTCACTTTCGGGCAACTTCCTAGGCGCATGGGCACTATTCAGGCGCATGAGTGCCTAGGCGCATGGGCTTTCTGAGCGTCTGGACACTTGATCAAATTTAGCCTATTTCTAGGCGCATGGGAACTATTGGGGCGCATGGGGTTTCGGGCGCATGGGGAACACTTAGGCCATCTTGACCGTTAGGCGCATGGGCCTATTTCAGGCGCATGGGCAGCCAACTCAAACTAATAACATCATAATCAGTCCCCAATCATCAATCTAACATGTTTTAAGCTTATTTCTTACATTCTAAGCATGAGAACACGAACATGGCATCATCATAACGTTAAGAACACCCAAAATCATAACCCACCCGCATTCATACACACATAAACATACGGGTATAATACCCATTTAAACAAAAACATTCACACATGCATTTTCAGCCCCAAAGTCAGTTAAAACATGTAAAAAGGGAGTTCTAGAACTCACCTGGACTCACTGAGTAGCTTCTCAATCAAGCTTTCTAAGCAAGGGTCACACTACACAGCCTGCAGATAAGTTAACACTCAAAGGAGTTAATTTTTGCCTAATTTCACTACTAATTTCACACTACACTCTCTCTCTAGAAGTTGGGTGTTGAGTTGCAAATGAGAGTGACTCAAGCTGATCCGCTTATATATACCGGGCGTTTCCGGGACCTTAAACTCGCCGAACACATAACCTGCGAGGTCTACTCAGTCCATACTCCATTTCCCGTGTATTTTCTTTAAATAATCCCGGCTAAGCCCATTATTATAAATTGGCTCGTTTTGATTTTTTTCTGGGCGTTACAGATGAGGAATATATGAAGAAATTAGAGCTTGATGATAAGGCATATGTTGTTATCACTATGGTACTAACGACTGGAATTGCCCAAAAATTTAAAGAATATAGAAATGCAAAAGATTTGTGGGATGCAATGGAGGAGCAGATTATGCGGAATAAGGACTTGAGAGAAAGGCGCAAAGATATGTTAAACCAAAATTTAATATGTTTAATCATGTTCTTGTTTAGAGACTCAGATGTCAAGATTTGTGAAGTTGATAACGAAGATGAAGAGTGCTGGGATCACCTTGGAGAATTGTAACACCTCGAAAAGTCGAAACGAGTCATTAAGGATAATGGACTTAATTAATGGGTATTTAATAAAAGAAGGAAATGGGTTATGGGCCAAATTGGGTTTATGGACAAGAGCCTAAGAGATTAAGGCCCATAATCAGCCCTTAACCTACCCAAATCAGCTTCATCTTTCTCATTACAACCCTAGCCACCAAAATTCGTAGAGAGAGAAAGTAGAGAGAGAAAATGGAGAAAACTCAAGATTTGAAGCTTCTAAGGTGAAGAGATTGAAGATCTGGGTGTTGGAGCATCAAGATCTAAGAAAGAAGCAACAAATCCAGGTAAGAATCGACCTCTAAACCCTTCTGTAGATCAAACCCGGATTCTAGGGTTTTGGGTTTTGAAAAGTTGCAAAGAATCGCATAAAGGTCACATTTTTACGTATGAAAACATGTATAAAGCTTAGATTTAGCCTCATGGATGATAAACTAAGAGATTGGACGTAAAAAGTTATGATTTTGGGTTAAAAACGGACTGGTTCGTAATTTTTATGCGATCTGCGAAACTGTATGTTCATCCAGCGAATTTGCATATTCAATCAGCGAAACTGTGGATCTTCCTGCGAAATTATAGTTTCGCAGGTAGTTTCGCAGACATGTTTTTCCAACGAAAGTTGGGCGAAACTGGCAGCAAAACTGGCAGCGAAGATGCCAGCGAAACTGCCAGCGAAGGTGCTAGCGAAACTAGCAGCGAAACTGCTGGTGAAACTAGCAGCGAAACTGTTGGCGAACCTAGCTGCGAAATTGCTGATCTTGCAGCGAAATTAGCAGCGAATTTAGGCAGAAAATTAACCCCTTAGAGTGTTAACTTGTCTGCAGGTTGTGTAGTGGGATCCTAGCCAGAAAGCTTAGTCTAGAGGTTACTCGTGATATCCAAGTGAGTTCTAGATCCCCTATTTATAAGTTTTCCATGTTTTGGGGCTATTATGCATACTAAATTTACGTTTTTAAATGACCTAGATTTAAAGGGGTTTTAACAGGAAGAACGATTTTTCTATAAGTAAATGTGCTATATAAATGTTTAAATATAAAAATTTTTCGCGCTGACCTGGCAGCCCGGCCCCAGCCAGGGGCGTTGCCCCTTGGACCCCACTAGGGGCTGCTGCCCCTAGGACCCCGCTGTCAGGGGCTGCCGCCCCCGAACCCACACTGTCCCGCGGCGGGTCGGTTATGTTTTGTGATGATTAGTACTTCGTATGTTGTGTACTTATTAAGTTAAGAATTATATATGAAAATGAAGATGGTATTAATGAAAAGTGAAACTTAATGAATGTTACCCCCGGGCCCGTTTGATGATGAAAAGTCTTGCAAGCACTATGATAGACTTCACTTATGTGAGTCTGATGTATGATGATGGATCTGTATTCATGAGCGGGCTATGTGCCTTGCAGTGTGGATCAACTGTCGGGGGTTAGCTACCGTTTCATGTGTACCGACAGGGATTGGCATTAGTTGTCAATCAACATGGAGCTCTTGCTTTGTGCAATCTCGTTTATGATGAAAGTGAAAGATAATGAAAGAATGAAAGATAATGAACATGCTTATGATGATGCAAGTAATGTTATATTCTATGTTGTATGCATGGTCATTATATGAAGGATAAAGATTATATTTTCTTATAATATTTAAAACTAGAACTCGCTCAGCGAAGCTGACTTTTATGCATAATAGTTGGCAGGTAAGTGCTGATGCTGAGGATGGCACACGGAGCTACTTGGGGAGCTATGGATGGCATTCAAGTTTATGAAAATCTTTATTGTAATTTAAGGACAAGTAATATGTTTTGTTTACAATTAAATGACAAATGTATGAGTACGATGGGATTTCAAAGGTTTAAATGAATGTCTAATTATTTCCGCTGCAATGTTTTATTATTAAACTGATTTTATGCTATGATTAACCAACTGTGAGGCTTCCCGGGAACGGGGTCTTACAAGAATATTTCTTTAACCAAGAAGCTACTGAATTCTTTGCCATATAGCTGGAACAATAACTACACAACAATCAAAAGAACCAAATATATGTTTACCCTATCATTCAATGATCTCATCTTAACCATTAAGTCTTATGATATGGATGGAAAGCAGAGAGCAGCTAATTACATCAAAACAAATGGAGCTGAAGTATCGGCATTATATGCCAGCTATTCCTAGTTGTGTCAATAACAAGCTGGAACCACTCAAAATGTCAAGGAACCATCCATGCCTCAATTTCAAGTTTCACATACAATAAAATCTCCACCACATAGCCAAGTGTATCAGCCAACACAACAAGCCATTTTTGTAAACTCTAATCCTTCCAAGCAAACTATTAAAATTGCTGAAGAGCATCCGGCTCTATTCACCACCTTCATGAATAGTTATGAAGCATTTATAGCCAAAAGATTAAGTGCACCTAATATCTTATTTGATTATTTACAAGTTAATCCTGATGATGTTGAGAAAAATGATATCAAATATCAAATGGCAATGGTGGTGTATCGGGCGAAAAATTTTGCAAGAAGGACGGGAAGGAAGATGTTTGGTTTGAACAATTCTAGAAATTCCGGTTTGATAAATCCAGTTTGAGATGCTATAACTATGACAATCCTGGTCACTTTGCTAGAGAATGTACTGAAAACAGATCAAATCATAATGATAATGAAAAGAAAATGGTCACTGTGGAGGTATAGACTAAGAATGATAAAGTCGGGTCATCCAACAACAAAGCTTTGGTGTCACAGACCAATGAAGACTATGAATGGTCTGATCAGATAGAAATTCTTGATATCAAGCTGTCTACTGCTTTGTTAGCATAGATTAAAAGCACTGAAGAAAATAATGATAGCAAAATATTTGATGAGTTTGTGTCAATGATTTGTTGAAAGGGGTATTTGTTGTAGAAGAAAGTGAGATTGATGATGAGATGATTGTTGAAAAAGCTGTAGAGAATACTCCAGCTCAATCACAAAAGACTGAAGAGAGGAAGGAAGAATCTAAAGTAAAAGCCGTTGAGTTAACTCCAGCTAAAGAAAGAAAGATAAAAATTGTTGTTGAAGAAACTCCGGCAACTGCTTATGCTGAAAATATCAAAGCTGTTGAGATTACTCCGGCATTTATAGCAGAAGAAAAGGAAGATTTGAAAGCCTTCATGGTAAATGCAATATCTGAAGATACAAAAAAGCAAGAGGGAAATTATGAGGTACATACTAATTTTTGTTCAAATGATTGTATAGAAAAGGTAAACCGATATAAAGTTCACAACTAACGCTTGATCCTAGAAGTTTAAAAAACTTCAATATCAAGCTCGTAAATATAAAAATGATAAGAAAATTTTCAAAGAAAAGATAGATGGATTGAACAAATCAATTTATCAATCTAAATTGAACTTGTTGACAAAGATTGCAACATAAAAGATCTGAAATCATGTAATAATGAGCTTTCCTTTGAAATCAATGATCTTAATAATAAACTCTTATCTGCAAAATTAACAGTTAAAAATTTTGAGTTATCCTCAAATTTGGTGGAGGGTATAATTAAGTCCTAAATGACTTAGAAAATTAATGGTGGAAAAGATGGTGTTGGATATTCTAAAATTGCACCAAGTATTAATCTTGATTATACTTGTTTACCTACATCTATTACCATATCTAATGAAGAGACCTATTGATTAGGTTTTTAACCAAAGTTTAACTTAATAACTTCAGTCAATGTTTTCTTAACATTTGATTCTGTCACAAAAACTGAAATTAAATTTTATAATGAGAATTCTCTTGTAGAAAATGTGAAGAAAGAATGGTTGGTTCAAGATTAGGAAAGTGATGATAAATTAGATCTTAAGGAAAATAAAAGTTGTCATGAGAAATCTTCATGTAATTCATTATCAAACATTCATGAAGTTTTAGATGTTTTTATTTCTACTCATGATTGTCTAAAATTGTCGAATAGACAACTGAAATTAAAACTAAAATTAGTTATAAAGAAAAAATAAAGAAACAAGGCACAACATGAGTTTCCGACATGAAAATTGATTTCAAGAACATATTTGTTTCAAATAGAAACATTGATAAAAAAAGATTACATTTTTAAAGAAACAAATGCAAGTTTCTTTAAAGATAAATCTCCTATTGTTACTAACTCTATGAAACAGGATGTGTATAGAACAGGTAGCAATGACACTTGTCCTATTCCAATACATTCAAGTCAAAAGGTTAAAGCTATATTTCATGCTTTGTCGGCCTCAGAAGTGAATCATTCTGTTAGGAACATAATCTTGAACTTCTACACATTATCTAGATCAATTCCTAATGAAAAAGGGAAATGAGAGACTGCTAAGGAAAATCAAGGACAAAGAATACTAAAGCCAGATTCTATGATAATTGTGGTAGTTATCATCAACAGTTTGTGAAATCAATTCGAGAGCAAAAACTGTATTCTAATAAATGTTGTTATGTGTGTGGAAAGTCAAATCATATGGCTAGAAATTGTCATCATCAGCGCTAATTGACAAGCAAACAAAGATTTCACAATTCCATTGCAAATAATAGAAAATAATTCTTTCTTAATGCCAAATTTAAAAGGAATTCAAATCAGTCATATTCTTTACTCATAAAAAAAATGTTCAAACAAACACAAATTCGCAAAAAGAAAATACAAACAAGAATTCTTTACATATGAATAATGGCAATTTACCTTCAATTCAAACCACTTTTAAGAAATTGGTTACAAATCTGATCAAACCAAATCAAAAATGGAAAGTAAAAAACTATTCAACTTGAGCCTGATATTGTTAAAGATTATATTTTAAATGATAAAAGAGATATGATATTGAAGATTGTGACATATTTAGATGAAAATGGTGTACTCAAGTCAACTATGGCTTGGGTTCCTAAATGTCACACCCTGACCGACGGCGGAATCATCGGGGCGGACGAATGGGAGACGATTGCTCATAGCACATGGAACTAATTAAGTTAAAATAATATTAAATCTCATTATTCATTAAACATTACAAGACAAATAACTAATTACAAAACAATCAAGATATAAACAAAAACATAAGACTTTCAATTTAAACTAGGTCCAAGTCCTATATGAGCACAAGAAGATCTTCAAGAAGGAAACCTGAAACATGTTAAACATAAAGGGTCAACTATAAAGTTGGTAAGTTCCCATGGTTTAAACACACGCATATATGTATATATATAAAAGGGTTACAAGTAGCAATTCATGTCCATGGTTACAAGTTAGCAAGCTTATAGAACACATACAGTTACAACCTAACCTCGACTTGATTACAAGTATATAAGATTGGCTAAGTGTATTTGGTTCCCATGATGAACAAGCATACGTCATCAGGAGTCGGCAATACATCGACTTTAGCAACAAATAGGCTTGTCAGGCCTAAAGATCTAAGACGTCGCCAGGCTAGCAATAGTTAATCATTGTAAACAAAATATGTATCTCATATAAGACTTACAATAACACAAATAACCATGACAAAAAGTAAAGATGAATTGCATGTGCATTTACAAGTATCAAGATGTTTACAAGTGTAAGTTTATAAGGTTAACATGTTTCACCCCAAAAGATGTGAAATAAAGTAAAAAGGGGCATGGAGAACTCACATGGAAAACTCACGTGCTATAAATTGAACTTAAAATAACGTTAAAAAGATAAGATGGTTCCAACGATTCTTCACGAATCAACCTAACGGTTAATGTCTTAGAATTAGAATAAAGATAAGATTCAAGAGTAAACATGAACTAGGGTTTCATTTGGAAATTTGGGGGTTTTAATATTTAAGTCAAATAGGTTATAATAAAGCAATTGGTTATGTTTTGGTTCAATAAGGTTGGTATAAAAATCAATCAAGAATAAGAATGATAGTGAATGATTTAATAATTTAGTTAATTTAAATAAATGAGGATTTAATATCATGTGTGAAAAGAAATAATTAATTTAGAAATTAATTTATTAAAATTTGAAATAATGATTTATTGAATACTTAATTATATGACTTGCAAAATAATATAACCTTATTTAAAGTCATTTTATAAAGTTTTTATAATCTTATAACGGTTTTATAATATCAAACCCTAAATAAAGAATAATAGAAATTATATTGTTCTATTAGTTTAAATAGTTTAAATAAAAGTTAAGGAATAAATTTATTACTAATTATGAAATAACATGGTTAAATGATTAGATGAATGATTAGTTATTTAACATATAAATTTATAATATTTTGAAATAATCAAAATTTGAACCATAATATATTTTTAGCATTTGAATAACATAAAAAAATTTATAATGTTTTATAACCTTTGTTATTCTTAAAAAAATAATTAAATTTAAAATCATAAGTTTTTTAATACATTTAAAATTAATTTAATAATTTTTTAAATATTTTAGTTATTAAAATAACTTTTACTTTGATTTAATAACATATTAGTATAATTTTTGAAGTTTCAAATATACAAAATTGGCTTTAAAAAATAAATGCAGGAGGCCGGGTTCGAACCCGTGACCTCTTGCATACAATGATGATATGGTAACCGGTTGGGCTAAAGCCCAGAACTTGTTTTAAATTGCAAATCAGTTAATAAAAATCATCTTTCAACCCCCAATCCATATGAACCCTAAAATCAATTCGATCCAATTGAACACCGAATCGCGAATGTTAATGTAAAAAAACTTAGGGCTTTTGATCCCTGAATGAAACTGAATGTTTTGGTGTGTGTAATTACCATGTTGATGATCTAATCGATGTTACAAGGTGAAGAAACGGTCGCGACCACGGTTGAGTATGATTTGAGATTCAATCGTTGATGATACCCAAATTAGTTGCACAGGAAGCTCCTACTGGACTCGATGAACGAAAGCCCTCTATCAATTTCAACCAAAATTGCTCGAATGTTGACGAATGGTACAGTTGCAGGTCGCGGTGATAGCGGTCGAACTTGATGTTTATGTGCTTTTCAGGTGAAATTGGAAGTAGCAAACGTTTAGGATAGATAGGCCGATCGTTTAGTTTCGACTAATTGGATTATTATTAGTCTTAATTGCTTGAACGGCTCAATGTTTTAAAGTCGACGGTTACTCGACTTGTTTTGTGTTCTCAACGGCTAATTAACTCAATTAAAGATCGCCATTGAATTCGAACCACGTTCGTGAACCGATTGGGATCATTTGGGTTCGAACTTGGGAGGTTTTTATGCGGTTTTTGACCTCGCCGGAGCATTAGCCGAGGTTGGCCAGCGAGTCGGCCGGACTTGCGGGCAAGGGAAAGGTTTTAAATGATATTTACAATTTTGGTCCCTGTGGTTTTACAAGTTTATTACTTTATGAATACCTTAAAATAAAGTTTCATAAATTACAAATTCACCCGTAGACTTTATAAAACCCATTTAAATAATAAACCAAATCAATTATTTGTTAAACTTTATAACAATTATAAATCTTGCCAAATATTTATAATTTAATTGTTAAGATGGTTAATAATAATTGTCTCATATATTTATTTATCTTTTAAAAAAAATCCTACAAACTTTAAAGTTTAAATAATTGGAATTCATAAATGATCTATATAAAACCTCATAAGTTTAGCATTAAACTTTATAAACTTATACACTTCATAACTTTAAAACAAGAAGTATTTATATCTCCAATAAATTATTACAAGTTGTTTTAAAAAAATAAAAAAAAAATAATTCACAATAAAAGTTGTATTTAATCCATTAAAACTATTACATTAATTTGGTAATGGAAAATCAAATTGAGTTCGGGTTTTGGGTTTTAACTCGAAAAATTGCGGATGTTACAGTCTCCCCTACTTTAAGAAATTTCGTCCCGAAATTTAACCACAAGGGACTAATTTCAAGGACATGAGGAGGCTTGGATTTCCTTGTCACATTTGCAAGTGAACTCTTGGAGGCATTTAAATACAATAAATTTAATTGTGATGTTTTGTTATGCTTAAGTTTGTTCAATTTCATGATTCATGATTTCATGTGTTTCTTGGCAAAGGATGAAAGATTATTAATTTTAGAATTTTAGTTGATAACTTTTATATTTCAGATGGTTCAAGACGATTAGGAAGGTTTTATCACGAATACAACACCAAGTTTTAGATCGATACGTAACTCGACTTAACGAACATGAGAAATAAGTTCAAGATATTTTTGGATGTGTTATAAATTTCATAAGAGCTTCTCAAGCAAATAAATTTAACAAGGTTTTTAGATGATCAATTCTTGTTTACTATTTCATTGAGATTTTTAAAAGTTTCATTAGTTTAACGTTAATACGAGAATCGTTTTTGTTAAGATTAAAGATTCAATTTAGAAGGAGAGCATCATTGTAATAGGTTTTCAGGATAAGTGCGGTTTTGAGGGGAAGACATTCAAAAAGATTATTAAAAGTCTTTACAAGAATTGGGTAATTATTTTTAAGATTCAAAAAGACAAGATCAAAGATAAGGCGATTTAAAATAACAAGGTGTTTCGAGTGTAACGTTCGGTTATAAACCAAAGCATTATGTTGACTTATCAAAGTATTAGGTCAAGTACAACCTTAATGAAGACATGCGTACCTATAAGCAGACACTCACCCCAAGGGTTCCCAGGTAAGGTAAACGGATCCATCGGTTGATTTGGATTTATGTGAATACCTTGCCTACACAGAACACCTCGAGATACAGGCATCCGCTCTTCCAGCATTACATGTTTCAAATTGTAGGACACAAACTTTGACGAGACTTGAAAACCACGAATAAAGATTCAAATCTTATTTTGAGAACCATTTGATTTAGGGACATAATGCCTTAGAATATGCTTTAAGGTTCATGTGTGCATTGATAAGATTCAAGGTATAAGAATAAGCACATAAGACATATAATCATATAATCAAGTATAAACACATAAGGCACATAAAATCTTATCTAAGCATATAAAATACATGAGAGGACTCATGTGTAAGGGTACTTAGTTATAGTCTAGGTCATTCCATTTCTAATAACCTAATTCCCTATAACCATGGCTCTGATACCAATCTGTCACACCCCGACCGACGGCGGAATCTTCGGGGCGGATGAATGGGAGATGATTGCTCATAGCACGTGGAACTAATTAAGTTGAAATAATATTAAATGTCATTATTCATTAAACATTACAAGACATATAACTAATTACAAAACAATCAAGATACAAACAGAAACATAAGACTTTCAATTTAAACTAGGTCCAAGTCCTATATGAGCACAAGAAGATCTTCAAGAAGGAAACCTGAAACATGTTAAAAAATAAAGGGTGAACTATAAAGTTGGTGAGTTCCCATGGTTTAAACACACGCATATATGTATATATATAAAAGGGTTACAAGTAGAAATTCATGTCCATGGTTACAAGTTAGCAAGATTATAGAACACATACAGTTACAATTAAACCATGACTTAAGATTGGCTAAGTGTATTTGGTTCCCATGATGAACAAGCATACGTTATCAGGAGTCGGAAATACATGCAGTTTAGCACCAAATAGGCTTGTCAAGCCCAAAGATCTAAGACGTCACCAGGCTAGCAATAGTTAATGATTGTAAATAAAATATGTATTTTTTTATAAGACTTACGATAACACAAATAACCATGACAAAAAGTAAAGATGAATTGCATGTGTATTTACAAGTAACGAGATGTTTACAAGTGTAAGATTATAAGGTTAACATGTTTCACCCTAAAAGGTGTGAAATAAAGTAAAAAGGGGCATGGAGAACTCACATGGAAAACTCACGTTCTATAAATTGCACTTAAGATAACGTTAAGAAGATAAGATGGTTCCAACGATTTCTTCACGAATCAACCTAACGGTTAATGTCTTAGAATTAGAATAAAGATAAGATTCAAGAGTAAACATGAACTAGGGTTTCATTTGGAAATTTGGAGGTTTTAATATTTAAGTCAAATAGGTTATAATAATGCAATTGGTTATGTTTTGGTTCAATAAGGTTGGTATAAAAATCAATCAAGAATAAGAATGATAGTGAATGATTTAATAATTTAGTTAAATTAAATAAATGAGGATTTAATATGATGTGTGAAAAGAAATAATTAATTTAGAAATTAATTATTTAAAATTGAAATGATGATTTATTGTATACTTAATTATATGACTTGCAAAATAATATAACATTATTTAAAGTCATTTTATAAAGTTTTTATAATCTTTATAACGGTTTTATAATATCAAACCCTAAATAAAGAATAATAGAAATTATGTTGTTCTATTAGTTTAAATAGTTTAAATAAAAGTTAAGGAATAAATTTATTACTAATTATGAAATAACATGGTTAAATGATTAGATGAATAATTACTTATTTAACATATAAATTTATAATATTTTGAAATAATCAAAATTTGAACCATAATATATTTTTAGCATTTAAATTAAATAAAAGAATTTATAATGTTTTATAACCTTTGTTATTCTAAAAAAATAATTAAATTTAAAATCATAAGTTTTTTAATACATTTAAAATTAATTTAATAATTTCTGAAATATTTTAGTTATTAAAATAACTTTTACTTTGATTTAATAACATAGTATAATTTTTGAAGTTTAAAATATACAAAATTGGCTTTAAAAAAATAAATGCAGGAGGCCGGGTTCGAACCCGTGACCTCTTTCATACAATGATGATATGGTAAGCGGTTGGGCTAAAGCCCAGAACTTGTTTTAAATTGCAAATCAATTAATAAAAATCATCTTTCAAATAACCCCCGATCCATATGAACCCTAAAATCAATTTGATCCAATTGAGCACCGAATCGTGAATGTTAATGTAATCAAACTTAGGGCTTTTGATCCCTGAATGAAACCGAATGTTTTGGTGTGTGTAATTACCATGTTGATGATCGAATCGATGATACAAGGTGAACGATCGCGACCACGGTTGAGTATGATTCGAGATTCAATCGTTGATGACACCCAAATTCGTTGCACAAGAAGCTCCTACCGGACTCGATGAACGAAAGCCCTCTATCAATTTCAACCAAAATTGCTCGAATGTTGACGAATGGTACAGTTGCAGGTCGCGGTGATAGCGGTGGTCGAACTCGATGTTTATGTGCTTTTCAGGTGAAATTGGAAGTAGTAAACGTTTAGGATAGATAGGCCGATCGTTTAGTTGCGACTAATTGGATTATTATTAGTCTTAATTGCTTGAACGGCTCAATGTTTTAAAGTCGACGGTTACTCGAATTGTTTGGTGTTCTCAACGGCTAATTAACTCAATTAAAGATCGCCATTTAATTCGAACCACGTTCGTGAACCGGTTGGGATCATTTGGGTTCAAAGTTGGGAGGTTTTTATGCGGTTTTTGACCTCGCCGGAGCATTAGCCGAGGTTGGCTGGCGAGTCGGCCGGACTTACGGGCAAGGAAAAGGTTTTAAATGATATTAACAATTTTGGTCCCTGTGGTTTTACAAGTTTATTATTTTATGACTAACTTAAAATAAAGTTTCATAAATTACAAATTCACCCCTAGACTTTATAAAGCCCATTTAAATAATAAACCAAATCAACTATTTGTTAAACTTTATAACAATTATAAATCTTCCCAAATATTTATAATTTAATTGTTAAGATGGTTAATAATAATTGTCTCATATATTTATTTATCTTTTATAAAAAACTGCTACAAATTTTAAAGTTTAAATAATTGGAATTCATAAATGATATATATAAAACCTCATAAGTTTAGCATTAAACTTTATAAACTTATACACTTTATAACTTTACAACAAGAAGTATTTATATCTCCAATAAATTATTACAAGTTGTTTTAAGAAAATAAAAAAAAATAATTCACAATGAAAGTTGTATTTAATCCATTAAAACTATTACATTAATTTGGTAGTGGAAATTCAAATTGAGTTCGGGTTTTGGGTTTTAACTCGAAAAATTGCGGATGTTACACTAAATTTGAGTAATTCATTCATTTGTGCAGGAACAACCAAGTCCCAACTTAATAGTGTTTCGCATGTTGACAGTGGTTGTTCAAGGCGCATGACGGGAAATATATCTCTGCTAAATAACATAAAACCTTACTACAGAGGATATGTTATCTTTGTTGGAGTTTAAGGAGGTAAAATTACAAAGAAAGGTACAGTGACCAATGGTGTTTTAAGCTTTGAAGATGTCAATTTTGTTGAAGAATTAAAACATAATTTGTTAAGTGTTTCACAAATTTGTAACAAAGAGTATTCCATACATTTCATTTATAAAGAATCTTTTATTCTAAAACCTAGATTTGTAATTCCCAATGAATGGATTTTGTTGCGAACACCAATAGACAAAGACACATTTTTTCTTGATATGAATGGTTCTCATTCATTTGTAACAGCGTCTTGTTTCTTGTCTAAAGCCTCGAAAAGTGATTCAATGTTATGGCATTGTCATTTTGGCCATGTTAATATCAAACCTATAAATACATTGGTTAGAGGAAATCATGTTGTGGGCTTACCATTACAAGAATTTCAACTTGTTGAAAATTGTTTGTCATGTTCAAAAGGTAAACAACATAAATTTCCTCATAAACCAGTTGCTCATACCAAAATTGATGTGATTCTTTAATTGTTACACATATATTTATCTGGTCCAGTAAGTGTTTTGAGTTTAGGACGTCGTGCATATTGTTTGGTTATTACTAATGATTTTTCTAGATTTACTTGGGTCTTCTTTTTAGCAACAAAGGATGACACACCGTATCTGTTGATCATATTCATGACCCTAGTGGAGAATCAGACTAATAAAACCATCAAGTGCCTTCGAAGTGATAGTGGAACAGAGTTTTGTATTCATAATCAAAATGAATTTTGTGATTCAAAAGTAATAGCTCGACAATTTAGTTCTGTCGGAACTCCACAACAAAATGGAGTTGCTGAAAGGCGAACATAACTTGAATAGAAGCTACCAGAACTATGTTATCAGCGGAACAATTAACATCATTCTTTTGGGCTAAAGCTGTTAACACTGCATTCTATGTTCAAAATCATGTCTTAATCAATAAACAACAAAACATGACTCCGAATGAAATCTTTCTCAAACATAAACCCAAAGTCAAATATTAAAAAACTTTTGGATGTTGTTGTACTTTGTTACATACATCTCATTCAGAATCAAAATTTGATGAAAAAACAGATGAATGTTATTTTGTTGGTTATTAAGCAATCAAAGTTACATATCAGGTTTACAATAAAAGATCAAAACAAATTATTGAGTCGTTTGATATTGATTGGCATGAATCAAATAAAACACATGCAGGTTCTGCTCCTTAGGTATATGATTATGCTTCATTATTTGAAACATTTAATTGTTCTTCTGATTTGTCTACAACTATTCAACCTTTTTCTTCATCTACTCAATATATCTTTACTGAAGAGCTTGGTTCTATCTCATCTTCAATTGTCGGCAAATCTTTTGACGTACTTTCTTCTTCCACTAGCACAGCTGCTCCACAAGTTTCTGAATCCGGAATGTATCATTCTGATTATGTTATTGAGCAAGCTCCATAAAGTTTTGATCCGGAGTCTTCATCCACTCAAAACATCCAACCGATACCATTCAAGTTCCATTTAAAGATTTAACAATTAATAATGATAATCATCAAGAGGAAGATATTATGTATCAGCCCTAAGGGAGGAAACTCTGTTAAAGAACCAGTGGTGCAGGACCTGTTAAGGGCTTAACAATTACAACACAACAACACAAAGAGGAGAATAACTAAACTTGATCAAACAGTAAACTGGATTAACCAATATATTGATACAAAGAACACAAGTAAAGAGACAGAACAAGAGATTTGGGTTTCAAGGAGGCAGTATATTGCTTTCTCAAGTTCTTTTACAAGTGTTACAAAGCATAAAGAAAGATACTAGAACTTGGAATACTTACACTACAACCTATAGCCGGCTATACTTTGAAAGCCAGCTGGATACAATTGACTAGACACAAACGAAATCAATTGTAGAATCAAAAGGCATATCTGCCTTTTGACCTTGTGACTATGACATGCCATAGCTCACATCCTTATCTATTACAAAAAGGATAAAGTACATAAAGTAGAAAGCTACAGACTCAAGACCTCAATGTACAGTTACCAAAAACATGGACCTTTTCACCAACTCATGTAAGTTGGTGACTTTACAGAGATGCAGCGGAAAGGTGTCCAGCTTTATGGAATAGTACATCAGATAAAGCATGTTACTAAAAGTCTTCGGAAGAAATCTGTCTTCATAGGATGAAGCTTTGGAAGACTTTGTCTCTGAGGCTTCGGAAGACTTCATGTTTGGCTTCGGAAGATATTGGTCTTGGCTTCGGAAGATTTTACACTTAGAATATTTTCTAGTGTATGGTGTAAAACTTCCGAAGCATTTCTTCTTCAGTACTTAGTGCATTTGTTGCAGAGAGACATTGGATGTTTTTGGTTTCATCAGACTTAAAGGAATCCTTACAAACTCCCCCTAGGCTGATGCTACCAAAACATTTAGAAGATCTTCAGATGTTAGTAGTCTTCAGCACAATCATGACCATACCCCTCTTCATTAGATGGTCAGGATCATTCAGACCTTCATAGTATCTTCTCATCTCAAAGAGATCATGCAGAGGTAAGTTGATTATGTCTTTCCAAGTATAGACATTTTCAACACCTTGATCTCTGATTACATGCCATCTTTCTGGATTGGTAGAGTAAGTCCAGGATAAGATGGGTGTCTTAGCTGTCAGAGGAGCCACTTGTATTGGAGTTGATTGGGCTGCCTCATCATGCACTTCCTCAGGTTGATCTGACTCAACCTGAGGTGTAGAGGTAGATGATTTAGGCTTCTTCTTCTTAGACTTTGGTTTAGAAGCCATTCTCTTTTTCCTCTTAGATGACTTTAACTGAGAAGATTGGTCTGCAGCACCTTGTTGATCATTCTTGTCTTTCTCAGTTGGGTGTTCATCCTTCACAGGTTCAGAAGGAGAGGGAGTTTGACCCTGCTTTGGATCAGAAGATGAAGCTTGCTGAGGCTCAGCAGGATGTCCGGGTTGAGGTGTCTCAGGTTGTTCAAACTTGACCTCCACTTTAGGTGGGACTTGACTTGAAAGAGAGTGTAAGTCAATCAGTTCACCACTCTTAATCTTCTGCTTGATTACCCTTATATGCTCATCCATTGTGGATAGAGACATAGGGCCAAGTCTCCTTCTGGAGAATCCATATAGCTTCAAGAAGCTCATCATCCTTTGTCTATCAGCCGACTTCTTCATACTCTTTTGGATGATGGGTCTTGACTTTGCAGCTTCTTCCCTTTGCTTCCTTTTAGTTGTCTTTCTCTCTTTGACTAACTCAAGTTCAAGTTGTTTTAAGTACTCAAACTCAATAAAGTCATAGGATAAGGGAAGAAGTGCATCTGCCTGATAGAAGCATGTAGCACTCAGGTAGTTGATCATTTTGATCCTATCATCTTCTTTGTCTACCTGAGGTTCTTGTGGAGCCACATCTTCTTGTACAGGGCTTTCTTGAACTGGGGAGAGAGTGGGAGCATGCTTGTAGAGTCTTTTCTGTCTCTTCTCCTCTTTGAATTGGAGAAGTAGCCTTGCATCCTCTTTTTCTTTCATCTCTCTTGACACTTCCATGTCAGCCAGTTCATTCAGTTGTTCTAAGGGGAGAGAGATGATTTCATCAATATCATAGTTCCTGGTCTGTAAATAAGTAATCCTGACTACCCTCAACTCATCATCTTGAGTATTTGGCCTGGGGGCAGCCCTGATTGCAGCTTGCATAAAGCTTGAAGACCCAGAGGAACTTTCTCCCCTTAGCTTCCTTTTCCTCTCTCTCTCTTCCTCCTCAATTTCCTCAGGAGTCATAATCCTTTTCCCTTTGTCACCCACAGACCTTTGTGACTTAGGGTGGATAGAGGCTTGGCCTTCATTGCTTGGTGTAGCATCCATGCTCTGGCCAGAGAGAGGCTGAGAAACACCTTCACCAGCAGGTGTCTCTAAAGGAGTGTGAATCTCTGCAGCAGTTGATGATGATGAGACAGGGGTCTTAGGTTCTGCCACTGGGCCTTCAGTCAAGGTTTCCTCTATGAAACTAATCTTAGGGTCCACCTCAACATCCAGTTGACCGATGACATTGCCTAATTGCCTAAGTCTCCTTCTTAGAGTGAACTCTGCAAGGATCCTGTCTTGGATTCTTTGAGCCAATCTGTCAGCTTGTCTTGAGTTGCTTGGATTGACAAGTGGCATATTGACTAGATCCAATCTTTCATAGAAGTTCAGGCTTTGAAAATCAAATACTTCTTGTTGCCCTTGAACTCTGTGAAGAATAAGGGCTCTTCTGTCAGCATCATACCTCCACCTTATAATGTAGTTTGAAGTTCCTTGAGGTGGAGATGACACAGCCCTTGGTATACCTTCCTCAAAGAGACTCCTGATGATAGAGTCTATAGAGTCCACATTGATGTGAACTTGAGGAAGTTGCTAAGAATGCACAACTGCAAGTGAGGATGGTGAGTCCTTTATGTCCATTCTCTGTGAAGAACTCCTAGGTTCTGTGGCTGCAATAACTTTCTCCCCCTTTTTCGTAGCATCACCCACTTGCATAGGTGAGCTTGAGGATAAATCAATCACATCCACAGGTTCTTGTGTTCCTGGTTGAGCTCTCCTTAAAGGTCTCCCAGCTAGTTTTTCCTTAAGATATGAAATCTGAAGTTGCTGATCATTGACCCTGTTTTGTAAGGTAGTCACCTGAGATTCAAGGTGACTGACCTTAGAGACTAAATAGGAGCATGTTTTTGACAGTTTTTGCACCTTTAGTCTCAAATTCCCCTCTTCTTCATCAGAAGAATCATTGGGGGATGAGATGATTGGACCAAAGTCCTCTCTCTCACCACCAGCTTGAGTTTCTTGGCTGCTGGTTTTCCTCTGCTCACTAGCAATCTCAGTTGAGATGTCAGTGGGCTGAGTTGCCATGGTTGAGGTCTTAATGATGTAATCACTTGCAGAAGTGAGAGCCTCTTCCATATGGACATCCTAACATGTTCAGAAGTGTCCACCTCAGTAACAGGTGACTGATGTGGGCTAGACTGAGGAGAATCAGAGGTACTCATCTCTCTTTGAGTAGGGGAGGAGAAGAGAGACTCATGGTACTCACTGAATCCTAAGTCTTCATCAGTATAGAAGGATAGGTTGGGAATGGGTTGATTTAGATCTAAAGGCTGGGGATGGTAACTGTCCCCTGAAGGTTGTTCACTTGAGTGTTGAGACTCAGAGTGAAGGCTTAAGGCTGTTGGGCTTGTGAGCTCATCAGGGTGAGCATGAGGAACTCAGCCCTGATAGTTGAAGAAATGGGAGTGGTTTGCTCCTCAGGGGAAGTGGGAGCTCTAGTGTCCACTTCCTCCTGTAAAGGTGAGTATATGGGGACCTGCACAGACTCAATAGCTTGAGCAGGGGTTTATTTGGATTTTCTTTGGTAGGTGAGGGTTATTTGTGGTCTTTTTAGTGGTAAGGAAAAAGAAGGTGTGGGTTCAACACTAGCTTGTGTTGCTAGGTTGTCACCTTGAGCAATGAGCTCTAACATTTTGGGGACTAGGGCTGTTTCTACCCCTGAGAAGCCTACAGTTGGCTTCTTCATGATTTTAAAGATGTCGGGCTTCATCTGTCCCAATTTAAGAATATTACTTGTTTCCCTCAACTGTGAGCCCAGTTCACAGTTAAGAATGTGCTGAACATATCTAGGAAACATGTAATACTCTAAGGAGTCCAAGTTTGCAAGTAAATTGGTATAAACAAATTGAGAGTACTGAACTTGACCCCTTGAACCATTCCATGCACTATAAAGGAGAGATCCTCAGGAATCTGGTCCCACCCTCCATGCTTGTTTGACAAGCTGTGGATAACCACATGGAGCAGGTATTTCCACTGGGATGAGACCTTCCCTTTCCTGAAGGTCTTTACAGAGAAATCTCCCTCATAGCCCATCTGCTCAAAGGAATGATTGACAGCTTCTTTGGGAAGGACAACTCACCTTCTTCATCATCCAGCTGCAAATGATAGTTGATGATGGCCGGAGTGATGAAGATTGTCCTCCCTTGCACTGTGGCAGACAGTGCCTTCTCCCCATCCATAATGACCTCTTGGCAGGTCTTCCAGAATTCAAGCAAATGATCCTCATACAGAGTAGGATCAATGGTTAGGGAGGTGAAATAGTTGGATAGAGTTAAGAATTGGCAAATCTTTGAGAAACTTGCATCTTTCTCAGAGCTTAACAGAGCAACCTGATTGTGTTGCCTGTGAAGTTGCATGGAGAAATCTGGGTTGTTTCTGCGGTTAAGGTTGGCCATTTTAGAAGCTTAAGGTTGAAGAAAGGTAGAAAGCAAAGGCGGTTTTGGGAATTAGGTTTGAGGAATAGTGGAATTGAAGAAGATAGTGAGGAAGAGGGGGAACCGTTGGGTATTTATGTGAAAAGGGATTTGAACCAAAGTTAATAAAAGAGGATAAACTTTGAAATCCGAAAGTCGGTCCCACCTCTAAAAAGTAGTTTACTTTTGCTCAAAAAGTAGTTTTTTGGAATTCGAAAAGCTTCCGAAGGTAAATTATCTTCGGAAGTTTTAATGAAAAAGCTTCCGAAGCTAAAATGACTTCGGAAGATTTTCCTGAGAGTCTTGAAAATTTTGCTTCGGAAGAGAAATAAACACTTGAATGCTTTGTATAAGGAACAACAAAGCTTCCGAGAGTTAATTTTGCTTCGAAGGAAAAAGTCCTTAAAAACAAATAAGTGTCTGAGATAAGAATTTAAGCTTCGGAAGATAGATTTAGACTTCTTCCGAAGGTAAAATTTCTTAGACAGTTATTTATTTGAAGACATGATTTTCTTCCGAAGATAAAATTTTATCTTCCGAAGGATCAGAAAAATTTTCAAGAATCTAAGGAAAGTCTTCAAAAAGAATTTTATATCCAAAGAAAACATGAGCTTATGAAAGTGATGAACTAGACAACTTAGGACACACATATTTTAAGAAATAATTAGAATTAGTTTTAAGAAAAGTCTACTCAAAGTTAATCATCCCAATAGCTGATATTAGATATTTAAATCTCTGTTCATCAAAAGCTTTTGTAAACAGATCAGCATATTGTTCATCTGTATGAACTTTGACTAGTTTAATTAATCCCTTTTCATAGTTATCTCTTATTAAATGATACCTGATATTGATGTGTTTGGTCCTTGAGTGCTGCACAGGGTTCTCAGTGATAGAGATAGCACTATTGTTGTCTATGTGGATAGGAGTCTCCTTGAAGTTAAATCCATAGTCCAGCATCTGATTTTGAATCCAAAGCACTTGAGCACAGCAGCTTGCAGCAGCAATGTATTCAGCCTCAGCAGTTGATGCAGACACACAGGATTGTTTCTTGCATTGCCATGAGACAACCCTTCCACCAAGGAATTGACATCCCCCAGATGTAGACTTTGCAGTCATGTTGCAACCACCATAATCACTATCTGTATAAGCATACAGATTGAAGTCAGGATTCTTTGGGTACCATAAACCAAGTGTTGAAGCACCTTTGAGGTATCTTAGAATCCTTTTGACAGTGATTAAGTGAGACATCTTAGGGTTGGCTTGATATCTTGCACAAATACATGTAGCAAACATGATATCAGGCCTGCTAGCTGTAAGATACATAAGAGACCCAATCATAGCCCTGTATAAATGTTCATCTACACACTCCCCCTCAAGATCAGGTCCAAGGGAGTGGTTTCTGGCTATGGGTGTCTTAGCAATCTTACAATCAGTCATGTTGAACCTCTTGAGTATGTCCTGAACATACTTTGACTGACTTATGAAGATGCCATCTTCAACTTGCTTCACTTGAATTCCCAGAAAGAAATTGAGTTCTCCCATTGCACTCATTTCAAATCTGTCTTTCATCAGCTTCTCAAAGTCTTTGCAGAGCTTTGGATTAGTTGAACCAAAGATGATGTCATCTACATATACTTGAACTAGCAATAAGTCATTTCCCTGTCCTTTGATGAAGAGAGTTCCATCTATAGTACCTCTCCTGTATCCATGTTTACAAAGATACTCAGACAGTGTCTCATACCATTTCCTGGGTGCCTGATGCAGCCCATAAAGAGCTTTGTCAAGCTTGCAGACATAATCAGGATGATCAGGGTCTACAAAACCAGGTGGTTGTTTGACATAAACCTCTTCATCAATCACTCCATATAAGAAAGCACACTTTACATCAAGTTGAAAGACCTTGAAGTTCTTGGATGCAGCAAATGCCAGGAATATCCTAACAGCTTCTAATCTTGCTACAGGAGCAAAGACATCAGTGTAGTCAATCCCTTCTTCTTGTGTGTATCCTTGAACAACTAGTCTTGCCTTGTTCTTGATGATAATTCCTCTATCATCCTTCTTATTCCTAAAAACCCATTTGGTTCCAATGGTAGTCTTCCCATGAGGAAGAGGACAAAGGTTCCAAACTTTCTGCCTTTTGAATTGAAGTAGCTCTTGTTGCATAGCTTCAACCCAACTTCCATCCTTTAGAGCTTCATCAACTTTCTTTGGCTCTATCTGAGATAAGAAACAAGAGTGAAGACAAACATTTGCTTCATGGGTTTGTCCTCTTGTTCTTACCCCTGTGACAACATCTCCAATGATGTTTGTGGTGGGGTGAGACTTGTGGATCCTTAGCTGAGGGATCACAGCAAGTTGCTGAGAAAGATCCAAATTTGAGAAATTTAGATCTGGCATAGATGATTCACCCTCCACATTACCACACTTATCAAGATTAACTTGATCCAATGAGTGTGTGACATCATTGATGTTGTCATCTATGGTGTGGTTATTAGCATCAAGAATTCCTGATCACTTTCACCATCACCATTGTTGTCTTCCACAATTGAGGTATCTTTATCTGGTTGTGGAGCCTCTGAGCTGGAATTTGAAGGCACCCCAGATGTATCAGCTGAATTTGTCATTGTAGTGCTGATAGAAACCTCATTTGCTGAAGTAGTTCCAACTGGAGCTGAAGATGTATGAGTTGAGGGTCTTCCTAGCTCAAATCTTGGATCAGGATCACCTGTATTTAGATTTTCTGCAGATCCTGAAACATTCTCACAAGATTTGTTAAAACAGTTGGTAACTAAATCAAGATCAAATAGCCAATCAGGACCAGAACCAGCCACACAGGGTGTGTGTTCATTGAAAGTCACATTGGCTGACTCCTCAACAATTCTAGTTCTGAGATTGTATACTCTATAAGCCTTGGCTTGGGAAGAGTATCCAATGAAGTGTCCATCATCTGATTTCTCAGCAAACTTGGCAATTTGATCCTTGGTATTCAAGATGGTGCAGGGACATCCAAATGACCTGAGAAAACCAATGAAAGGTTTTCTCTTGTGCCAAAGTTCATAAGGAGTCTTACCATGTGTCTTAACTACTAAAACTCTGTTTTGCACATAGCAAGCAGTATTTACTGCCTCTGCCCAGAAGGTGATGGGCAGTTTAGAGTCAAACAAGATAGTTCTTGCAGCTTCAATTAGTGTCCTGTTTCTCCTCTCAGCAACTCGTTTTGCTGAGGAGTCCTGGGAGCACTATATTGTCTTGTAATACCTTTCTCATCACAAAATGTATCAAGGATTTGATTCTTGAATTCAGTTCCTTGATCGCATCTTATGGTTTTGACCTTTTGATCACTTTGATTCTCAAATTTTAAGATGAAATTCTTCAGAATCTCAGGGGTTTCATCCTTAGTTCTAAGAAAGAAAACCCAAGTAAAATCATCTGTGATCACCAAACAATAAGAGGTCCTTCCTAGACTCATTACACTGGTGGGGCCAAAGAGATCAATATGTAATAAGTGTAGGGGAGTAGTGATGGAGTTTCTTTCCTTAGCCTTGTGAGATACCTTATGTTGCTTCCCTTTCAGGCATGCAACACAATGATCATCACTTGTAAACTCTTTCTTTGGCATTCCAGTTACCAAGTCATGTTTAATTAGCTTATTCATGTTCTTAAAGTTTACATGGCATATTCTTTTATGCCATAGGAAAGACTCATCACTATTTGCTTTATATAGAAAGCATGAAACTTCTCCAGAGGGAGATGTTTCTTGCAAATCCATCTTGTACATGTTCCCTTTCCTGGGGGCTCTGAGCAGGATGTGCTCATGAGGAATGACCACTCCAGGCTTGAGAACAATGCACTCATGCTCAGTAAAGAGCATGTTATGACTCTGATCACAAAATTGGGATACACTCAGAAGATTGTACCCAAGCTCCTTAACAAAGTTTACCTTTTCAATGCTGAGCTTACCATTTGTGACCTTGCCCTTCCTGAAATGTAACCACCTTCATCTCCTCCAAAAGCAACTGGTCCTCCATCAATTCTCTCAAAGTTATGGAGTAAGACCTATTGCCTGTCATGTGCCTGGAACAGCCACTATCAATTATCCAGACATTCCTGTTTGTCTTGAGCTGTTCCTGCACAAAGAAAATGATTAGTTACATTTGGAAACCCAAGCCTTACTTGTCTTGGGCTCACTAAGTATAATAGAAGGTAATGCAACAGTAATAGATCCTATGGTTGTACTAGGGGGATCTTCAGCTGTTGTTGATGGAGAAACTTCAGTCATTTGGTCTTTCTTAGACTTCCACACCACCTTTGGAGTCTTGGACTTGACCTTCAAAACCTTGGAAGCTTTTGGGACTTCACAAGTTTTGATGACTGAACCTTCGGAAGATTCTACAGTCACTGCAGCAGACTTCAGTGCTTCGGAAGAACTCCTTTCTTCCGAGACCAATTTTTCTTCCGAAGGTAATTTTCCATTTACCTTCTTCTTTGATTTGGAGCTTCCGAAGGAAACAGATTTTCCTTCCGAAGCTTGAATCTTCTTGAAACTCTTTGAAGTCTTTGTATTGGTCATATGGATAGTACTTTTAGGATTGTATGGGCAATCCTTAGCAATGTGAGAGGTACTTTCACACATGACACATAACATTTTCTTCTTCAAAAGAGTCTCCTTATGAGAGCAAGACTGTCTTTGGTCACATCCCTTCTCCACCTTCATCTTTGTAGATGCTGAGACAGTTCTTTTGGGCTGTGAACTGTTCTTGGAGTTTGATGGTCCAGGCTGTGCAGCAGTGGTACACAGCAGATCAGTCTTCTTCTTTGTACTGAGATGATTTGAACAAGAACCAGAACTCTTAGCTGAGGAGTTTTGGTTGATGTCTTCAGTCTTTACTACTTTAAACCCTGCAGAGATAAAAACTTGTTTCTGCTTAGAATCAAAAGTAGCCTTGATCTCTTGAGCCTTCTTTGCTTTTCTTTTGCTCTTCCTGATCAAGTTCTTTCTCTTTGACTTGGTCATCACAGTAGATTTCTTCTCCTCAGAAGGATAGTGGCCCTTAGTAGAATCCTCCTTTTCACTCTTCTCAGAGGAATTCTTCACTATCTCTTCTTCATCCTCTTCACTTATAGGATCTATGAGAGGAAGCTCATCTTCACAAGTTCCACACCTAGGAGATCTTACAGACAAGATTGTGTGTGGAGGAGCTATCTCATTTGATCCCAGTCCCTGTCTATTTTGATAGCACACTTTGTTGTGCAGGGATGAGGATATCATGTTCTTGAAGGTCTCTTCTTCAAGAACACTCTTTTCTGCCTTGGCTTTGCTGATCACAAGCTCAGCCTGGCACTCAGTCAACTTAGTTATGAGATCTTGGATTTGAGTCCTAAAATCTGTATGTTCATGTTTTAGTACTGAAATGGTTTTCTCTAAGTCCTCTATCTTTAACTTGTAATCATTTTCAGACTTTCTAAAATCAGATTTTAAAATGTTTAAGGACTCAAGATCAGATCTCATTTCTAAGTTATAGGACCTGTATCTGTTTACTTTAGCAATGCATTCAGGAGTACAGAGATGTTCCAATACCTTGGCTTCATCATGGTCTGCCATTAGTGCTTGGTTTGGAGAAGCATCTTCCACCTGAAAGCTCCAGTCAAAGCCTCCTTCTTCAACAGCAACAGCAGCATGTTGCTTTGGCTTCTCATTCTGAGGGGCTTTGTCAGTGTAGTTTGGTCTGGTTTGTGCTTGGCCACCATTTGTTTTAGGTGCCTTACACTCTCTAGCAAAGTGGCCCATCAAGTTACAGTTGTAACACTTGACTTTGCTTTTATCCAAGCCAAACTTTCCACTGGTTGCATTGCTTGGAAACCTCCTTCCAGTTCTCTTGTAGAACTTCTTGGCTCTGTGAGTGAGGAGAGCCATCTGCTGAACTATTTCCATGTACTCCAGGTCATCTGGATGGATACAGTCCAGGTCTTCAAGAGTGAAGAGAGAGTTCCCACAACTTTCATCAGAAGACACAAAGGCTTGAGAAGAGCTTGTCTCTTGGAATGGGCTGCCTTGAGTGTAGTTCTCCCTGGGTGTCTCTGGGAAGGTGATGAAAAGACCCTTTGGTGAGTTGTTAGGGTAGCATATGAGATGATGTTGGGGTTCTATGCTATCCCTTTCAACCACATGCAGGGCTGAACCCATTTGATTGTTGAGTTGCCAGATGAACCTTGCATGTTCATCTCCATCTGGTAGCCACTGAGAATCCCATATAACTCTGTCAGAGTAAGAGTTTTGAGATTTTCAGTCCTCTTGATCACCATCAGTAGTGTGTCCATTGCCTAGGAAGTGAGGACATGAACTTCCTTACAATGTCCATGTTTTCAAGAGGTAACTCCTCCATCCACTAGGGTATCCACTATCTCAACATACTTGAAGTATTGTTGAGTCATGGTTTCACCTGTTTTGAAGGTGAAATTTTCAAACTGCTGCTTCAGGAGATCCTTCTTATTCTCCTTGGCTTCAGAGTAGCCTTCATACATCAGTTTCAGTGCATCCCACAGCTGTTTAGCAGTTTTGCACTTCTTAAAACCTCTGTACACAGAGTTTGGAAGAGCAGTTTGAAGAGCAGTCATGGCCTTTCTATCAATCTCTACTCTCTTCCTATCTTCATCAGAGTAGTTGGCCACATCTTTTGGGATCATACCAGCACCAGTAGCAGAAGGAGTGCTGGGTATGAAAGGTCCATTTTCAACAGATTCCCACATTCTTGAGTCTAGAGACCTGATGAAACCTTCCATTCTCATACACCAGATGTCAAAGTCATCAAGAGTGATCAGTGGGGATTTGTTCATGGTTCCAGTCTCCATATCAGTCTTTGAAATGGATGCCATTTGGAGAGTTTAGTTTTTGTGTGTGTGAGGGATCTTAAGATGGTGAGATCTTATATCAAGAGCCTGAAATGCTCTGATACCAATTGCAGGACCGGTTAAGGGCTTAACAATTACAACACAACAACACAAAGAGGAGAATAACTAAACTTGATCAAACAGTAAACTGGATTAACCAATATATTGATACAAAGAACACAAGTAAAAAGACAGAACAAGAGATTTGGGTTTCAAGGAGGCAGTATATTGCTTTCTCAAGTTCTTTTACAAGTGTTACAAAGCATAAAGAAAGATACTAGAACTTGGAATACTTATACTACAACCTACAGCCGGCTATACTTTGAAAGCCAGCTGGATACAATTGACTAGACACAAACAAAATCAATTGTAGAATCAAAAGGCATAACTGCCTTTTGACCTTGTGACTATGACATGCCATAGCTCACATCCTTATCTATTACAAAAAGGATAAAGTACATAAAGTAGAAAGTTTCAGACTCAAGACCTCAATGTACAGTTACCAAAAGCATGGACCTTTTCACCAACTCATGTAAGTTGGTGACTTTACAGATATGCAGCGGAAAGGTGTCCAGCTTTATGGAACAGTACATCAGATAAAGCATGTTACTAAAAGTCTTCGGAAGAAATCTGTCTTAATAGGATGAAGCTTCGGAAGACTTTGTCTCTGAGGCTTCGGAAGACTTCATGTTTGGCTTCGGAAGACTTCATGTTTGGCTTCGGAAGATATTGGTCTTGGCTTCGGAAGATTTTACACTTAGAATATTTTCTAGTGTATGGTGTAAAACTTCCGAAGCATTTCTTCTTCAGTACTTAGTGCATTTGTTGCAGAGAGACATTGAATGTTTTTGGTTTGCATCAGACTTAAAGGAATCCTTACAAGTGGGTCATATATCTAATCTAGACGAAGTATTTCAGAAGGTACCATTCCGCAATTGAGAAATCATAAAGATCATAAAAAAGCAATCGTAGGTCCATTATCACTAGGTGTTCAAACTCGAAGTCGTTCTGGTGCAATAAATACATGCTTGTATTCAGGTTTTAATACTCAAATTGTGCCCAAAGAATATTGAAATGGCATTAAAGGAGAATAGTAGTGTAACCTTTTGGGTTTTCGTTATCTAAATGTTAGCGTCGTTATGTTCTTGAAAGGGTATTTTTGTCATTAATGAAACTATGTGGGCTTACTTATGCTTGTTTCCTTTTATGTTACATTAATTCGTTACTTTAAGAGTTAATAAATTTAATTTATTAAAAATAACCATAATAATAATACTAATACTACTACTACTACTACTACTACTACTACTAATAATAATAATAATAATAATAATAAATAATAATAATAATAATAATAATAATAATAATAATAATAATAATAATAATAATAATAATATTAAATATAATAATAATGATATTAATAATTATAACTTTGGATATTAACCGTAACATGAAAAATAAAAAATACAAAAGGTTTATAAAAGTTTAGAAAAAAAGTAATAAGTTAAAAGTGTCTTAAACTTAAAGTTTAATAAGTCAAGGGATCATTATTGTCAATTTATAAACTTTAAGTAGAAAGTTCTTACATAAAATAATAAAAGTTAAACTACACGGACTAAAAGTGCAAAATTAAAAAACACAACCCACCCCCCTCCCCCTTTTTAACCCCGTTTTTCCGGCTGCTGGCCAGCAAAGCCCCGGCGCGGCTTCGGCGACTTCCCAATCACCTGAAACCTCAAGACTTAACACTTAATTGATGCAAACCGATTCGTGGAACCCTTTCGAACTCGATGGTGTGTATTAATTTCAGTTTAAGTCGGTTAGCCATTAAACTTCAAGTCGTTCTATCATTAAAGCACAATAATAATCAAGTCAATTGGAACTTAAACACTCCGCTAACTAGTCCTAAATCTGTATCTATCAAAATTTCATCTAAGTCAATCAAACTTATCAAATCGGACTCCACCTTCTTCTTCGACCTGCAACTTAGGCGAAATTGACCCTCCGAGCTTCCATAACTCCAATTGACAAAGGGCTTTTGCTTCTCATCACATAAAGAAGCTTAACATACAATTAATTGGGTTATTATCAGCAAAATCTTATCGAATCAACTTCATCTCCGGCCGCGATCGATTTGTTCTCGATTTCTATCTAAGCTATATCGATTCAGGTAATTAAGTACATGAATACACTCGTTTATGCATGGGGAATAATAGCCTCATGGTTAATTTGATTAACAAGATCAAATTGTGTTCGATTCGGGCAAAAATCAAATTGAGGTTCTTAATGGAATTGGGGATTTTCTTTGATTAAAGGTTTTGAAAATTTCCGGTGGACTTATAACAGATTTGGGCCTCTAGCCCACCGGTTAAAGTCATGCACAAATCCAGCAGAGGTCCCGGGTTCGACCCCGGGCCCCCTCAACCCCTTTTTTTAAAGCCTTATTCTATAAATTAATTACAGAAATTAACAATTTCTTATGAAATTAAATTAAAATTATTTTTGTTAATTAAATTTATCCCATAAATTATCACATTAATTTCTGTAAATGTTAACAATGTAATCTTAAATTTTCATTTAAAATAAATATTTTAATAGTATAAAAACTATGACAAAATTTATTTAGAAGTTTATTTCTTTTTATTACTTTTATAAAATGGGTTTTCTTTAAATCAAATTAGTTATTTTATAATTTATGTAAATAACTACTTATGTAATTGATTGTTTTGATCAAGTCATTATTTAATTAATTATTAAATTAATTATTTCTTTTCCACACTTTCAACATTTATTTAATCAATTATTAAAGAATTAAATAATATTTGATTATTAAATTTCACCAACGATTTTATTTTATTATCAAAACCCCAAATTCAAATTCAAACCCTAATTCATATTTAGTCGTTTAACCATATCATTATACTTATCCTAAGACACCAAAACCTTAGGTTAAATCGAGAAGAAATCATTAGAGCTATCTTATTTTCTTATTATTACCTGAGGTACATCTTATATCATGTTAGTTTTCATGCCCCTTTTATTTTATTTCACACCTTTTGGGGTGAAACATGTTAACCTTATAAACTAACACTTGTAAACATCTTGATACTTGTAAATGCACTAGCAATTCATATTTAAACTTGTCATGGTTATTTGAAATATTGTGAGCCTTATATGATAGACATTTTGTGTAAAAAATCATTAACTATTGCTAGCCTAGCGATGTCATAGATCTATGGGCCTGACAAGCCTATTCGGTGCTAAAGCCGAGGTTATTGTCGGCTCCTGATGACGTATTCTTTTTCATCATGGGAACCAAGTACACTTAGCTAATCGTTATAACTTATTGTGGCCATCTTTGTCGAGGTTTGATTCTATGATTATGCTATCCATATTCTTGCATTATTCATAACCTATGACATGAATTGCTTCATATAAATTGTTATATGTATGTATAACCCAAGGAAACTCACTAACATTCAATTGTTGACTTTTTTTAACATGTTTCAGGACATGCTCAGGGTTGATGATTGACTTTTGATGCTTGGACACATCTAGGATTGGACTTAGAAAATAAAAGACTTACTTTAAAAAACGTATGTTATGTTTTGGTTATTGCTTGAGACTTATTGGTTGTAATGCTCCTTAAAACTTATGCATAATGATATTTATATTTAATGGTAGTGTTATGTGGCTTTGAACAATCTTAACCCTCACATCTCAATGTTTCCGCCGTTAAGGTTAGGGTGTGATAGATTGGTATCAGAGCTTATAATTATAGGGTTTTAGGTGATTAGAAATGGCGACCTAGACTATAGTTAATGTAGGAACCCTACATGAAAGATCTTTATGATCTTGTAAATCTATCTATTGCATGCTACATAATGCTACCTGTTTTAGGAGGGCCTCTTAATGTGCTACATGATGCTATTTAGTTAAAATTGCTCTTTCATTAGAAAACTTAATTGTTACACCCCGTGTTTTCCAGGTTAACACCATTACCGCTATCTAACCTCTCTTCGTTGTGTTATAATTAGTTAACTTTATTATTATTGTTAAAACTATATTAAAACTCACTAAACAAATAATATTTCACTAAACAAGTATAACTACTATTAACAAATATATATATTGTACTTATATAATTAATGAGGCAGTTATATATATTAATCACAAACCCCACAACCAACCCATTCCTTCTCCATCTTCGTAACCCTATTCGGCAGTCCCATCTCCCTCTTCCATTCGCAACAACCCTAACTTCTTGATCCTTGCGGCAGCCTCCAACCACCGTGAGTCCTCACCGTGCACCGTTCGTCGCTCCTTTTCTCTTCACCACCGCGGGCCCTCGACCACCAGGGAGCAACCGTGAGAAGCTATCAAGCGACACCATGCGGTACACTTCCTCTTTGCTTATTCGGGTTTGTTACGTTACAGTTTTGGGATTCGATCTTCAGTTTTGTTATACGTTCGGTTGTCTAGATTGGTTCGTTTTGGGTCTGCTTTCGAGCCGGTGCATTCATGTGTTATTATTGTCGTACGTTGTGTGTGTTTCGCAGATGGGTTCATGGCTGCGTTTGCTTGTTTTCGTGCCTATGTTTCGGTTTGGGAATATGTATGTATATGTATGGGCATGTGTGTGTGAGTGCTTCTGATTGTATGTGTGTATGAATGCGATATGTGTGTATGTTTCGGCATATATGCACATGTATATGCAGTTTTATGTGTTTGGTGTATATGTGAGTGGTGTTGTTCTTTAAGGGCATGCATATATATATCTATGTAAGTGTATGCATGGATGTGTCTTCTTTGATTATAAATTCTGAAATACATACATATATCTATGTATGTGTGTATGACTTGTGTTTTGATGTGTATGCACGTATGGTGGTGTGTAAGTGGTTGATTATGTGGTGTGGGATGAGATGCATGTGTGTGTGTCATGCGAATATGAATGTGTGTGTTCGTGTATTTTAGTGCGTGTAAATTTGTGGGTGTGGTGCGACTGTGTGTGCACGTTATGAATGCTGGTGTGTGTTCTCTGTTAGTGTGTGTATAAATATATGTAGTTATGTATCGGGTATGTATATGTTTAGGTTTATAAATCGTTTGTGTGTTGATGATGAGTTTGGGGTTATGCATGGTAGTATGTATGTGTGTTGATTTAGGTCATGTGTTAAGTATGTAATGCATGGTATGGGTGTGTGTTATGTTCACGCATGTGTAGTTTGTTGCTTGATAATGTGCATTATGTATAAAATCATAAATAAAGATTTATAATACTAAGTGTTATACATTATATGTGGTTGGTATATTTAACTAAAATATAACAAGGGTAATTACACATATGATTATATTTAGGGAAGAACAACTGGATTTAAATGCTTGTGTGACTCGCGTTTGTTTATGTTGCTTTGGTTATGACCGGGGGTTAGCACGATACCAAGCCGTGAACGCGAAACCGTACAACCAAAACTATTAGTATTTGATATTAATTATATATTCATTGAAATCCAGGTTGAGCGGAGACCCTAAACGTTTGGGCTTTTGTTTATTAGTTGTTGTGCATTCAAGGTGAGTTCTCAGCCCCACTTTCGTATTACTCTATTTTGGGGGAGAGAAACATGCCGTTTTTATAAACATACAATACTTAGATTGGTAATAGTTCAAATACTGGTTTACTATTGTGATACCACTACGCCTCTTCGGACCGTTAATTTGGATCTAGCGAGGTGATTGTTAGTAGATCTACTGGGTTTGACAAACCCCACCCGGGCTAGTCGCGCTAGTTTGACTGGAGGTCAAACGGGTGAATGGTTAGCCTGTTTTACAGTGTTGTGGTCTGGTATCCACAGCCAGGGCATTCATTATATTATTACTGTCAGCTCGGTCGCGAAATTCATATACATAGTGACTTCTTGTAGGCTAGCTACTTACTTATATGCTTTGATTAATTAATTTGGATTTCATTACTATTACTTAATGTTTTTTGATAAACCTGTGAACTCATTAACCTTGTGTTGACACTTTAGCATGTTTCTTTCAGGTTCTTAAGTTGCGCACGAATAGGAACATCTCGCATTGCATTCATTATCATAGAGTCAAATGAACAATCTACATTTTTCTATAAATTATATTTATTTGGTTTGCGTGTGTTTGCGTCGTTATAATTATGGTTTATACGCTTCCGCACTTATTTTCATGTTTCGTATTTAATTCTGATTTTATGAAACTTTATTTAATTTAGAAATTATATTTTGTAATTGTTGCGTCGTTTGGTGTAACTAATGGCTAAGATCCTAGTATGTCACGCGCCTAACAGTATTACCCCGTTTGTGGAAATTGAGGGTGTGACATTAATTGCCTAGTCTCTCTTTATGCCTAACCTTAATCTTTTATATTCAAGGCGATGAAATCTCTTAAACTTATTCTCGATAACACGTGGGATCTTACGCTTTATATCGAAAGATTAAAATCTCTAGACTCTATGTCTAATCTATGAAAATATCATCAAGGTTTTAATTCCATTAGCCTAAAGGAAAATTATGTGACTCATAGACACTTGTATTCTAGATTTCCTGGCAAAAAGCCCTCGGGCTAAGGTAAGCATTTCGCTAAATCCCAATCAACCGTGGGACTAGTTATGCTTACCTGGGGATTTTCGGGATGAGTGATAAACTATGGTCAAAATACACAAGCTTCCTAAGGCAAATTGGAGTTAACTTACATTGACGTGTCAATGTTTCCTATTGGCTATGTGTTACCAAATGAAATCAGTCTGTGTGTGTTTTATAAGTCCTGAAAAATTATAACTTGATTTACTATCCTCACCTTAAAATTTCCGTGTTTAACTTATTCTATATCCAGAATGTCTTGTCATCATGGAAAGCATGGTAGCTCCGACCGTAAAATCGCCGCTTTGATCGCTCGACAAATGGCTGCCGTCCTCCTAAATATTGTCGCCGAATTGAATGGCTCTTTAATGGCAAATGCTAGTAATAATTCAAATAGAAACAATAGGCAAAGAGAGAATAGTGAAAATCAAGAAAGAAACAACCAAACCTGCACGTTCAAGCACTTCAATTCCTGCAAACCCACTAGCTTTAGTGGGAAAGACGCATCCACTGGACTTCTTGAGTGGTTTGAGAGCATGGAGAACACCTTCATCAATAGTGAGTGTCCCAAGGCACTCAAAGTCCGTTATGCCACAAGTGTTCTTCAACAAAGGGCACTTACGTGGTGGAATAGGAGAAGAGGATCCGAGGTGTTGAGGCTGTGTTGGACTGTCATGGGATGAGTTCAAGAACATTGCGATACAAAAGTTTTGCCCAAGGAGTGAGCTACAAAAGCTTGAGGAAGAATTCTGGAACCTTAAGCAGGATGGTGGGGATCATTTAGCTTACTCAACTAGGCACCATGAGCAGAGTATCCTTTTGCCTCACATGGTTGATACCGTACTCCACAATATTGAGAATTTCATCAAGGGGGTACCACCTCAAATTCAAAGCGTTATGATGGGGAGTAGACCCACAACTCTGGAGGAAGCAATTACTATCACCGCTCAACTCACTGAGAATCACATTAGAGCGGGCACCTTGCCTGTTAAAGGTGCTAAAAAGGCTGAAAAGGTGGTTCCTGAAGCAACCAAAGAGGTCAAGAATGAACCATCATACATGAACAAGAAGCGTAAGTTTACACCTTCCCGAAACTTTGCCGTGGCAACACCTAAGGTACCCCAAAGCAACTTGCTCCTGCTACACAAACTCCTGCTGCTAGAGCCTACGCTAGCCCTCAGCCATTGTGTAACATATGCAAGTGTCATGATGCGGGAAATAATCCATGTCGCATCTGCTCACTGTGCGGGAAATATGGTCACCTAGTTTCTACTTGTCATCGTGCACCAAACAATGTCACGTTAGTTGTTAAATGAGCTTGCTACAACTGTGGGGAAACTTGCCATTTTCGCCCACAATGCCCTCGTCTTGCGGGTAACATTGCACAAGCTCGAGGCCATGCTTTCAACATGAACACAAATCAAGTGCAAGCAAATAACGACGTGGTGAATGGTATGTCGAATCAAATCTAAACCTATATAATCTAAGTTTCTGTTGCTTTATCCATATCGTTAAACGTCTTAAAACTGAATAGGTATGTTTCTTATTAATAATTCATATGCTTACGTCCTCTTTGAATTGGGAGCCTAAGAGTTTTGTCTTTTTAAAATTCGAATCCATACTTGCTAAGTCGCATACGAAGTTAGAAAAGCCTCTCACCGTTTGTAACGCCCGGAATAAAGTCTAAGCGAGCCAAATAATAATAATGGGCTTAGACGAGACCATTTAATGAAAATAAGATGGATATGGGATATAGACCGAGTTAACTCTTCGGGTCATGAGTTTGATGAGTTTAAGGTCCCGGGAACGCCCGGTACATATAAACTGATCAGCTTGAGTAGCTCTTATTTGCAACTCATCACTCTAGTTCTAGAGAGAGAGAGTAGAGAGAATTGAAGATTCAAGGCTCAGTTGATCTCGGGATTGAAGATCGGTGTTCGTGGGCATCCAAACAACAAGAAAACACCATGAATCCAGGTAAGAAACATCATTTAATCTTTCATTTTGATGCAAACCCGGATTCTAGGGCTTGGGTTTTTGAAAGTGACAAAGATTCGCCCAAAACTCACGTTTTTGTGTAAGAAAATATGTAAGAAGCTTAGATATAGATTATTGGGTGTTAAACTAAGGCCTTGGATGTAAAATATTGAAGTTTTGGGTCAAAAATGGGTTGGTTCATAATTTTCAACCCGTTCTGCGAAACTGGGTGTACATCCACCGATATTATGTATTCGTCCAGCAAAACTATGGGTCTTCCTGCGAAACTATAGTTTCGCAGGTAGTTTCGCACACATGGTTATCCAACGAAAGTTGGGCAAAACTGGCAGCGAAGATGCTAGCAAAGATGCCAGTGAAACTAGCAGCAAAACTGCTGGCGAAACTAGCAGCGAAACTACTGGTGAAACTAGCAGCAAAACTGCTGATCTTGCAGCGAAATTAGGCAGAAATTAACTCCTTTGAGTTTTAATTTATCTGCAGGCTGTGTAGTGCAACCCTTTCTTTGAAAGCTTGATTGAGAAGCTACTTATCGAGTACAAGTGAGTTCTAGATCCCCTATTTTAAAGGTTTTGAACTAGTTTGGGGCTGGAAATGCATACTAAATATATGTTTTAAACGACCAAGATTTTACGAGGTTTAAACGGGAAGATCGATTTTTCTATAAGGAAATGTGCTATATAAAAGTGTTAAAATAAAAATTTTTCGCACTGTCCTGGTAGTCCGGCCCCAGCCAGGGGCGTTGCCCCTTAGACCCACTAGGGGCTGCTGCCCCTAGGACCCCGCTGTCAGGGGATGCCGCCACCGAACCCCCGCTGTCCCGCGGAGGGTCGGCTATGTTTGATGATGACCTATGCTTGTGGTGCATATGTATATGTATGTGAATGTATGACGCATGATGTTTATGATGCATGATGGTTATGATGAGGTGTGATGGTATATGTTATGTATGATGATGCGTGATGATGTACTTATGCATGATATATTTTCTTATGTTCCTTACTACGTATGATGATGTGACTTTACGTGGTGTGATTATGATAATGAACATAAAGTATTATCTTAACAAAGTTGAAGATTTAAGATAATGAAAGTGGAAGATAATGAATGAACGAATGACAAGCCTTGCAAGCAAATGAATGGAGGTTCACAACTCATTGAGAGTTGTTAGCTCAACTCTGTGTGTCTACAGCGTGCGATTTTGGCTAACTCATAAGGGTTTATACAAACAGTAAGAGTTTAGTCTTGGTGACTACTCCAATACGTGCGATTTCCTAATTATTGTGTGTTATACAGCGTGCGATCTTGGCGAACCCATAAGAGTTCACACACACAGGGGGAGTCTGTCCTAGTGACCACTCCATGCGTGCGTTATGGGTCCTTGTCGCTTAACCCTAGATGAATTGCTTGGTGCTTTAGAAGGGGGTTAAGTACATGACAAGACCTAGATAGAAGTGAAAGAAAATAAATGTAAGAAAAGTGTGATAAGTACGAAATGTGCAAAACGTGCGAAATGTACAAACGAACGATGATGAAGATAATAATTATTACCTTGATGTATGTACGATGTGTGATCACGTGGGATAGTAATGAAAATGTTTTAACGAATGGAAGGTAATGTAATGTTTTTATAAAACTAGAACTCACTTAGCAACGCTGTCTTTTTATGCATTTTCCAGTTGGCAGGTGAGCATTGTTGGGGATGGCGCGGGGCAGCTACTTGGCTTATTTTTGGATGGCATCCATTTTGTATAATGTTTTTGTGATGTAATGCAACAAGTTATTTTGAAATCAGTCAACGATGTATTATTTTGCAAAAGCAATTATGATGAAATGAAATGGTTGTTTAAATGTTTCCGCTGCAATGTTTTATTAAAGTTAATGTAAATATATGCTTTATGTGTGATGATTGACCGGCTGTGAGCGTCCCGAGAACGGGGCCTTACACCGTTGAAGTCGCTGATGTAGAACCCATCACCGTTGACTTCATTATTCGTGATTGCATCTTGAGTTTGAACGAGCATGACTTTCTTATTGACCTTATTCCCATGAAACTTGGAAGTTTTGACGTCATCATCGGCATGGATTGGTTAGCCAAACATCATGCGGAAATCATTTGTTTTGAGAAGAGCATTCGCATTCCTTTACCTTCGGGGATACATTGAAAGTTTTCGGTGAAAAATCTTCCAAGGGACTCAAACTTATGTCGTGTACTCAAACCCGAAAATGTTTAAGTAAGAATTACATGGCCTTCTTGGCCTATGTAGTCAACACGAAAGTCAAAGGGAAAGACCTTAAGGATGTTCCAATTGTACGAGACTTTTGGGAAGTGTTTCCCGATGACCTTAGTGGTCAACCTCCCGTGCGTGAGGTCGAGTTTAAGATTGACTTAATTCCGGGAGCGAACCCTGTGGCTAAGTCACCTTATTGACTTGCACCATCGGAAATGCAAGAGTTAGCTAGTCAACTTCAAGAACTGTCCGATAAGGGCTTTATCCGTCCTAGTCCTTCGCCATGGGGTGCACTTGTATTCTTCGTGAAGAAGAAAGATGGATCGTTCCATATGTGTATCAATTACCATGTACTCAACAAACTCACTATCAAGAATCGATACCCTCTTCTCGCATTGATGACCTTTTTGATTAACTTCAAGGAGTTGATCTATTCTAAAAAAATCGGTTTACATTCTGGCTATCATCAACTGCGAGTTCACAACGATGATATCCCAAAAACTACGTTTCGTACTCGATATAGACACTATGAGTTTATGGTTATGCCCTTTGGATTAAGAAATGCTCCTTCCGTCTTTATGGATCTAATGAACCGAGTATGCAAGCCCTACTTGGACAAATTTGTGATTGTGTTCATAGACGATATTCTCATTTATTCAAAGTCTAAAGCCGATCATGAACTCCACTGCGACAAGTTCTTGAGCTGTTAAAGAAAGAAGAACTATTCGCAAAGTTTTCAAAGTGCGAATTCTGGCTTGAGAAGGTCCAATTTCTAGGACATGTGGTGAATAGCCAAGGAATTCACGTTGACACTGCAAAGGTGAAAGGTGTGAAAAATTGGTGTGTCCCCAAAACCTTAACCGAAGTTCGTTCTTTTCTTGGTTTAGCGGGTTATTACTGGCGTTTCATTTCCAATTTCTCTAGAATTGCGAAGCCGCTTACGTATCTAACCCAAAAGAATAAACCATTCGAGTGGGGGCCTGAGCAGGAAGAAGCCTTTGAAGCATTAAAACACAAGCTGTGTAATGCTCCTATCTTAACCCTTCCCTAAGGAAATGATGACTTCTGTTGGTCCATGTGATCGATTAACAGTACAATTGATATGATGAATTGATCAATATCAAACACTCAAGTCAAACAACAACAATTGAGAATGTATAAGATGAATCTAACACATATTTGATACTCAAAGAAACAATATCACTCAATAACAACAAGCACAATAGTATTTCAATGAAGAAACTGCTTAGAATTGGTAGCTTGCAACAGAAATCCACGATTAGGGTTTTGCAAGCTTACCTTACAAAGTGAAATGACAATTGTATATATAGCAGTCATAGTTTCGCTGACAGTTTCGCTACAGGCGAAACTGTCATGCCGAAACTATAGTTTCGCCCGGCAGAACACAAGTTCGCCGGGTAAACCAAAACAGCAAACTGTGAGCGAATGTATAGATTCGCTCACAGTTTCGCTGGACTGCCAAAACTGCTAATTACTAAGAAAATACAAAATGAAACTAACAAAATTCCTATTACAATGTAAAGTAAACAACTATACTAAAGTGAGTCCAACCTAACATGATCTTCAATACTCCCCCTAGGTTGGACCTCACTATCTTCACTTCTCTTGATTTGACTCGTCGGCTCCGGTTTCCTGTGCTGCTGTTGATCTATCTTCATCACCTCCCGCAGCAACATCTTCAGAAGCTTCAGCCACTGATCCTCCAAGGTTCTTTCCTGCATCACTAGCTTCCTCAGAATGACCACTAGCCTTTGCAAACTGCCTGGTCATATCTTGAACATCCATGGCAAAATCATCTTGTGCTCTCACCTTTTCAGCTAAACTCTTAACCTCGGCCCTTACTCCTCTTATCTTGTTTGCCATATTCATAAACAGACTGGCCTCTTTTCTTGTTTCCTCTCCAGCCCCAGCCTTAATGTGATTTTCACAAAGAATCAAAAGATCTTCATCACTGAAGCTAAATAACTCCATCGGGTCAAACACCCTAAACTCTTTTCCGTGTTTAGCTCTAATCACCGCCTCTCCAGTATTATTATCATAAAACCACTTTTCAAAGTCCTGTAACTGTTGGGGAAGAGGGTCAGCCAATCTTACCCTATTTACAGTCTTTGGTGGTTTGACTCTCAGTACAATCCTTCCCTTTGCCTGTCTCCCAATCTTTATCTTTCTTTGACCTTTTTCTTTCAGCCTTCATGTATCCAAATGATTCGAAATTATCATTAAGTCCATTTTTGATTTCCTTCTCAAGAAATAATGCCCTTTCACTTAAATGAGCATTGATCAAAGGCAAAGTTGCCAAACGTCTCAAATCCCATTTGGGCAAGGTCTTAAAAGCCTTCCTCTTAAGCATATAGCTGATATTTCCTCCTCTTCTTTTGATCATAAACATCTTTAAGCTAGGATTGTAGCACCAACTTATGATCTTCTTATCTGCTTCTTTCCTACTTAAACCTTCTAGATTTTGAAATAAATGAGTAAGTTCTTCAGCCTCCTTTTCCTTGACCAACCAATCATTCTTGTCCATCTCAAACACATCAGCTTCATCTTCTCCCTTCTTAGCAACATAAATCAGTGGTCGCTCATCAACTTCCTAAAATTCTGGTTCAGAATCATAGTCTACCAATTGTTCATCCTCCTCTTCTTCATCAACCAAACCTTTCCCTTTATCAGACACTCCCTCAGTGGTAGTTGTAACAACCACTTCTTCACCAACAATATCCTTATCAAAATCAAACTGCAAGTTAACAAACCCAGCCTCAATAATATCATCATCCTCATTCCTTCCAGCATCCTCTCTTGGGATCTCCTGTTCTCCTTCTTCAGTATTAGCTGCTCCAAAAGTGCCCTCTCCTACCTTAGATGAAGTACCCATATTCAAGAATGAGTACTTAGATGTATCAGTCAAATCATCTAACTCAGATTGAGTCAGTTGACTAGGTAGGCCGGCTGCAGCTTTCATCTGAGTAATCTCCTCAAACAACCTCTTAATCAGTTTATTCTGGTCAACCAACATCCTTTGCATTCCTTCAATCACCTCATCCTTCTGTCTTTCTCTAATCTCCTGATTCGTCAGTTTAGTCTTGATCATACTCAACTCATTTGCCAATGAAGTATTTAGATTACGTATCACATCCTCATCAAGACCCGCACTAGCCTCTCTCCTGGCTGTAAATCCCTCATGTCGATGTTTTGTTCTCCGCTCAGGCTCAACAAAGTCAGTTTTCTTTTTAGATCTCCGTTCTTTCTCTACCCTGATCTCCTCTGCTTGTGCATCAATATCCTCTTCTAAATCATAATCCTTTTCTTTTGCGTATCTCTTCCTCTTGTTAGTTGCATCAGCTTGCTGCACTCTTGTTTCTTCAGCCCTTTTGCTTTCACATTCATCGACCCGTCTGATATAATTCCAGCGTTCTGGAGGATACATATTCTCCCAAAGATGGGTGATTTTACCACTGAAATCATGACGGATAGCACAGCAATCGGCAAATATCCGAGGGTTCATCTGCACTAGTCTCTTGACTTCACCATGTTTAGGAACATCAGGAATAAGATCATCAAAAATCATCTGAAGAAAGCGAGGGTATAACAAACATTTGTCTTTCTTCACAGCCATCACGTTCTCTGCCATACATGCAAAGATCAGTCTAGCAATGTTTGCCTTCTCCCCTTTACAACATAGCACCATAGCTTTGGCCCAATCGAGATTAAGTCCATCGGATCCACCCTTACGGTGATCTAAGCACATAATAAAAACATGAGCGATATATCTCCACTCCTTATATAAGAAAGACTTTTTAATCTTTTCCTTGAACCAAAAGCTGGTCCCTCATACCCCATTCGTCTGAAAGCTTGAAACACTTCAGACTCTGTCATATCCACTTCATCTCCAGAATCATCATCTAGTCTAAGAATCCTAGACACACTCTCAGCAGTAATAGTCACATCATGATCAATCACTTTGGCTGTGATTCTCTGTACATCTCCTCTAGTGTCATATTCTGCTGATCTCCAAAAATCTCTAATATGAAGATCATAAATAGTAGGTGAGTGAGAAATAGCATATGCAATAGGTGATCTCTGAAGCCATCTAATACAGTCACGAAATCCGGCTGCCTTGGGAAGAGTATCGTCTAAAATGGCAGTGATGTTATTCCTCTCATCAAATTTGAGATTTGCCATGATAACCTGAAAAGAAAAACAATTAAATTTGAATGAGAAATAAATAAGAAAATAAGACAAAAACATAAGAAACAATCAGTTTCGGCAAGCGAAACAATAGTTTCGCTCACTAAGACATGATAGTTTCGCTGAATCAAAGACAGTTTCGACAAAGAAAACAAACAGTTTCGACAAGCGAAACTATAATTTCGCTCACTAAAACTTGTTATTTTCACAGAAAAAAAGGCAGTTTCGACAAGATTAGTATAGATTAAAGAAGTTTCGCAATTAGTTTCTCCAAGTATTAACTTAGTTTCGCTGTATTAAGTTTCGCTGTCCAGAAGAAAACAAGAACAAGCGAAACTGTGCAAGTTAAAGACCAGACATTGCGAAATTAAAGAAAATATGGCGAAACTGTTAAGTTCGCCCGGACAGCATAACTTTACAGTTTCGCTGAAAAGAGGTGAACTTTCGTTCAATTTCGCAGAGGAATCAGTAGTTTCGCTGAACGAACAGCGAACCCACCGAAGAGTCACAATCCAGATTACTTAAGTGTATATGATTTTAACCAGATTAAAGGATGAATCAAGGTTCGAAACTCACATACGAAGCAAATATCACTAAAAATCAGTCCAAAACACTAACACAAATCAAAATCGCCAATAAAGTCACGGAGAAACCCTAAGAGTGATACTGAGCGATTTTGCGAAATTATGAGAGAAATTTCGCAAACATGACTTATATAGCAAATAGTTTCGCAGACAGCGAAACTATAAATTCGTCAGGCGAATTTACAGTTTCGTCCAGTGAAACTGTAATTTCGCTAGGAGATAACTGGTTAACAACTTATTAGCAAACCTAGCGAAATTGCAGTTTCGCTTTGCGAACCTATTAGCGAAAGAATAATTTCGCACCATTTTTTTTATTTTTTTTTATATAATTTTTTTATTATTATTTTTTTATTATTTTTTTTATTATTTTACTCAAAGGAAGCACATCACATAATGAGATCTAAAATAATCAGAGATCACATTCTCTAAATATTTTAGAACATAAAGATGATCAAAAATCATCTACCAGTCATGAGATCATACTGAATACAAGATCTGATCACAATCTGCACAGAAACAACTGAAATCAATAACGATTGCTGATATAATTGTCCACTTAAACTCATGCCTTATCCTTTTTCAACCAACAGCTTATGATTCGTTTAAGGTTCGATTAGATGCTTTAGAATGCTAAGACCCCACAATCATTTGGTAAAAACCCTCACCCAACCTCAGGATTTCTTGAATTATGAATCAATCTTCATAGAACAAGGCTTGTGCGTTAGTGTGCAAATGATTATAAACAGAATATTTCATTCTGAGAGAAATTCATCGATAAGATGATTTGACATAATTATATCAAAATGGTGAGAGCTCCAGATCTATACTCACGTATAACAGAGGAGATAAGCACAGACACAAGACATCTTAACACCAAACATACCAGCAGAGTTTCTGGGTGATGACATAACAAAGAAAAATGGACGAAAGATTCATTCTCAATCCAATTTTTGTCAGGACTCAGTTTTTGTGCAATCCAAAACGATTGAGTAAATCTAGACTTTCTTAAGCATGATGTTTAATTTAATCATAAAGCTGCTGTCTACTTCATTCATCAGGCTGAGTCTATCAAGCATATCGTTAAAGAATCTGACCCATTTTCTTCTTTTTTTTTAAATGTGAAATAGAATCCAGTAACAGTTACTATCATTTCTCATAGAAGTACCGGTCATGTAAATAAAAATACTTAGAGAATATACAATCATTTCTTATCATGTTAAATTCCGATCTCAGAATTATGAAATTACTCCCCCAAATTTTTATTTTCATATTTCTATTATTATAAATTAATCAAAAATTTTTATATATAATTTTTATTTATTAATTTTTTTTTAAATATCAAAGAAATAGAAAATGAAAATTTAAAAAGATATTAACCCAAGCATAGAAATCAATTCATAAAAACGAGGTTTATCAAATGTTTTTGTGAAAAGATCAGCTTTTTGATTTTTTGTATCGATGGGTATAATATTAATGAAACCCTTCTCTTGAGCATCACGAATCGCATGAATTCGTGTTTCAATATGCTTTGTGCGGGAATGATGAATGGGATTTTTAGCAATTCCAATGGCAGCCTCATTGTCACAGAATAAAGGTGTATGAAGAAAATTAATCCCATAATCAATCATTTGGTGTTGGATCCAGAGAACTTGAGAGCAGCAGCTGGATGCAGCAATGTATTCAGCTTCCCCTGTAGAAAGAGAAACAGTAGTTTGTTTCTTGCTCTGCCAGGATACCAGACAATTTCCCAAATATTGACAACCGCCAGACACAGATTTTCTGTTTAACCTGCAACCATTGGAATCACTATCAGAGTAAGCATGTAAATCAAAATTTCCACCATATGGATACCACAATCCTAGACGAGACGATCCTTTGAGATAACGAAATATTCTTTTGACAGCTTTCTCATGAGATTCCTTTGGAGCCGACTGATATCTAGCACAGTAACCAACAGCGAAAGTGATATCAGGACGACTTGCAGTAAGATACATGAGAGAGCCAATCATAGACCTAAAAAGATGAGGATCAACTGGTTTTCCATTTTCATCCGGAGTTAGACAGGTCTGAGCCGTAAAAGGAGTCATCTCAGTAGAAGCATCATCCATCTTAAATTTCTTCAAAATATCTTTAATATACTTCTCTTGATGAATAAGAATTCCTTCTTGCTGTTGTTCAACTTGCAATCCAAGAAAGAAACACATTTCACCCATCATACTCATTTCAAACCTTTGGCTCATCACTTCTTCGAACTCTCTACACAATTGAGAATTTGTAGATCCAAAAATAATATCATCTACATACACTTGAACAAAGATCATTTCACCATTCACCTCTCTTTTGAATAAGGTCATATCAATGGTACCACGAGAGTAACCATTGCTTAGAAGATATTGCGTAAGAGTCTCATACCAGATTCTGGGTGCTTGATGAAGACCATACAAAGATTTATCAAGCTTATACACTTTATCAGGAAAATCAGGATCTTCAAAGCCTGGTGGTTGACACACATATATCTCCTCATCAATGTCTCCGTAGAGAAAAGCACACTTCACATCCATCTGGTAAACTTTGAATTGTTTGTGAGCAGCATGAGCAAGAAATATTCTGATTGCTTCAAGACGAGCAACTGGAGCAAAGACTTCTGTATAATCAATTCCTTCTTCTTGAGCAAAGCCTTGCACTACAAGTCTAGATTTGTTACGCACCACCACTCCCCGATCATCTGGTTTGTTCTTAAATACCCATTTTGTACCAATTGGATATTTGTTGGGAGGTAAATCAACTAAGGTCCAAACCTTAAGCTTTCTGAACTGTTGAAGTTCCAATTGCATAGACTCTACCCAACAAGGATCTTGTAGAGCAGCATGAACATTTTTCGGAACAATTTGAGAGATGAAGCATGAAAAAGACAAACATTAATTAGACCAGATTGACTTCGCGTGCGAACACCATCAGAAACAGATCCAATCACATTATCAAGTGGATGATCTTTCAGAGTTTTGTAATCACTTGAAGGAGGAAAGATGGTTGAAGAAGTATCACCCATAGCTGGAGAAAGATTAGATGAAGGTGAATCAATGATAGGTGTTGGATCAGGTAAATTAGGAGATGTAGGAGATAAAGAATCAGATAATGGAGCTTGATCAGGCATTGGAGACGAAGAGCTGACATCAGTTGAAACAACATCATTTACTAGCGAGGTGGATGGAACAGACGATGGAGATGATGAAATAATATTTGTTTGAGTACTTGGAATTGATGTGTCATCATCGAAAACTGGCAAATTAAATGAATTGAACACCGTATCGGAGTCAAAGAACCATGCAGGTTCAGATTTAACTTCAGAAGGATTGGATTCCTGCCAATCAACATAGAATGACTCTTGAACAATACGTGTTCTCTTGTTATAAACCCGGTACGCCTTTTGTGAAGAAGAGTATCCAACAAAATAACACTCGTCAGAAACAGCACCAAATTTTGTCTTTTGAGATTGAGTATTCAAAAGAGTACAAGAACAGCCAAATGGTCGAAAGAAATCAATTAGTGGCTTCCTCTTATGAAAAAGTTCATAAGGAGTCTTCACTTTATCTTTCACAATTAGCACCCTGTTTAGAACATAAGATGCACAATTGACAGCTTCAGCCCAGAAAATAATTGGTAATGAGGATTCTATCAGCATTGTACGAGCAGCTTCCACGAGAGTGCGATTCTTTCTTTCTGCAATACCATTCTGCTGGGGTGTTCTTGCAGCACTAAATTGTCTCACAATCCCTTTTTGAGCACAAAATGAATCAAGAATCTGATTTTTAAATTCAGTGCCGTTGTCACTTCTTAGGCCCATAACTCTTCTCTTACTGATTGATTCGATAGAAAGAATTAATTTCTGCAATTCCTCTGCAACTTCGCCTTTGTGTGCAAGAAACCTCACCCATGAATATCTTGAGAAATCATCTGTAACAACAAGACAAAAAGATTTTTTAGCAATTGATTTAACACTAATTGGCCCAAATAAATCAGTATGTAACAACTCAAGAGGACTTGATATGCTATTTAAAAGTTTGGGCTTATGAGGTTTCTTATGTTGTTTTCCTTTGGCACATGCCATGCATTTTTCATTAACAGAAAAATCTTTTAAAGGAAGTCCTCTAACAAGATTGTTCTTTACTAATTTATTAATTATCTTAAAATTGACATGGCCTAAGCGACGATGCCACAAGAGTGACTCAGAGGTTGATGCTTTTGAGAGAAGACAAGTTGCAGTAGCCTTTGACTCATTTGAATTCATATCAAGAAGATATGTATCATGTTTCCTTGGAGCACGCATGAGAATTAAATCCTCTGGAATGGCAATCTCTGATTTTAAAAATAAACATTCGTCAGATTTAAATAGAACAGGAATGTCTTTATCGCAAATTTGAGAAACACTCAGAAGATTAAAAGCCAATTCAGGAACATGGTTGACTTTTTCTAGAGTAAGAGAACCATTGGTAACTTCTCCTTGTCCAATCATTTTTCCACCCTTCTTATTTCCAGCAAACGCCACATATCCTCCATCTATAATCCGATAATTGGTCAACAAATCCTTTAATCCCGTCATATGCTTGGAACATCCGCTATCAACATGCCACAAACTGTGTACAATCTTTGAAGAGGATTCCTGAAATGAATTAACAAATCATTTAGCCAGGAGCAATAGGGACCCAAGATTGAACAACTTTATTTTTTAAAGAAGCTGATTTTTTACAGAAGAAATTATTAACCAATTTTGTCAATTTATTCCCAAAACAATTCCTATTAGAGGATCTTTGAATCAAAGGACAATTTTTGACAAGATGATCCTCTTGACCACACCTGAAACAATGAGGTTTGAATCTAGGTCTATGATGTGATGAGGTAAAAATAGGATCAATAATAATCTCCTCATCACATTCAGACAAACTAGAATCAACATCACTGAATGTCTCATACAACTCATGATGTTGTTGTTCATTTGAATCAGAATTTTTCTTTACAAAATCAGAACATGATTCTTCTGACAAATCAGTAAAACTTGTACCATTGGTACTAGTGTCAGATGAAGACGAACTGCATTTTTCTGATGATGTCATATTTAATGGTATGAAAGATGGAATAGGTTGAGAAAAGAACTTTTCGAAAGAATTAATTTTAAGTTGCTCAGTTGTTTTTGGAGAAACATCAGATTCATTACATTCATTACGAGAACAAAAATCATCACTATCATGATTTGAAGTACAAGATGGAATAAAACTATCAAGAGAACATGAGACATTCAAGTCTGTTACATTTGAACTAGAAACAAAAACTGAATTTAAACTAGACTTATTATCTAAAACAGACTGCTGATTTTCAGGTGTACTAGAACTAGTGCATCCAAGCCCACTAGTTGGTCCATAGTCGTAGTCTTCACGAATGTACTTAGAGTTATTCCCGACTAAACCTGCAGACATACTGTCAGTATCTGATTTGATTAAATCATTAGAAGGATGAGGAACAGGCATAGGAGAATAACAGTATGTACTAGGAGGAGGATAAACCTGTACATTTTCATAACCCAAACCTGTTTTAATTCTTGCTCCCCGTTGAGATTTACAAAGATCATCATGTTTCATTCCAGAAATAGTCCATTTATCTAACTTTGACTGAAGTTTGCTTGCTTCAAATTCAGCAAGAGCAACCCTTTCAGTCAAAGTATTAATCTCTACATTTCTTTCCAAAACAATTCTTTTTAAATGATCAGTTTCTTTTAAAGCCTCATTTAATTTCACAAAATATTTTGATTCATTCATTTTAAGTTCATCATTAATTCGTTTTAAATCCTTTTCATTATCAATTAACAAACGATTAGCCTTATAAATCCCAAAAAGTCTAATTTTGCAAGCAGATGAGCACATATCCTGTATTACCTCATAAGGAAGTCCCATTACCATCCTTTCAGCAGCTAAAGCTTTATCGCACATGCATACTGGAGTACTTGATTTCCTTTCCTCAACAGTAGCAGCAACATCATCCTTCTCCTTTCCTATCTCATCTTTTGAATTTCTTTCTTCATTTGAACCTGCAGTTTCCTCTTTCCCTTCTCCATCTGCCTTTTCTTCTTTCTCCTTTACTGAAGACTCGTTTTCTCTTTTGAATTCCTTGAACAGCACAAATCCATCTTCACCAACTTCCATTTCATCACCTTCCACAACCTCAGCAACTAACGCGTGATTTATCTCAGATCTTGTTTCTTCCACCTCTGCACTCCAATCAAAGTTTGAGATCAAGGCCGACTCCTTTTTTGAATTTACTTCTTCCTTTTCTTTTTCTGCTGTCAATCTTGGTACTCCAGTGTTACTAGGATCTGTGACAATTGGTAATGGACATTCACGTTTAAAATGTCCCAATTGTTTACAATTAAAGCACCTCAATTTTGACTTATCAAATCCCAGTTTTGAAGTAGATGATTGACCACCAAAGTTCTTTCTTCCTGTTCTTTCCATGAATCTCCGGGCTCTTAAAGTTAACATCGCCATTTGCCATTGAATGTCAGTTTCTTCTAAATCATCAGGATCAACCTGATACATATCCTCCATAGTCATTCCTTTACCTTTCAATTCTCCAGCAACAAGAGCTTCATAGCTCTGAACAAACATTCCAAAAAGAGCCATTGTTTCAGATGGAATTGAAGTTTCAGCATTGACCTTAGAATTTCCCAATTCTTTTCCAACATGACTATTACCACTCGAGAAATTACTTGTATTGCTCCCTCCTTGAATTGGATTTTGAATGTGAGAGTTTGCAGCGGATGACAACAAAGCAGCATTTTGAGAAAAACCAGATGTGGGCATCATAGTCTGGTTAAATTCTCTTCTTTTCATATCCAACTCAAAAGATTTCAACTTGTTAATGATATCCATCAGCTTATAATCTGTAAAACCTCTTTCTTGTTTGAGCATTCTCACTTGAAGACTCCACTGTGGTGGAAGAGAATCGAGAAGCCTATTAACTTGTTCACTGTTGGAGAGTCTTTCATCATACTTCTTCAGAGTGCTTGAGACGGTTAAGAAACGATTTGTAAGATCTGTCAAACTTTCATTCTTGTATCCTACAAACGAATTGAACTCCTTTTCAGCCTGAATACTCTTGTCTTTTACCAAATCTGCATTCCCATCATAGAATTCACAGAGAGCATCATAAAGGGATTTAGCATTTTTATGCTCTGCAAAACGGTTGTAGATGTCTGGAGCCAAGCAGAGAGTTAGAGCACCAAAAGCTTTTTGATCACGATCAATCAATTTCAGATCTCTTTCAGTATAAGAAGATGGGTCTTTGTTCTGAGAAACGACATCACCAACAGTAACCGTAGGTATGTGAGGACCTGAAATAATCGATTCCCATTGATTATGATCTGTGTAGAAAAAGAAAGCTTTGAGACATCTCTTCCAATCTTCAAAATTATCTCCATTAATGAGTCTTGGAGGTCTATTAGGAGCAACACTTTCAAGATCAGCAAGTGTAAGAGTAGTTAATTTCGACATGATAGTTTCGGCAGAAATGTTGATAATTTCGCTGACAAATTCGCAGAAAAAGGTGACTTGGATAACAGTTTCGCTGAAACAATACTTTCGCAGACACTTTCGCAGAAACAGACACTTTCGCTAGCAATTTCAGCAGCACTTTCGCTTGAACAGAGACACCAATTGCTTAGTTTCGCTGCTAACTTCGCAGGAAACAAGCTTGAACTTTCGTTCAGAAATAAATTCGGCAGCAATTTCGCTTGTTGACTGGTCACAAACACTAATGAACTTTCGTTCAAGGGAATAGTTTCGCAGAAACTCTAGAAAACAACTTCTGATCCAAGATAACTCATAATTTCGCTGAAAGATGATGACAGTTTCGCTGTAAGAACAGTAAGTTTCGCTGATCGATCTCAAAACCCTTTTTCACCTCAAAATCAATCTGAAATCATCCAAAACTCAATGAATTTGAGATCTGATGATTGTAGAATCTTCCTCAATCAAAAACAAGCATAATTCAATCAATTTCCATGCCAAAAACAGCTGATAATCCAATGAAAATTGATTGAAACTAGATATTGACCAAAACCACAAAAACTCAACAAATCAAGAGCACTAAGGCTCTGATACCATATTGTTGGTCCATGTGATCGATTAACAGTACAATTGATATGATGAATTGATCAATATCAAACACTCAAGTCAAACAACAACAATTGAGAATGTATAAGATGAATCTAACACATATTTGATACTCAAAGAAACAATATCACTCAATAACAACAAGCACAATAGTATTTCAATGAAGAAACTGCTTAGAATTGGTAGCTTGCAACAGAAATCCACGATTAGGGTTTTGCAAGCTTACCTTACAAAGTGAAATGACAATTGTATATATAGCAGTCATAGTTTCGCTGACAGTTTCGCTACAGGCGAAACTGTCATGCCGAAACTATAGTTTCGCCCGGCAGAACACAAGTTCGCCGGGTAAACCAAAACAGCAAACTGTGAGCGAATGTATAGATTCGCTCACAGTTTCGCTGGACTGCCAAAACTGCTAATTACTAAGAAAATACAAAATGAAACTAACAAAAGTCCTATTACAATGTAAAGTAAACAACTATACTAAAGTGAGTCCAACCTAACATGATCTTCAACTTCACCGTATATTGCGATGCATCTAGGCAAGTTCTTGGTTGCGTTCTTATGCAACGAGGAAAGGTCATATCATATGCATCGAGACAATTGAAGGTCCATTAGGTGAATTACATGACCTATGATCTTGAACTTGGTGCGGTGGTTTTTCCCTTAAAATTTTGGTGGCATTACCTTTATAAAACGAAATGTATAGTCTACACTGATCACAAAAGCCTTCAACACGTTTTCAATCAAAAGGATCTCAACATGAGACAACGTCGTTGGGTTGAATTGATTAGTGAATTATGACTGTGATATTTGTTACTATCCTTGAAAGGCGAATGTCGTAGCCGATGCACTAAGTCGTAACGTTCATAACAAGATGGTCTCGTTTCAAGAAATTCGCGATCAACGACAATGGTTTGATACTTTGGGGGAATTCTACGTGAAGATTCGTCTAGATATTAATGAGACTACAGTGCTGCCATAAAATTTGAGAATTGAGAAAGACATAGAGACTTGTGTCTTGGAGGCTCAACAAGCGGTTCAAGCGGAAGGGAAAATGGGTGTAGAATTAGAGTATAATCTTCGAGCTCAACTGGAAACGAAACCCAATGGTTTCTTGTACTTTTTAAATTGGATTTGGGTTCCAAATCGTGATAATCTTCGTACCTTCCTCATGCACGAAGCTCATCAAACTCGTTACTCTATTCACCCTGGTTCTGGTAAGATGTATATGGATTTGCGTGGGCAATATTGGTGGCTTGGAATGAGGAAAGACATCGCAACTTACGTAGCCAAGTGTCTTGCGTGTACAAAGGTTAAGGCTGAACATCAACGTCCTAGTGGATTGCTTGAACAACTAAAATTCCTATGTGGAAATGGGAACATATATCCATGGATTTCATAACCAAACTACCTGTACCTCTCGTGGTCATGATAGTATATGGGTGATTGTCGATCCTTTGACCAAATCGGCCATTTCATACCCATGCGTGACACTTACAAAACATCAAAGTTGGCTCGTATATACATTGATGAGATTGTGAGTCGTCATGGCATACCTTTGCTCATTATATCCGATCGAGACGCTCGTTTCACTTCGTACTTTGGGTCGTCTGTGCAAGAACTCTTGGGTATTCAACTATATTTAAGCACGGCTTACCATCCTCAAATGGATGGTCAAACTGAGCGAACTATTCAGACCCTAGAGATTTGCTACGCCTTTGTGTCCTTGATTTTGGTGGTGACTTGGATACCCATTTACCTCTAGTAGAATTCTCTTATAATAATAGTTACCACTCGAGTATCAAGATGGGACCTTTTGAAGCACTTTACGGTCACAAATTTCGTTCCCTGATTTGTTGGACAGACATTGGTGAAAATTTCATCATTGGTCCTGAACTCATAGAAGAAACAACTGACAAAGTTTCCACGATTCGTAAAAATCTTGAAGTGGCTAGAAGTTGACAAAAGAGTTATGCGGATAAAAGACGCAAACCGTTGGAATTCCAAGTTGGGGATATGGTTCTACTTAAAGTCTCACCATGGAAGGGAGTCGTTCGCTATGGAAAGAAGAATAAATTAGCTCCACGGTTTGTTGGGCCTTTCAAGATTCTGAAACGGGTCGGGAAAGTAGCATATAACCTGGAACTACCTTCCAATCTTAGCGGGGTTCCTCCCATTTTCCATGTCTCAAATTTGAGGATATGCTTGGCTGACGAAAGTTTGCATGTCCCTTTGGATGACATCCAGATCGATGAGTCCTTACATTTTGTTGAGAAGCCCGTTGAGATCATGGATCGCACCATAAAGAATACTAGAACCACTACCACCCCAATCGTCAAGGTTTGTTGGGAGAATAAGCGCGGAACTGAATTTACCTAGGAATGCGAGGACCATATGAAGAAGAAACACCCGCATTTGTTTGTTAAATTCTATTTCTAATTTCGGGACTAAAATTCAAACAAGTTAGGGAGACTGTAACCTTTCGGGTTTTTGTTATCTAAATGTTAGCGTCGTTATGTTCTTGTGTTAGGACCTGGTATTTGAACGAAATACCGAGTGATTGCGTGTTAAACCAACTCAAATAGTGCGGAATCCTATTTGATTGGCGATCCAATCAGTGAGAACACACGATGAATCAATCAAGAATTGAAATCAACGTCAGAAATCGATTAGGAACCGATCTGATGTGTTCTATGAACTTGGAGAACGATTTGGGAGGCTTCTGGACGGCTAGGGTACGTCTGGAGTCGTAATGGGATGAATGCTTACGTTTTCCCACGAATTGGGTCTATTTATAGGTTAGTATTGTTCAATCGTGCGACTGGGCCATAAGTATGGTTCAGTCGTGCGATTGAACCATGCGGTTGATTCATCCGCACGACTGAATGTTCAGTCGTGCGATTGAGTCAATCTTATGTGTCAATCATACGACTGATCCAGTCTCCTGGTTCAGTCGTGCGATTGAGTCAATCGTATGAAGTTATTCATGCGTGTGGTCCATTCGCATGGGCCATCCGCATGAGAACTTCATTAAGTTAAGTTTGAATGTTTTAATTCATATAACATAACGTGCTATCATTCAAACAATCATAAACCCAATCAATTCAATCACAACTCATTAATGAAATATTAAACATTACAAGTAACAACTAATTCATATCATTTCATTAATCGATTACAATTACATCATAATCAGACAGACAAGTTCATTACATTACAAATCATGATCTAGGGACATACATGTATCAACAAACTCCCCCTTGGACCTAGATCTATCTATTCTCTTGTCTTCTGCATTACCTCCTTATACTTCTTGTACTTCTCCTCTTTAGTGACTCCTGCATGTATCTCAAAAGCAAAGCAGAGTCTTATGACGTTTTGGAATTGGAGGGCTTGTACAATATCTTGCGTGTCATAGAATAGTGGCCACTTGTATAATGTGTAGACATCATTAGCAGACAAGTTGGTTAGCCACATTGGGTCGAATACCCTGATAGTATCCATTTGTCCCTCTTTATTCAACACTATGACAGCTTCAGCGGTTCTCCAATCATAGTACCACCATTTGAAGTGGGGAGTGAAGTCCTGTGGCATTTCCCTGAGAGGGATTCTCGACATTGTTCTCGGGGGACTCCACTTCAGCACTACCTTTGGCTTTCCAGTTATAGGATCAACTTCAGAATGTCTGATATACCTCGTAGGTTGTTGAGGTTTGAAGTTGACCCACCTGGTGTGGTACTCTTTCCTCAGGGCAGCCTCAAACCAGCCTGACATCTTTCTCGGGTCAGCATACAGCAGCTTTAGTTTAGCCAGCTGGTTGAGCTCAAAACCAGGTAGAGTCTTCAGATCATGTGGAAACCTGAAGTACTCTATGCCCTGCTCCCTCTTAACTGCATAAGCGTTAAGATCTTCAAAATACGCCCATGAGATAATCCTGCCTGACACCTTATGGTGTTTCTTGACTCTGTAGAGCTTGGTGTAGGCATCTCTCTTTGGTGCAACACGCTGGGCTCTTACTTCTTCAAAACAGGCAGCCCATTCAGCCTTGCGAATATCTACGTCTGCATTGGAGGCTTGGGCTGTTCCTTCAGTCTTTTCTGCTTCTTGCTCCATCTTGTCAAGTACCTCAAAAGTATCACTGACTAGGGATTCACCCAGATTGGGGACCACATTTCCCTCGGCGTCAGCGTACTGAGGATACTCTTCTGCAGTAATGTCTTCAACCTCAACTTCATCAATATCATTCAGTTCCTCATCACTGGTTGAATCAACTGTTGGAGCGTCCTTCACTATTTCATCGGGATTGAGTTTGAACATTTCTGCTATTTGCTCATCAGACAGGTCATGAATTATCTCCCCTTCTTTAGGGGTATAACTCACAGACCGTCTTACTATCCCTTGTAGGTCAAGAATCATGGTTAATTGAGTCTTGACCATTTGAAGGGGAGCAAAGTCAAACTCATCCCTTTGAAAGTTTGGATCTGTTTGATATAAACATTCAACACATAAATCATTAGTAATTAGTCAAACAGACATACATTAACTTAATATATATAAACATTTAATACATTCGTTTTTCATTACATGATTCAAGTACAAAATAAATAAATACATAAAATGTCTAATCAGTACTTTTGTCTTGAATCTGTGGAGTGTCGCTCGGAGGAGCAGAAGTAGTGGATGACTGGTCTTGTCGACGTTTGGATCTCCGCTCTTGACCTGAAGCAGAGGCCGATGCAGCCGCATCCCCTCCTTCTGCCTCGTCATCATCATCACATCCTTCTGTCCTATCTTCTTCAGTCTCCTCATCATCATCATCTTCCTCATCATCATCCTCATCTTCATCATCATCATCTCCATCATCTCCGTCACCTTCCTTTAGCTTCAGGGGCTCATCCTTCGACCCCTTCAGCCTCAGCATGATAGTCTTGTTGGTCGTCTCCAACTCCTCAATACGTTTGACGGACTGAGCCTGAATGTCTTGGAGTTGGGACACCTCAACTCTCTGCTGGTCTATGACCCGAGCCTGCTCTGCCAGTTGCTGAGATTGGGCAGCAGCCAGGTCGGTCAGCTGGCGGATCTGCGCCGCCTTTTCCTCGTCCGCAGCAAGCAGACGCATCACCATACGGTTAAGCGCTGAAAGCTGCTCCTCTACCCCGATGTGAGGTAGAGTGAATCCATGAGCATGTGAGGGCTGGGCTGACGGTCCAGCCTGATGTGTGGTGGTGGTGGCAGTGGCCGTGGTGAATATGGGTCGGTGAGCTGATGGTGGTGAAGTAGGGGTGAATGGTCTGGTGATGGATGGGATAGCTACAGTGGTGGTAGGTAAAGTGGTTGATGTGGTAGTAGGAGTAGTGGCTGTGGTGGCTGTGGTGATGGGTGGTATGTCAGTAGTGGTGGTAGTGGTGGCTGTGGTGGTAGTCACGAAGGTCAAACGACGCTTCTTCTTCTTCAACCCATGTGGTTGAGCCATCCGCTTCCTCCTAGTCCCGGAGGAAGTAGATGCTCCCCCTGCAGCTCTGCTAACTGACCCTGGAACGTAGTTAGGGTCAGTATCTCTCTCCGAGGAGTCCCTTGGGTGCTCACCAACCACCTTAAGCCCGTGGTCTGTGGGAACTACTTTGCTTCCCACAGTCCTGGTGAGGGGCTCCTCGTCTGACTCCTCCTCCTCGATATCACCAGCGACGAACTCTTGATGGAAACCGGCCATCTCTGCGACCTCTCCGGCAGTGGCTGACCCCGGGGAATAACGTCTGTATCTGTGCCTCTAGATGGGGCAGGCATGTCATCCCCGGCGTCGCCGCTATCATCATCATCAGAGTCAGTCTCTGGTATAGCTATATGCTCCACATCTGAGTCACTGTCCTCGTGGCGCCACTTCCTCTTTGCTGGCGCCACATAATCAGCCCGGGCCAGATGCCCAAACAACCTCCTGACAGGGGGCTTCACCTGCTTTCCCCTGTATACCTTCATCCGGCCAAGAGTCGTGTCGTCCATGACCTCAAGAATAACAGCGTCCTCCTTCTCCTTCGGCAGGGAGGGAAGCTTCTGATCAATGATCATCTGTAGAAATCTAGGGTACATACAGAAGCCTTCCTTCCCCTTCCCCTCGAGGTTCTCCACCAAGTAACTGAATATCATCCTGGAGAAGCTGAACGGGTGGTTCAGCACCAACGCTGCATAAGCGTTCTGGATCTGGTCAGAGAGCTCGTCAAAACCTCCCTTCCGTGATGCTATACACTTCAGCAGCACGTGCGCAAGGTACTTAAACTGGGGACAGAGGTTACTCTTGTTGAGTACCCCGGCATTGATGTCCCCAGAGTACTTGGCTCTCATGAAACATCCACGGACTGTGAGGGGGTGTAGACGTGTGGGACACTCAGCATCATCTCCAAACTGAAGAACTATCCTCAGATCCTCCTCAGAAACAGTGATAGCCTCACCGAAAATCGAGCTCCTGATGCAATGAGGCTCGGTGGATCTGTCTACAGATGCGCCTTCCCAGAAGGCCTGCTGCACTGACCTGTATGGTGTGCAGGGGGTGGATATAGCGTGAGCGATCCTGGATCTCTGTAGAAAAGTAATAATGCCTGCGAAGTCGGCTGCATTCCTGGATGTCAAGTCCAGGTGAGCACATATGTTGTGCTTGGTGCTCATATTCCATCTACTCGCCATCTGTAACACATAATAATATAAACATTAGTTTCATAGGCTAAGAGTACAAAGCAACACTTAGACTTTGAATAAAACTGCCTGTCATGCGATTGGGGTTGTACGACTGAAGACAGTCGTGCGACTGAATTGTGCGATTGAGGTTCAGACGTGCGATTGACCTCATACGCACGACTGAGTGTGCGACTGGACTCATGCGCATGTACTCTTGTGCGGTTACACCAGTCGTGCGACTGAGTCTCATTCGCATGGTTCAGTCGTGCGATTAATTGATTCGCACCCTTCAGTCGTGCGACTGAAGTTCATCCGGACGACCAGTCGTCTGTCTCATGTGTTCAGTCGTCCAAAGATCGAATCTACGCAGAATATGTCTTATCACTCAATTAACCGGTTCTTTAGTGTCGCCTTCTCTTCCCTAACAACCTATTTTACTCAATTTTAACATATTACTTAGTTTTAATAGGTTATTAGGGTTTGACAGTCGTGGTTCGCACTTCACAGTCGTTTTAACCCATTTAGGGTTCCAATCCTTCTGATTTTAATGGAAGTGGACTTCAAAGTACCTGTATGTGGATTAGCGAACGTCAATGACACAGAATCAACAAGAAAAATCAAGCAAATAAAATTTTGGCAGAGTAACGGTACAATATGCGAATTAGGGGCGATTTGAGAATGAGGAGTCTCTGCGACCGACTCCACCTCTATTTATATCCACCCTAGATCCAATCGTGCGACTGAGTTCATTCGCACCTTTCAGTCGTGCGAGTGGGACTCAGTCGTGCGATTGGGTCAGTCGCCCTTCTCCAGTCGTCCGACTGAAGTTCAGTCGTGCGACTGACTCACTCGTTCGCACTTAAGCCTCCGATTGGACTAATCGTATGATCCTATTCGTGCGAATGGACTTCATTCGTATGGTTAGTTCATACGTATGGTCCATTCGTGCGAATGGGTCATACTTAGTTACTTTTTCTGCTATTTTACCAATTTACCTTTAGACTCTTTTAAATTAACGTTATGACCTTTTGATCATCTCAGACATGATCCTTTTTATCTGGAAAACACTTTGATCACCTCAGACGTGATCCTTTTACCCACTTTGGTCACCTCAGACGTGACCCCTTTTAAAAATACTTTGTCACCTCAGACGTGACTGATATAACCTTTCAAAGAACATATGGTCATCTCAGACATGACCCTTTTAGTGAGTTTATTCCTTCTGATTTTCCTGATGTAGCTCGACACTTGACTCAAGTTAAAACTTAAAAACAAACTAACTAATTTAAGAATTTAAACTAATTACATAATCAGACATATTTTTGGCTTTTTGTGAGAGATAAATCCAGAGATTGATATCTACGGGATTTGGATCGGGAGTAGATAGCTTCAACTTAGGTTGATCACATCTGGACCAATTCAATTTTTGGAATCATACAGGCAATTCAAATCATTTGGGACTCGTTATAAAACCTTTTGATGCTCAAGTTCTCGATGTTCATCCAGAGTCTTTTGCAACATAAGGAAATCATACTGAAACTCTTAGATTCTCACATTGATTTGGACCTTTGAGAATGTAGCCACAATGATTGTCAGTATGTTTGTCCACTTAAATCCATACACAGACTTTTGACACAGACTGGTGACTTATTTAGGTGTAATTATTTCAACTAACACTTGTGTATCCCACACTTATATGGTAATCAACATCCCTCAGGAGCTTTTGAGCGGTCTACGGGTATTATTACAAGAAGAGACTATTCTTAGAGCTTTCAAAGAGAAGCCTGTCCTCAGGTCAGTGCCATCGCACAGCAGAGAGGCGGCAAACAACAATGAATTCTAGAATATCTAGGTTATGCTTATCCTCAGGTCAGTGCCATCGCACAGCAGAGAGGCACATAACCTATCTCCTTGTTAGAGCAGCTTATTTTATTTTGCACAAAATGCACTAACAACATAAGTCATTAGCTTTATTGCATTTGTCTTTCAATTTTTTTTTTTTTGCTTTGCTCTGGTTATGGTCATCCGCACACATTTGTGGCGTTTAATTGCTCATTACCCCTTATTGGAATATTGTTGATTGTGTTAACCAGTGATAAGATGGACGCCCACAGTCAGTTGAACACTTTAGTTTTATCTTGAATTCACCAATCCGGTCTAGTTGTCTATTGTGTTGAATCTACCAACATATCATATATGGTCTAGCAGCCTCTAAGTCTACTTTCTTTGTGTCACCTTAGGAGTTGCCAGTTTTCTATCATCTTTCCTTTTAGTATTGCTTAGACTACACAGATTTATTTCTTTGAACTTTTGCATATTACTAAAACTTAAATTTTAAAGTCCCTCTTGATTTGTTCCTGTGTACTATCATTTTCCAAAGGTATTGAATCGGTATCACAGATACACTCTACCTTATTTCAGCTCGCTACTCCTTCTCCCTCATTTTTTTTTTTTTTTTAATGTTAACTTGCTGACATATTCTCCCCCTAAAATACTAAAATCATTTCTGCTTTAATTATTTTAGGATTTTAAAAGACAGCAAGAGAACATGAGTTAAAATAAAATTAAAATCAAATAGACAAATCAAAATAGATAAAATAAAATTTAAGTACACGACATAGGACTACACATTTTCATCATCAGGAATTACCTCACTTTTCTTTTTAACACCGTTGACCTCTAATAAATATTGAAAACGTGGTTTATCAAAGGCTTTAGTATAGAGGTCAGCGCGTTGAAAATCAGTATTAATTTTAACCACATCAATTAAGTTCTTTTCAAAACAATCTCTTATGAAATGGTATTTAATACCGATGTGTTTGGTCTTAGGATGTTGGACCGGATTTTTAGTTACTGCAATTGCAGCAGAGTTATCAACAAAAATAGGAGTAGATGAGAATTTTAAACCGTAATCCCGCATTTGCTGTTGAATCCAGATGATTTGAGAACAGCAACTTGCAGCAGCAACATATTCGGCTTCACAGGTTGACAAGGCAACCGATGTCTGCTTCTTACACTGCCAGGTAACTAATCTTCTCCCAAAGAATTGACACCCTGCTGATGTAGACTTGTAGTTCATCTTGCAGCCCCCGTAATCCGAGTCACTATACGCGGTAAGCTCAAAGTCATCATCATGAGGGTACCACAATCCAAGTGTGGGTGTACCCTTCAGATAACGAAAAATCCTCTTGACCCCAATCAGATGGTTGACCTTTGGTTTCGCCTCATATCTCGAACATAGACATGTAGCATACATAATTGATTCGCACCCTTCAGTCGTGCGACTGAAGTTCATCCGGACGACCAGTCGTCTGTCTCATGTGTTCAGTCATCCAAAGATCGAATCTACGCAGAATATGTCTTATCACTCAATTAACCGGTTCTTTAGTGTCGCCTTCTCTTCCCTAACAACCTATTTTACTCAATTTTAACATATTACTTAGTTTTAATAGGTTATTAGGGTTTGACAGTCGTGGTTCGCACTTCACAGTCGTTTTAACCCATTTAGGGTTCCAATCCTTCTGATTTTAATGGAAGTGGACTTCAAAGTACCTGTATGTGGATTAGCGAACGTCAATGACACAGAATCAACAAGAAAAATCAAGCAAATAAAATTTTGGCAGAGTAACGGTACAATATGCGAATTAGGGGCGATTTGAGAATGAGGAGTCTCTGCGACCGACTCCACCTCTATTTATATCCACCCTAGATCCAATCGTGCGACTGAGTTCATTCGCACCTTTCAGTCGTGCGAGTGGGACTCAGTCGTGCGATTGGGTCAGTCGCCCTTCTCCAGTCGTCCGACTGAAGTTCAGTCGTGCGACTGACTCACTCGTTCGCACTTAAGCCTCCGATTGGACTAATCGTATGATCCTATTCGTGCGAATGGACTTCATTCGTATGGTTAGTTCATACGTATGGTCCATTCGTGCGAATGGGTCATACTTAGTTACTTTTTCTGCTATTTTACCAATTTACCTTTAGACTCTTTTAAATTAACGTTATGACCTTTTGATCATCTCAGACATGATCCTTTTATCTGAAAACACTTTGATCACCTCAGACGTGATCCTTTTACCCACTTTGGTCACCTCAGACGTGACCCCTTTTAAAAATACTTTGTCACCTCAGACGTGACTGATATAACCTTTCAAAGAACATATGGTCATCTCAGACATGACCCTTTTAGTGAGTTTATTCCTTCTGATTTTCCTGATGTAGCTCGACACTTGACTCAAGTTAAAACTTAAAAACAAACTAACTAATTTAAGAATTTAAACTAATTACATAATCAGACATATTTTTGGCTTTTTGTGAGAGATAAATCCAGAGATTGATATCTACGGGATTTGGATCGGGAGTAGATAGCTTCAACTTAGGTTGATCACATCTGGACCAATTCAATTTTTGGAATCATACAGGCAATTCAAATCATTTGGGACTCGTTATAAAACCTTTTGATGCTCAAGTTCTCGATGTTCATCCAGAGTCTTTTGCAACATAAGGAAATCATACTGAAACTCTTAGATTCTCACATTGATTTGGACCTTTGAGAATGTAGCCACAATGATTGTCAGTATGTTTGTCCACTTAAATCCATACACAGACTTTTGACACAGACTGGTGACTTATTTAGGTGTAATTATTTCAACTAACACTTGTGTATCCCACACTTATATGGTAATCAACATCCCTCAGGAGCTTTTGAGCGGTCTACGGGTATTATTACAAGAAGAGACTATTCTTAGAGCTTTCAAAGAGAAGCCTGTCCTCAGGTCAGTGCCATCGCACAGCAGAGAGGCGGCAAACAACAATGAATTCTAGAATATCTAGGTTATGCTTATCCTCAGGTCAGTGCCATCGCACAGCAGAGAGGCACATAACCTATCTCCTTGTTAGAGCAGCTTATTTTATTTTGCACAAAATGCACCAACAACATAAGTCATTAGCTTTATTGCATTTGTCTTTCATTTTTTTTTTTGCTTTGCTCTGGTTATGGTCATCCGCACACATTTGTGGCGTTTAATTGCTCATTACCCCTTATTGGAATATTGTTGATTGTGTTAACCAGTGATAAGATGGACGCCCACAGTCAGTTGAACACTTTAGTTTTATCTTGAATCACCAATCCGGTCTAGTTGTCTATTGTGTTGAATCTACCAACATATCATATATGGTCTAGCAGCCTCTAAGTCTACTTTCTTTGTGTCACCTTAGGAGTTGCCAGTTTTCTATCATCTTTCCTTTTAGTATTGCTTAGACTACACAGATTTATTTCTTTGAACTTTTGCATATTACTAAAACTTAAATTTTAAAGTCCCTCTTGATTTGTTCCTGTGTACTATCATTTTCCAAAGGTATTGAATCGGTATCACAGATACAATCTACCTTATTTCAGCTCGCTACTCCTTCTCCCTCATTTTTTTTTTTTTTTTTAATGTTAACTTGCTGACATATTCTCCCCCTAAAATACTAAAATCATTTCTGGTTTAATTATTTAGGATTTTAAAAACAGCAAGAGAACATGAGTTAAAATAAAATTAAAATCAAATAGACAAATCAAAATAAATAAAATAAAATTTAAGTACACGACATCGGACTACACATTTTCATCATCAGGAATTACCTCACTTTTCTTTTTAACACCGTTGACCTCTAATAAATATTGAAAACGTGGTTTATCAAAGGCTTTAGTATAGAGGTCAGCGCGTTGAAAATCAGTATTAATTTTAACCACATCAATTAAGTTCTTTTCAAAACAATCTCTTATGAAATGGTATTTAATACCGATGTGTTTGGTCTTAGGATGTTGGACCGGATTTTTAGTTACTGCAATTGCAGCAGAGTTATCAACAAAAATAGGAGTAGATGAGAATTTTAAACCGTAATCCCGCATTTGCTGTTGAATCCAGATGATTTGAGAACAGCAACTTGCAGCAGCAACATATTCGGCTTCACAGGTTGACAAGGCAACCGATGTCTGCTTCTTACACTGCCAGGTAACTAATCTTCTCCCAAAGAATTGACACCCTGCTGATGTAGACTTGTAGTTCATCTTGCAGCCCCCGTAATCCGAGTCACTATACGCGGTAAGCTCAAAGTCATCATCATGAGGGTACCACAATCCAAGTGTGGGTGTACCCTTCAGATAACGAAAAATCCTCTTGACCCCAATCAGATGGTTGACCTTTGGTTTAGCCTGATATCTCGAACATAGACATGTAGCATACATAATATCAGGTCTTGAGGCAGTGAGATACATGAGAGATCCGATCATTCCTCGGTACATAGTGGCATCTACTAGATCTCCATTATCATCCGGTGCTATATCATGATTAGTAGCAAGTGGAGTCCCAGCAGCAGAAGCATTCTCCATGTCAAAACGACTGAGAATGTCTCCTACATACTTGGTCTGATGTAGAAAGATTCCATTAGGTGTTTGATCCACCTGTAACCCGAGAAAGAACTTCATCTCCCCCATGGCACTCATCTCAAATTCTTTCTTCATTACTGCTTCAAACTCTTTACATAACTCTTCGTTCTTTGACCCGAAGATTATGTCATCAACATATATCTGTACAAGCAGTAGGTCGCCATCCTTTTCCTTAATAAACAGTGTACAGTCAATTACTCCCCTGCGAAAGCCGTGTTTCACAAGATGAGTTGAGAGTTTCTCATACCAAGCTCGAGGAGCTTGATGAAGCCCATACAAAGCTTTGTCGAGCTTGTAAACTCTATCCCGATGGTAAGGATCTTCAAAACCCTCGGGTTGACTTACATAGACTGTTTCTCTGATTTCCCCATGAAGGAATGCACTCTTTACATCTAATTGGTAGACTTTGATCTTCATGTACGATGCATAGGCAAGGAAGATACGAATAGCTTCCATCCTTGCCACGGGTGCAAACACCTCATTGTAGTCAATTCCCTCGACTTGGCGAAAACCTTGAACCACCAGTCGAGCTTTGTTCCTGATAATGACCCCTTGGTCATCCTTCTTGCATTTTAGTACCCATTTAGTGCCAATGACTTTAGCACCTTTAGGTTTATCAACCAATGTCCATACACCTAACTTCTTAAACTGTAGAAGTTCTTCTTGCATGGCACTCACCCACGCCTCATCATTGAGTGCCTCACTGACATATTTTGGCTCAACCTGCGAGACAAAACATCGATAGGCACCATCATGAATGTAACCTTTCTCCATAACCGAGGCGTAATCAGCTGAGTACAACTGATTTCGGGTTTGTACTCCTGATCTGACATCCCCAATAACATTGTCAAGGGGATGATAGACGTTTAGTCGTGATCCTGGAGTAGTAGGAACAGCTACCTCAGAGCCAAGATTATGAACATTTGGTTCTGCATCTGAGGTAGTTGGAGTTTGAGGTTCTGAAGTCGAAGGTGCATCACTCGTAGATGCTTGTGGACTTGCTGGAACTGGAACCTGTTCCTCCTGACTGTTCTGGTCATCTTCTTCAGCTTCATCTTCAGAGGAGGAGTCACTGTCGTCGACTACTCCCCCTGACTGAGTAGATGATTCTCCCTGTGTGCTAGATGGTGTATTCAGAATATCATACATCATCCTAGTTGCTAGCTCATCGTCCGAGGGAGAGAGAGGTATGTTGAAGGATTTGAAGAATCCATCATAATCGAAGAAGTAGGCAGGTCCTTTTCCTGTAGGTGGTGTGGTATATCTCTGAACGTCGACATTACACCACACTTCTACAAGACCCGTTGAGTTATTGTAAACTCGCTTATTCGGTATGTTGTATCCTAGAAAGATTCCTTCATCTGCCTTCTCGCTGAATTTTCCTTCTTGCGTCTTCTTCAGAAGTGTACATGGCGCGCCAAAAGGTTCAAGATACTCCAAATTCGGTTTGCGTCTTTGTAGTAGCTCATAACATGTCTTTCCGTGGCGCTTGACTATTAGGACTCGATTCAGTGTATAACATGCATTTGCTACTGCCTCATTCCAGAATTGGATAGGCAGTTTCGAGTCCGCCAGCATAGTCCGTGCAGTCTCTATCAAGCTTCTATTTTTCCTCTCAGCAACACCATTCATCTGAGGCGTGTATGCTGAAGTGAATTGATGAACAATTCCCTTTTCCTTGCAGTATGCCTCCATCCATTGATTCTTGAATTCGGTCCCGTTGTCTGAGCGTACTTGTCTAACCTTTAGCTTGTAGAGAGATTCCAGAGTGGTGACTAATTCCTTGAATGACTCAAATGTTTCTGATTTGGATTTCAGAAACATTACCCAAGTGAACCTTGAGTAGTCATCAGTGACCACAAAACAGTACAGATCGCCTGCAATGCTCCTTGTACTGACTGGACCAAACAGATCCATGTGAAGAAGTTCAAGAGGAAGTTCTATTGAATGAACTTTCTTTTCCTTATGAGACTTCTTTGTCTGTTTGCCTTTTTGCAAGCTACACAAAAGTCAGGAAGTTGGAAGTTCTTGACATTTACTCCTCTCACTAAGTCCTTCTGAATCAAGTGATTCATCTTCCTTTGACTAATGTGTCCCATTCTCCTATGCCAGGAGATTGAGTCCTTCTCAGTAGCTTTAGATAGAAAGCACTGCACTTCATGATCCGTTGGAGCAGCTGTTGACAGATCCAAGACATATAGGTCCTTATATCTTGAAGCAGTCATCAGAACTTGGTCCTCTGGAATCATATAGTCTTTCTTCAGCACGTAACACTTGTTGTTGTCGAAGATGACTTTAAATCCTTTATCGCAGATTTGGGAAACAGAAAGCAAGTTATTTTGAAGTTGTTGAACGTAGTTCACCTTATCAAACTTAACTTTCTGATTTCCCACTTCTCCCTGTGCTGTGATGTATCCTCCCTTGTTTCCTGCAAAGGAAACATGCCCTCCTTTTATTTGTTTGACATTTGATAAAAGGGCTCTATTTCCTGTCATGTGCCTGGATGCTCCGCTGTCTATAATCCACGTGTTAGTCTCAGCGCTATACCGAACACCCTGCACATATCAAGTAAATGTATTAGTTTAGGTTAGGAACCCAAGCCTTTACTGTCTTGGGTTTCCCAGAGGCATCACACATCATAAACTCTACCCATTGACCTTTAGAAGGTGAGGGTAACTCAGATTCCTTCTTGTCATCAGTATCAGTCACACAGGTAGTCTTCTCTTTCCATAAGCCAGATTTGTGCAATGCCTGTTTATGATAAACAGTCGTCTGGCTTACAGGTTGGACTTTAGGTTCACTAGATCTTCTAGGTGGAGTTAGAGAACTCCTCTTAGAAGACCTAGGTCTAGAGTCCTGAAGATCAATCTTCTTCCTAGGTGTCTGATAGAAAGGACAATAGGAAGCAATATGTCCACATTCTCCACAGTTGTAGCACAATCTGCTATCAACCTTATAATTTGACTTTCTTTGTGGAGAAATGCGTGACACTTTAGTAACATCAATCACTTTAGGTTTTGACTCTTGCATGTTTGATGTTTTCTCTGGTTTAACAAATTTAACTGTTTTAACCTGTTTAACTTGTTCAACTTTTTGGTTAACTGGTTTTTGACTTGTAGCATGTGAAAAATTAACGTTTGAAGTCTTTTTGGTTCTGATTTGACTCTGTTTGACCCTGACTTTAAGTTAACCTTTTCAAATTCATTTTCCAGATTAACACAAGGCAATTTACCCTTTGCCTTTGAAGTGGCCTCCTTTTGTTTCTGTCCAGATTCAGTAGATGAACATGATGTGTCTGGATCAGTAACAAGAGGAGTGGTCACCACATGATCCTTGATTGGGTTGTTGTTTACTGGTTTAGACTTGGTGTTCATCAAGGTCTCAGGTGGTGGTGGAACCACTTTGTAGCCTAATCCCTCCCCATTATTTCTTTCTCTCACTAAGTGTTGAACTATGTGTGAAGAACTAGTCCAACTATGCAGTTTCTGTTTTAATGAATTAACTTCTACTTCTAGAACTGCCTTTTGTTTCTTAGTGTCCTCTAGGGAGTTTAGATAGTACCTAATGTCATTTGATTGATTAAAGGCAACTACTTCGGTTTCCCTAAGTTGTTTAGTCAATAGGTCTATCTTTTCTTTATAACTATGCTCATTTTGTTTTAGAACTCTATTGGCCTCAGTGCATAGTTGTAAGTCCTTTACTAAGTTATCATTGTGATCTAATAACCTAGCAAATTTTTCATCAATGCTATTCCTAAACATATCACAGTTAGAACAAGCATGATTATTAAACATTTGGTCAGTTGTACTTACCTGTGTTGTTTCAGAAGAGTTAGCCATCAACGCAGCATCAGACGTCTCTGGTTCTGGTGATTCTGACTTTTCTGAATCTGACTTGGAAGTTTCCTCCTTTGGTGTGTAACTGACTTCAGCTGCAGTTGTTTCTTCACTGTGTGACATTGCTATATCAACTGCTAAATCACCTTCACTCGCAGAATCATCATCAATATCTTCAACACTGGCAATGTTAGATTCTGGGGAGACAAATCTAAAACTCCAGTCCTGTCCTTCATCATCATGAGCAGTCAAGGCTTTTGGGTCCTTGTTTGATGAAGTAGAACTCGAGGCTTGCTTGTCTTGGCGAGTAAAGGATGAGAACGGGTTCCCATTACCCGTCTTCTTTGGTTTGACACATTCCCTCTTGAAGTGCCCTTTCTCTCCACAGTTGAAGCAGGTCACTTTGCTCTTGTCAAAACCAAATGTGGTGTCCTTAGTAGCTATCAAATTTTGTCCTGTCTTCTTAACAAACTTCTTCGCCCTTCGGACAGCGCTAGCTAAGGCCCACATTATATCCATTCTTTCCAGCTCCATTTCATCTACCTGCTCGTAGTCTTCATCTGCCAAATGACAGTTTCCAATCTTCCCAGCTACAAGTCCATCATATGAAGTGAACTACTGCGGCGAGAAGATCCATATGCTCTCGTGCTACTTCTACAGTCACATTACCGAGATTCTCGGTCTTCAATTTAGTAGCACTTGCTTCTGATCCAATATAATGGGTACATGACGACCCTGACGTGTCTGATCCAGAAGGAGAAGCATGTGAAGAACCTGACGAGCTAGACACAAATGCTGTCTGGAGAGGTGCTCCAGATGTCTTAGCTTGAGGCGTGGCATTGTATAAAGCTGGGTTTTGTGTATATGAAGACTTCTGTGCTCTATACTTCATTCTTAGTGCTTCTTCACGCAGCCTGAGAATAAAGTCATTTATATCCAACTTTATAAGTATTCCATTCTGTCTAAGATTAGACACGAATGAAGCCCACTTATCAGGCAATCCATCTGCGAAGTTGCTTACTTTCTCTTCCATAGTTGTTTCCACTCCATGTGTATGCAACTCGCTCATCAAGTGGTAGAATCTGTCTATGACTTCATCTAAACTCTCGTTACCAATCGATGAGAAGTTATCGAATTCCTTCTTTAACTCCTTTGCTTTGATTGCCTTCAACGATGCATTCCCATCATACCTTTTCTCTAGCTCATCCCACAGTTTCTTGGACTGCTTGTTCTCTGAGTACTGGTGGAATATGTCTTTGGGGATCGACTGAGTTATCATCGCATAAACTCTTTTCTCAGCATTATACTTTACTTTCTGTGCATCAGTCATCCCACTTAACGTTAATTTTACTCCATCTGCTCCCACAGGTGTACTATACCCAACTTCGATAGCTTCCCACAGATTAGGATCTACTCCATTGAGGTAGATCTCAAAACGTTGCTTCCAGTGAGGAAACTCATCTAAAGTCAAGAGCTTTGGTGGTTTATTGTGAATACCCACCTCACTCTCAAGCAGCAGCAGGTTCTGAATTCTTGAGTCCTTCCCCGCAGTAAAGGCTGACATCTGATCTTCCATGGTTAATAAACTTAGAGTCTAATCAAATCAACTTTAACTGATGCGACTGAAGGATGCGAATGGTCTTATCGTGCGTATGAACTCTGCGATTGGTTCAACCGTGCGACTGAACAGGGCGAATGGTTCAGTCGTGCGAATGAATCTGGTGCGTATGAGCTATGCGAACGAACGGTTCAGTCGGCCGAATGAGGGTGCGACTAGGTCCAGTCGTGCGAATGAACACTGCGAATGAGTCTAGTCGTGCGAATGAGTCACTCGTGCGACTGAAGCTGCTGTTTTGCGAAAATTTCTAGGTTTGACGGGTTTCAGCCGTAAAAATTCGAAATTTTGCAAGTCCAAATCGTCTAAGTCCGTAGAAACTGAACTTCAATGAGCAGGGAACGTCCAAGATCACTTTTGATGCAAAAGATTGCGTTTTTCGTGCAAAAACACAAACTTTTATGCAATCTTGATTGAATCAACACGAAATCAAGAGCCAAAGCTCTGATACCACTTGTTAGGACCTGGTATTTGAACGAAATACCGAGTGATTGCGTGTTAAACCAACTCAAATAGTGCGGAATCCTATTTGATTGGCGATCCAATCAGTGAGAACACACGATGAATCAATCAAGAATTGAAATCAACGTCAGAAATCGATTAGGAACCGATCTGATGTGTTCTATGAACTTGGAGAACGATTTGGGAGGCTTCTGGACGGCTAGGGTACGTCTGGAGTCGTAATGGGATGAATGCTTACGTTTTCCCACGAATTGGGTCTAATTATAGGTTAGTATTGTTCAATCGTGCGACTGGGCCATAAGTATGGTTCAGTCGTGCGATTGAACCATGCGGTTGATTCATCCGCACGACTGAATGTTCAGTCGTGCGATTGAGTCAATCTTATGTGTCAATCATACGACTGATCCAGTCTCCTGGTTCAGTCGTGCGATTGAGTCAATCGTATGAAGTTATTCATGCGTGTGGTCCATTCGCATGGGCCATCCGCATGAGAACTTCATTAAGTTAAGTTTGAATGTTTTAATTCATATAACATAACGTGCTATCATTCAAACAATCATAAACCCAATCAATTCAATCACAACTCATTAATGAAATATTAAACATTACAAGTAACAACTAATTCATATCATTTCATTAATCGATTACAATTACATCATAATCAGACAGACAAGTTCATTACATTACAAATCATGATCTAGGGACATACATGTATCAACATCTTGAAAGGGTCTTTTTGTCATTAATGAAACTATGAGGGCTTACTTATGCTTGTTTCCTTTATTGTTACATTAATTCATTAATTTAAGAGTTAATAAATTTAATTTATTAAAATAAGCATAATAATAATAATAATAATAATAATAATAATAATAATAATAATAATAATAATAATAATAATAATAATAATAATAATAATAATAATAATAACTATAATAATAATGATATTAATAATTATAACTTTGAATATTAATTGTAACATGAATAATAAAAAAATACAAAGAGTTTACAAAAGATTAGAAAAATAAATAAATTAAAAGTATCTTAAACTTAAAGATTAATAAGTCAAGGGGGCATTATTGTCAATTTAGAAACTTTAAATAAAAAATTCATACATAAAATAATAAAATTTAATTTACAGGGACTAAAAGTATAAAATTTTAAAACACAACCCCCTCCCCCTTTTTAACTCCGTTTTTTCGGCCGCCTGTGTCACATCCCGGCGGAAGCGTGAAATGCTTAGGGTGTGACTTGTTTGCTCAGAACTCATTGATTCACAAATCTTGACCAAATATCACATAAACAAAACATATTTCTTAACATAACATATCATAGTTCATACATAACATAGAGGTTAGGATTACATTAATTCATAATAGTCAAAATTTGAAATAACATAATCCTAATACATTATTAAAGATCTAACAGCAAAATCTTCAGAGACGATGGAAGTGAGCATCCACCGATACACTGAGGTCATACAAGTTAACTGTCAGATTTACACAAACTTTTCCCACTATCTCTCCCCAGCCATTATACACATCAAAGGAGAACATTAAGCTGTTAGTCATGATAAACTCCTGAAAAAGCATACTCAAAATAGTCAACATAAAGTTGGTGAGTTTCATAGGTTTATTATAAACATTTAGCATTGATGCATTAGATACAACCAAACCTTACTTAGCAATCAGATCATTCATGTCTGTCATATCATAATTCATAAATTAGATAATATAGCATCACAACACTCATTCTATTAATGCAGGAAATATTTCCTAGGTAGCGCTACCTTTTTTTATCGAACGGTTCCACATCCGAATTAATGGTTGTAACATAAATCTCAGAAATTCTTGATAATGCATCAATTCATAAAAATTTGTATGCTTTTTCCCCCAAAGGTTTATAAAATAAAATAATAACGGGGCTATGAATCTCACCTTTTACTTCCAATGATAACCTATAAACTAAAGAAAAATACTTATAGTTTAGAGAAATGTATTTTTTTTAACATTTTTAGCACCTCAAATTATAAAATTTGTTTTAGAAATTATGCATATGTATATATCACAAAACTTTTACAGTAGATATATTCTAATATTAGACATATTATACTAAAATTTCATTTTATTATTATTTTCAGCCTATTTTTTATAGTTTTTACTTTATTTAAATAATTCTTTAGAAATACCTTCGGGCCTCTAAAATTAGTCAAATTTAGTCAGAATATTTTTCATAATTCTTATAGTTTCTCACAATTTTCTTACATCCTAAATCATTGTAAAGTTAATTTTTACAATTTTTCTTATTTCACCAATATTTATTAAAAATAACAGGACCTGCTCAAAAATTCCCATTTTTACACAGAATGTTCTACATTGATTTTTATATTTTCCATAAATTTCTCATAATTTATTTCATAATTTAAGTAGTTTTCCCGATTTTCAGTTGACAGAATGATTAAAAATTCATATTTTGGGCATATTTTTGAGTTAGGTCACGAAATTTTCTCAGTAAGTCCTATAAATTGTAATAGTCAATATATAATTTTTCCATACATTTTCCAGGGTCGGTTCTTCCAGCATGATTTTTCCTTTTAAATTCTTAGATATTTTATATAAATTAATTTATTCATAGAAATATCACTAAAATTTTCAGATCTCTTTTTCCTAATATTTTAAACATATATTCCATGTTTTTTCCCACAATCACAATCATTAACATGAAGAACTGACTTTAACAAGTTAAATCTAGGTTTTTAACCCTTTTGTTGATAGTTTCTTTTATAAATTTGATTTTTAAGGTTTGTTTTGTTTATTTCGGATTTTTGAAAGCTTCTTCGTTTTTCTGGAAAATAAGTTTGACTTCATATGTTTTTATAAAAATCTTAAGTGTTTAATCAAAAGGGTTGATCACATGTGTTTATTTAAACACATGTTTAACCTTTATAGTCTTAATCAAGTAGAGTTTTAGAGGTTAGAACCTTGATTTTGACAGAGGGAGAGTATGAGGAGATGATGAAGATGGCCTAAGAATCCGCTTGGTTTTGGTGTTCTTGATAATCTTCGGGAGATGGTGTTTACACGAGGCTTGGATGTTGCTGCTATATAACCGAGAGATATGATGATAACAACGGTTTGCTATGGTGTTATGGTGGTGACCGAGAGTTTTGCGCTTGAATGGTGTTTGAGTGGAGGTGGGTATACGGTTTTGGATAGTCGAAGGCTTGGTGTGTTCCAACGGTTCCTTCGGCCGAGCTCCTTCAAGTAGTGGGGTTAGTAATTATTAGGTCTATTCTCTAGACTTGTGTGGTGTAACTTAGGATTGCTTAGTTTGGTTTTTAGGGTGAAAGGTGGCGGTTTGTGGGTGTGTCTAGGAGGAGCCGAGGAGGTGGCGGTGCAAGGAAGAAGTTGGTGTCCAAGTTGTGCAAGGTGGCATTTCAAGAGAGTTCATGACTCATCAAGTCATGATTACAAGGCTTAGTTCACTAATCGGGTGCTTAATGAGCCGATTTGTTTAATTGGTGTTTTGGTTTGAGGTTTGAATGTAAGAGACTTGTTTTAGGTTTGTGTTGATGTTTAAGTTTCTCTTGATGTTAACTTGTGTTGTTGATGTTTGGTTGGGTTGTATTTGGTTTGTTTATTGTTGTATTGTTGATGTATTTTGATCATATGTAGTTTTGTATCAAGGAATCATGTTCATGATTACATGCATACGTAACTTCTTGTATTTGCATGCAAGCATGCAATGAATAACACATATGTTCATATAGACATGTGATGTACATATGTATTTTAGCAAAAGATGGTACATGCACACGTAAAAGTATGTATGAAACATGCATATGTTCACGTATTTAAATATATATGATGCATACTAATATGAGGGTATGGAATTCTATATTTTAGGGTTGTCACATTCTCCCCCCGTAAAAATAATTTCGTCCCGAAATTTATTTGGATAGTAATACTTTAAGTTTGAGATGAACTTATCTGACCATTGACTTAAAATAGATGGGGGTATTTCCTTCTGATTTCATCTTCTCTTTCCCACGTATATTCTGGTCCTCTCCTAGCGTTCCACTTAACTTTCACTATGGGAATTTTGCTCCTTCTTAGCTTTTTAACTTCTTTGTCTAATATGGCTATTGGTTCTTCCGTAAAATGAAGCTTCTTGTCTATCTTTATTTCTTGAATTGGAACTTTTAATGTCTCATCTGTTAGACATCTCTTCAGATTGGACACATGGAACGTGCTGTGTACTTCTCTTAATTCTTGGGATAAATCTAACTTATATGCAACTGGACCAACTTTGTCAGTAACTTCAAATGGTCCAACGTATCTAGGGTTTAACTTATTTCTCTTTCCAAATCGAAAGATTCCTTTGGTGGGTGATATTTTTAGGTAGACCTTATCTCCAATTTGAAATTCTAATGGCTTTCTCCTTTTATCAGCATAACTTTTCTGTCGATCCCGTGCTGTCTTTAGTCTATTTTTGATTTCCTTGATTTTGTCAGATGTTTCTTGAATTAGGTCAGGGCCTATAAGTTGTTTATCTCCTACTTCATTCCAACATAGTGGTGATCTGCATTTTCTTCCATACAAAGCTTCAAATGGGGCGGTTCTAATACTGGAATGATAGCTATTATTATAAGAAAACTCTATCAAAGGTAGATGTATATCCCAGTTGCCACCAAAGTCCAATGCACAAGCACGTAACATATCTTCTAATGTTTGAATTGTCCTTTCACTTTGTCCATCTGTTTGTGGATGGAAGGCTGTACTAAGGTTTATTTGGGTTCCTAGAGCTTTTTGTAGGGTTTGCCAAAACCTTGATATGAATCTACTGTCTCTGTCGGATATAATTGAGATGGGTATCCCATGTCTGGATACAATTTCTCGTATGTAAATTCTTGCTAACTTCTCTATTTTATAATCTTCTCTGATTGGCAAGAAATGTGCTGATTTGGTTAATCTATCTATTATAACCCAAATTGTGTCATATCCACTTGAGGTTCTTGGTAACTTGGTTACAAAATCCATGGTGATCTGGTCCCATTTCCATTCTGGAATCTCGGGTTGTTGTAGATATCCTGAAGGTTTTTGATGTTCTGCTTTAACTCTTGAACATGTATTGCATTTTCCTACAAATTCTCCGACTGATCTCTTCATGCCAGGCCACCAGTAATGGCTTTTCAAATCTTTATACATTTTGTTATTTCCTGGATGGACTGAATATTTTGACTTATGTGCTTCTTGTAGTATGATTCTTCTAAGTATAGCATCATCGGGTATCCAGGTCCTTCCTTTAAACTTTAGAATTCCTTTTGTATCTTTCTGCAAATCTTTCACTTGTCCTTTTATCTCTAATTTACCTTTTTGTTGGGCTTCCCGTATTTGTTTTATCAAGTCTGATTGCAGTTCCATTCTCATGGCCCGTACTCGTAATGGTTTAACCCTATCCTTTCTACTTAAAGCATCTGCTACTACATTTGCTTTACCCGGATGGTATTTGATTTCACAATCATAATCACTCAATAATTCTATCCATCTCCTTTGTCTCATATTTAGCATTTTCTGATCAAATATATACTGTAAACTTTTATGATCCGTATATATATTGTACATTTTGTCCCATACAGATAATGTCTCCAGATCTTAAGTGCAAATACTACTGCTCCTAATTCCAAATCATGAGTAGTGTAATTTTTTTCACTTCCCCTAAGTTGTGTGGAGGCACAGGCAATGACTCTACTTCGTTGCATTAACACACATCCAAATCCTTGACGAGACGCGTCACAATATATCACAAAATCATCAGTCCCTTCTGGTAATGACAAAATAGGTGCACTACATAATTTACTTTTTAAGAGTTCGAATGCACCCTTTTGTTTTTCTCCCCAGACATATGGCTTGTCCTTTTGAGTTAATTCAGTCAAAGGTTGAGCTATCCTAGAAAAATTTTCTATGAATCTCCTATAATATCCTGCCAGTCCTAAGGATTAGCGTACTTCTGTCGGTGTCTTGGGGTCCTCCCACTTCTTAACAGCTTCTATTTTTGCTGGATCTACCTGTATACCTTCTTGATTGACTATGTGTCCAAGGAATTGCACTTCTCTTTTCCAGAATTCACATTTTGAGAATTTTGCATATAATTTTTCTTTTCTTAATAATTCCAATGTCAATCTTAAGTGTTGTTCATGATCTTCCTTATTCTTAGAATAGATTAGAATGTCATCTATAAAAACTATGACAAACTTATCTAAATAGGGTTTACATATCCTATTCATCAGATCCATAAATATGGCTGGAGCATTGGTTAATCCAAATGGCATTACCAGAAATTCATAATGTCCGTACCTTGTTCTGAATGCCGTCTTTGGTATATCCTCATCCTGTATTCTTAACTGATGATATCCCGATCTTAAGTCTATTTTTGAAAAGTAACTAGATCCTTGTAACTGATCAAATAGGTCGTCTATTCTAGGTAGGGGATATCTATTCTTTACAGTTACCTTATTGAGCTCTCTATAGTCTATACACATTCTAAATGTTCCATCCTTCTTCTTAACAAATAAAACCGGTGCTCCCCAGGGTGATACACTAGGGCGTATAAATCCCTTATCCAGTAATTCTTGAAGTTGGCTCATTAATTCCTTCATTTCGGTAGGTGCTAAACGGTAGGGTGCCTTAGCAATAGGGGTTGTTCCTGGTATCAATTCAATTTTGAACTCTACTTGACGAGGGGGTGGTAAACCAGGTAATTCATCAGGAAATATATCAGAATATTCATTGACAATTGGAACATCTTTTAGGTTTACTTTGTCTATCTTGGTGTCAACAATATGGGCTAGGAAAGCTAAACATCTCTTCCTTAAACATTTTTGTGCGTTCTTGCAAGAAATTATCTTTATGACACCTCTGGGTTTTTCACCATATATACACAGTGTTCTATTTTCATTAATCAGAGGAATTTTGATCATTTTCTTACCACATACTATTTCAGCTTGATTTTTACTTAACCAATCCATTCCTACAACAATGTCAAATCCTCCTAAATCAATAGGAATCAGATCTATATTGAAATAGTTTTCATCTAGATTCATTGTGCAATTAGGAATGATTTCATAAGCTTCAATTATCTTACCATCAGCTAGTTCTATCATATATTTTTGATTTAACTTTTCTGAGGTTAGGTTAAGCAGTGGTCTAAACATATTTGAAACAAAACTACGGGTTGCTCCAGTATCGAATAGTACAGTAGCGTACTGATTGTTTATAGGAAACGTACCCGTGACAACCTCTGGTTCGTGTCGAGCTTCTTCCGCCTGCATTACGAATGCTCTTCCCCGAGGGTTGTTCTGGTTAACCAGAGCCTTTCCCTTTAGTTGTGGACATTCGTTCCGACGATGGTTTTCATTTCCACATTGATAGCAGACTGGTTTTGGATTTGCGGGGTTTTTACAGTCTCGGGATATATGTCCCTTTTTCTTGCAGTTGTAACAGATTACCATTGCACAATTGCCTTGATGATATCTCTGGCAAGTACTGCACCATGGCTGGTTTTCTGCTTGTGGTTTCTTTTCCTGTGTCATTCCTAAGAAGTTCCGGGTGGGCTGTCGAACTATTCTTTTCTGAGGATTTCCTTTAAATCTTCCTCCTGGATTATCATCACTCCACTTTCTCTTTTCTCCTGATCTAGGGTTACTTAATGATCCATTTCTTATCATTTCATCTGTTAAGCTCCCTGATAGGCTTACGGCATCTTGAAAGGTCTTGGGCATAGCAGATTTTACTAGTCCCCTTATTTGTGGCACTAATCCCCAAATATATCTTCCTATCCTTTTTGATTCTGGGGCCACTAGATGTGGTACTAACCTTGAGAGTTCATTATACCTGTCGGTGTACTCCCGATGTGCTGCTCCTTTCATTTCTAGTGCTAAGAATTCGGTTTCTAATTTTTCTATTTCATTATAGGGACAGTATTTTTCTATAACTAAACCCCTGAATTCTTCCCAACTTAATTCATTCATAACATGCCTACCTTTAGTGAGCATCTCCATTTTCCACCAGGATTGCGCCTCCCCTTTTAATGAATGCGAAGCAAACAAGGTTTTGTTGTTATTGGCACATTTACTGATTTCTAGGGTTGATTCCATCTCATCTAACCAGCGTAGGGCTTGTACAGCTCCGCCTCTACCATCAAATTCCCGGGGCCTACATGACATAAAAGTTTTGTAAGAACATCCTTTCTCAGTTATAGTTTCCTCTTCTGGTTGTTCTCTCATGGTATCATCCATGGGTATCTCGTTGCCTGGTGTTGTTGTCCCGAGGTTTAGGTTTTGTTGAAGCTGAGTTACTAGTATGGGTATGGCAGCCTCTAATTGCTGTGACACTATCCGTGAGATCCTTTCATCTTCATTGGTGGTCGGGTTTATAGGAGTTTCTTCCCCAAGTCTGGTTCTAGGTCGTCCTACTCGCGTCGTCCTTCTTACGGGCTGTGTATTCCTTCTTGGCGGCATGTCTTTCTATAGTTAATTGTAGTCAATATTAAAAGAATTTTTAGATTCTTAATAATATTCTAGCTAACACATAACAAATAATAGTTCAAACACAAAAGATATATTTCATTCAAGTTCTTATTAGGGATTTTCATATTTTAGGGTTAAAAGATAATTTCTAATTTCCCTGCATCCATTTCCATATTCTTGAAAAGATGTTTCTTTTGGGTGCTTTCAGTTCTTTAACATCCTTCTGAATATCCTTGATTCCTCGTTGAATTTTCTTAAGCTGTTTAAGAGTTTGTTGAGCTGCTGCGTTTTGGTCTTCATCCACCTTTTGTCTTTTAGCCTCTCTTTCTTCGTTCTTGGGGGAGTCAATCTTTTGTATTTCCTCGTCCTCGTCTTGCTTAGCTTTGAACTTGTTTCCGGGTCGTACCTTTTTCCTGGGAGTTTTAATGGTATATCCTCCTACTGTTACCGGTGCACGACGGACATAAAATTTGGGCTTATGATTATTTTCAACTTTGGTTTGAGGAGGTTCTAAGATTTGTTGAGGTTCTGGTTCAGGTGTAAGTTCTTTATGATCGTTATAGTCCGAATATTCGGATGAGTCAGTCTCACAGAGATAGTTATCAGTACTCATGGCTGCAAAACAAATCCTTTCATAATTTGAACCAAAACAATTAGTTACCTATTTCCATATATTATAAATCCTTTACCCTTAAATTCATTAAAAGAAAATGTTAGAATATTCATGAAATCACATCACACAAATTCATGTATACACATAATCATACTGATATGAGCTTATGGTTATAGTCTAGGCATTTTATGATACCTAATTCTCTATAACCAATGGCTCTGATACCAACATGTCACATCCCGGCGGAAGCGTGAAATGCTTAGGGTGTGACTTGTTTGCTCAGAACTCATTGATTCACAAATCTTGACCAAATATCACATAAACACAACATATTTCTTAATATAACATATCATAGTTCATACATAACATAGAGGTTAGGATTACATTAATTCATAATAGTCAAAATTTGAAATAACATAATCCTAATACATTATTAAAGATCTAACAGCAACATCTTCAGAGACGATGGAAGTGAGCATCCACCGATACACTGAGGTCATACAAGTTAACCGTCAGATTTACACAAAATTTTCTCACTATCTCTCCCCAGCCATTATACACATCAAATGAGAACATTAAGCTGTTAGTCATGATAAACTCCTAAAAAAGCATACTCAAAATAGTCAACATAAAGTTGGTGAGTTTCATAGGTTTATTATAAACATTTAGCATTGATGCATTAGATACAACCAAACCTTACTTAGCAATCAGATCATTCATGTCTGTCATATCATAATTCATAAATCAGATAATATAGCATCACAACACTCATTCTGTTAATGCAGGAAATATTTCCTAGGTAGCGCTACCTTTTTTTATCGAACGGTTCCACATCCGAATTAATGGTTGTAACATAAATCTCAGAAATTCTTGATAATGCATCAATTCATAAAAATTTGTATGCTTTTTCCCCCAAAGGTTTATAAAATAAAATAAAAACGGGGCTATGAATCTCACCTTTTACTTCCAATGATAACCTATAAACAAAAGAAAAATACTTATAGTTTAGAGAAATGTATTTTCTTTAACATTTTTAGCACCTCAAATTATAAAATTTGTTTTAGAAATTATGCTTATGTATATATTACGAAACTTTTACAGTGGATATATTCTAATATTAGACATATTATACTAAAATTTCATTTTATTATTATTTTCAGCCTATTTTTTATAGTTTTTACTTTATTTAAATAATTCTTTAGAAATACCTTCGGGCCTCTCAAATTAGTCAAATTTAGTCAGAATATTTTTCATAATTCTTATAGTTTCTCACAATTTTCTTACACCCTAAATCATTGTAAAGTTAATTTTTACAATTTTTCTTATTTCACTAATATTTATTAAAAATACCAGGACCTGGTAAAAAATTCCCATTTTTACACAGACTGTTCTACTTTGATTTATATATTTTCCATAAATTTCTCATAATTTATTTCATAATTTAAGTATTTTTTCCGATTTTCAGTTGACAGAATGATTAAAAATTCATATTTTGGCCATATTTTTGAGTTAGGTCACGAAATTTTCTCAGTAAGTCCTATAAATTGTAATAGTTAATATATAATTTTTCCATACATTTGTCAGGGTCGTGTAACACCCGGATATTTATTATTTTGAAGCCGGTGAAGAAAGAAAAAGAAATAAAGTTCAAAGTCGAGGGACCAAACTCGCCAACGAAGAAAAGTCAGAAAATTAGGTGATATTAGTGGGGAGAGGGCAGCCAACTCTCCCCATTTCCCCCACATTTTCATCTCAAAAGAGAAGAGAAGAGAGAAAAAAGGAGAAAAAGAGAAAAAGGGGTGTTTCGGGTAATTCGGGTGTCCAAACTCGTCGTGTGGCAAGCCAAATCGAAGCCCTTGACGTTGTGCTCGTTTGTGTGAGTTCTAGGACCCCACTTTTACTTGTATTCAACCGATTTTGGGGCTGGAAAGCATAGAAAACCCGTTTTTGTATGTGTGTGTGTTTGACCCATTTGGGTGTGATGTGTGTGATGTGTTTCGTGTATGTTTCCGGGCTTGTGTGTGCTTGTTTGGTGTTATGGTATGCATCCCTAAGGTCTAGGAGGGTTAATTTAGGCTTAGAATGGGTTTGGATGAGCTTGGAGGCTGAAAATGGCAGATTGGGTTCGGGATGAACTCCATTCTGCATTAGCTAGGGCTAGGCGACCGAATGGAGGCCATACGGCCGAATGAGAGGCGATTGAGGGTCATTCGCACGATTGGGATTCATTCGCACGATTGAGGGTTCAATCGCACGACAAAGATTTCAGTCGAACGACTGGGAGTCCAATCGCATGGGGAGTCAGGCGACTGAGGGTTCAGTCGCATAAGTGCTTAGTCGCATGAGTTCATTCGCATGAGGTCAGTCACATACGAGCCCATTCGCATTAGTTCCATCCGCATGAGGTCCATACACACGACTGGATGTTCATTCGCATAGATGTTCATCCGCATGAGTCCAATCGCATGATGTTCAGTCGCATGGAGGCCATGCGACTGAAGGGTGTCCATGCGCGCGCATAGAGCTATTGCACCCGAAGGAAAGTGTTGTTAGACTTCTGGCTTTCGGGGGAAAGTGCAGATGTAAGTTTTGACGTAAAGGTTCTCGTAAGAGCATGTAAGATGACTGTTATGGCCTTAGAGTGCATGTAGGGCATGATGATATTGTTGCATGTTTATGCATGTTATGTATGTATAATGTTGCCCTATATGATGATGATGAATGTGTATGATATGTTCCTTGGTATGATGTATATTATCTTTCCTATGGCTTTACGTATTATGATGAATGAAATGAAGCATTATGTAACATAAAGTGGAAAGAAACGAAATGTCTTGCATGCATCGGATAACGGGTCCTTCTTTGTGATTGACCATTAATGTAATCCTCTACCGCTTACCCCTAGTACTGTGGCATACGTTTAGCTGTTCATTTATTGACTTCGGCCCAGTGGCTATGACTGATCGGTTACCCTTAGTACTGTGGCATACGTTTAGCTGTTCATTTATTGACTTCGGCCCAGTAGCTAAGACTGATCGGTTACCCCTAGTACCGTGGCATACGTTTAGCTGTTCATTTATTGACTTCGGCCTGGTAGCTGAGACTAATCGGGGTGTAGCACATGGTATTGGTACGGATGATGTCCGATGCGCAAGTAAAGTTATATGGAACGAACGAACGAATGAATGAATGAAGAAGATAATAATGATATTATCTATGCGTACGTATGATGTGTGATCATGCCAAAGTAACGAATGGTTTTAAATGAAAGTAAAGTATGTTTTATAATAAAACTAGAACTCACTCAGCAACGCTGACTTTTATTATGTTTTCCAGTTGGCAGGTAATGATTGCTGAGGATGGCATGGCAAGGCTACTCGGCTCTTTTGGGATGGCATCCATTTATAAAGCTTTTGTGTTATAATGCAAACATGTATTTTGTAATCAGACAATGATGTATTATTGGGCAAAAGTGTTTATAATGAAATGAGATGTTGTTTTTGAATGTTTTCGCTGCAATGTTTTTATGAGACAAATATAAATATATGTTTTATGTGCGATGAATGACCAACTGTAGGCGTCCCAGGAACGGGGCCTTACAAGTTGGTATCAGAGCCAAAGTTTAAGTGAAATGGGTAAATTCTCAAAATAAACCTTAACTTAAACTGAAAATGGGACGTAAGGGGAATGGGATGCCAAACTGAGTAGCTGCGTGCCATCAGGTATTTTCTTAAAGTTAACCGGTTTATGTGCGCATGGTATGTGGTTATGTGTTGTATGTAGATTTAAATACTGATGTAGTCAGGACAGGTAATACTTGGGGTATGAAGAGTAAAGTAAGTGGCTAATCACAACTGGCCACTGTAATTAGGGACTTACTATACTTGACATAAACTGAGTTGTTTCCTTGAATGACCGTGTTGGTGTTTGAATCTTTCAGTGTGATAGAGAATGGCTGGTGGTAGATCTTCTAGAGCTTTTAGGGGTGGAGGCCGTGGTGGCCCTGATGCGGAACCGCGACCTAAAAGAGGAAGGCCTAGAGCTGAGAAAGAGGTTCCTGGAGAACCTGAGACTCCTCATCCAGAAGCTGGGGATGAGAGTGCAAACCTGAGGGCCTCGGTAAAAGAGGCTGTTATTGAGGAAGTACATCAGGTCATGCAGACAATCTTACCGTCTGTGGTGACCGAAGTCATCAAAGCTGTGAAGGAGGGAGAAAGGAAGGAGAGAAATAGGGCATCGGGGAAGCAACCGGAGCTTGAAACGATTTTCTCTGATAATGAGGAGGAAGAGGAAGGGGAGCCTGTGCCAAAAGTGGCACGAGGCTGTAACTACGGGGTGTTTATGAGATGCAAGCCCCTACCTTTGACGGAAATGGCAATACTGCCGCTGCTCACCGATGGGTGAGAGAAATGGAGGCTGTTCTCGACATCAGCGAGTGCCGGGAAGATCAAAAAGTAAAGTTTGCCAGCCATTCATTTGTGGACTCAGCATTATGCTGGTGGGACAACATTGTCCAAGCGGAGGGTAATCGGGCAATCAGGAGAATGAGGTGGCCCGAACTGAAGAAGATGGTGATTGAGGAGTTCTGTCCTCACAGGGAGATGGATAAGATTGAGAGGGAGTTCCTGCAGCTGGAGGCGGGATCCATGACACACCAGCAATACACTACCAAGTTCAACGAGATGGCACGGTTGGTGCCGGATCAGGTGACGCCTCTTTCTCGGAAGATCAAGAGGTACATTCAGGGTTTACCGGTGGATGTTCGCCGGCATATGATCGCCGCCCGGCCAAGTACGTTTAGGTCGGCGGTCGATTTGGCCGGAAGACTTTATGATGAGAGGGGAGTGGTGGTGGTTGAAGCGAATAGGAAGGGTGGTGGTGATCGAAACTGGAACGGGAAGAGGTTTGGTTGGGGTGATGCCACGACGGGTAACAAAAAGGCACGGGTGGATGACCGCCGCGTGGCCACACTGGGAGCGGGATCAAGGAGGTGTGGTAAGTGTGGAAAGGAGCATGCGGGAGAATGTAGGCTGGGTTTGAATGTGTGCTTCAAGTGTGGGAAGACAGGGCATATGGCGAAGGATTGCCTGTCGGGCAAATGTTTTAACTGTGGGGAAACTGGTCATATGAGCAGGGATTCTAAAAAGCCGAGGGCTGAGAGTTCAGGGGCGAAGAGAAGGGAGGTGATGGACCGAGGGCGAGCGCCAGGGAATTCACCATGACACAGAAGGAAGCTAGGACGGACCCTGACGTTGTGTCCGGTACGTTTCTGGTGAACCAAACTTTAGTTTCTGTGTTATTTGATTCGGGTGCCAGTAAAAGTTTTATTTCTGCTGCTTTCTGTGCTAAGCTGCCTGTTAGTAGTAGACGTGTTGATGCGCCCTTTGATGTAGAAACTACCATAGGTAAGTCTACCAGGATTTCTGAGATGATAGAGAATTGTGATGTGGAACTTGAGGGTCGTAAGTTTCCTGTTAGACCGTTCGTGATGGCCTTAGGTGGTTTTAATTTGGTTCTTGGGATGGATTGGTTAGCGGACTACGAGGCGAACATTGTGTGTCGCAAGAAGATGATTCGGTTGTCGGCGCCTGACGGTAGTTCAGTGACGGTTTATGGTGATCGGATTACTACGACTCCGAAGGTGATCTCGATGGCGGTGGCGGGAAAGTGTATGAGGCGTGGATGTAGTGCCTACTTGGCTTATGTAAAGGATGTGGATACGCCAACACCACAACTAGCCGATGTACCGGTCGTGTGTGACTTTCCAGACGTGTTCCCGGAAGACTTATCAGGAGTGCCACCTGACAGAGAGATCGAGTTTTAGATTGATCTGATACCGGGTGCCCAACCTGTCGCCAAGGCACCGTATCGGTTGGCTCCGACCGAGATGAAAGAGTTGATGGAGCAGTTGCAAGAGCTGCTTGATAAGGGGTTCATTAGACCGAGTATCTCTCCTTGGGGTGCTCCGGTCCTGTTTGTAAAGAAGAAGGACGGTAGTATGAGGATGTGCATCGACTACCGCGAGCTAAACAAGTTGACAGTGAAGAACTGATACCCCTTACCGAGGATATATGATTTGTTCGATCAGCTTCAGGGTGCCAGTTGGTTTTCGAGAATAGATCTTTGATCTGGTTATCATCAATTGAAGGTGAAGGAGCAAGATATTCCTAAAACAGCTTTCCGTACGCGCTATGGTCACTACGAGTTTCTTGTCATGTCCTTTGGCTTGACCAACGCGCCAGCTGCTTTTATGGATTTGATGAACCGTGTGTGTCGGCCTATGTTGGATAAATCAGTGATCGTGTTTATTGATGATATCCTGATTTACTCGAGGAGCGAAGCAAAGCACGCCGGTCACATTCGGGAGGTTCTAGAGACGTTGAGAAGGGAGAAGTTGTACGCTAAATTCTCCAAGTGCGCGTTTTGGTTGCGCGAGGTTCAGTTTTTGGGTCACGTGGTGAATCCTGACGGGATTATGGTGGACCCGGCAAAAGTGGAGGCGGTTATGCAATGGAAGTCACCAAAGACACCATCCAAGATTCGTAGCTTCTTGGGTTTGGCGGGCTACTACAGAAGATTCATCCAAGACTTCTTCAAGATTGCTTCTCCACTGACTAAGTTGACCCGAAAAGAGGTGAAGTTCGTATGGGGTCAAGCTCAACAGAAGGCGTTTGAAGAATTGAAGGCGAGATTGACTCAAGCTCCTGTTCTGTCATTACCCAATGGAAGTGAAGATCTGGTGGTTTATTCCGATGCTTCTTACTTGGGGTTGGGGTGTGTGTTAATGTAGAGAGGAAAGGTTATAGCTTATGCATCCTGACAGTTGAAGGTTCATGAGGTCAATTATCCTACTCATGACTTGGAGCTGGCAGCTGTGGTCTTTGCGTTGAAGATTTGGAGGCACTACCACTACGGGACGAAGTGCACCATATTCACCGACCACAAGAGTTTGAAATAGTTCTTTGAGCAGAAGGATCTGAACATGAGGCAGAGACGGTGATTGGAACTTATAAAGGATTATGATTGTGAGATCCACTACCATCCGGGCAAGGCCAATGTGATGGCTGATGCCTTTAGCCGGAAGGAGAGGCCCGAGCCGATTCGGGTGAAAGCGTATTAGTTGATCATGACCTCTGATGTAATGAAGCAGGTTAAGGAGTTTCAAGATGAGGCATTGAAAGAAGATAATCTTAACTCCGAAAGAATGAGACGTCTGGTTGGGGAATTGGGTGAAAACACACTCGGTGTTAGAACCCGATTCGGTCGTGTGTGGATTCCTCGTTTTGGGGATCTACGGGTGAAGATCATGGATGAAGCTCACAAGACTCGATACTCCATTCATCCTGGTGCCACGAAAATGTACCATGATATGAAGAAAGATTATTGGTGGCCGGGTATGAAGCGCGACGTGGTGGAGTATGTGAGTAAGTGCCTTACTTGCTTACAGGTGAAGGCCGAGCATCAAAAGACGTATAGGAAGATCCAACCTTTGGATATACCATAATGGAAGTGGGAGCACATCACCATGGATTTCATTACAAAGCTGTCGCGTACCCCGAAAGGGTATGATGCCATATGGGTGATAGTTGATCGTTTGACGAAGAGCGCTCACTTCCTACCGATTCGCGAGACATATTCATCAGAGAGGTTGGCTGATCTGTTCATCAAGGAAATTGTAACTCGTCATGGTGTGCCGGTGTCTATTGTGTCGGATCGCGACACCCGGTTCACATCTAATTTCTGGAAGAAATTCCACGACGCTATGGGGACGAGGTTACATATTAGCACGGCTTATCATCCCCAGACTGATGGTCAGTCAGAAAGGACCATTCAGACGCTAGAAGACATGCTTCGGGCATGTGTGATTGATTTTGGTGGAAGTTGGGATGACCATCTACCGTTAGCTAAATTCTCATACAACAACAACTATCAGACCAGCATTGGCATGCCTCCATATGAGATGCTATACGGTAGGAGATGCAGAACACCCATTTGTTGGGGTGATATTGGTCAAAAAGAATTAGGAAGAGTCGAGGTAACTGAGGCTACGACGGAGAAGCTTGAGAAGATTAAAGCCTTCATGAAGGCAGCCAAAGATAGACAGAAGTCGTATGCTGATAAACGACGTAGGCCGATTGAGTTCCAGGTGGGTGACCGGGTTATGTTGAAGGTCTCACCTTGGAAGGGTATTATCCGATTCAGAAAGCGGGGAAAGTTGAGCCCAAGGTATATAGGCCCTTTCCGAATCATTGCTCGAGTAGGAGAGGTGGCCTACAGATTAGAATTACCAGATGAGTTAAGTGGAATTCACCCGACATTCCATGTATCTCATCTAAGGAAGTGCTTAGCTGATGAAGATATGATTGTTCCACTGGAGGATATCGAGGTAGACGAACGGCTCAATTATGTGGAGCAACCAGTGGCAATCATCGACCGAAAGGAGAAAAGGCTGAGGAATAAAGTGGTTCCTCTTGTGCGTGTACAGTGGAAGCACAGGAAGGGATCCGAGTCAACATGGGAGACTGAGGAAGAAATGAGACAGCATTATCCACGTTTGTTCGAAGAATAACAGGTTTCGGGGACGAAACCTATTTAAGGGGGTGGACTTGTAACACCCGGATATTTATTATTTTGAAGCCGGCGAAGAAAGAAAAAGAAATAAAGTTCAAAGTCGAGGGACCAAACTCGCCAACGAAGAAAAGTCGGGAAATGAGGTGATATTAGTGGGGAGAGGGCAGCCAACTCTCCCCATTTCCCCCACATTTTCAGCTCACAAGAGAAGAGAAGAGAGAAAAGAGGAGAAAAAGAGAAAAAGGGGTGTTTCGGGTGATTCGGGTGTCCAAACTCGTCATGTGGCAAGCCAAATCGAAGCCCTTGACGTTGTGCTCGTTTGTTTGAGTTCTAGGACCCCACTTTTACTTGTTTTCAACCGATTTTGGGGCTGGAAAGCATAGAAAACCCGTTTATGTATGTGTGTGTGTTTGACCCATTTGGGTGTGATGTGTGTGATGTGTTTCGTGTATGTTCCCGGGCTTGTGTGTGCTTGTATGGTGTTATGGTATGCATCCCTAAGGTCCAGGAGGGTTAATTTAGGCTTAGAATGGGTTTGGATGAGCTTGGAGGCCGAAAATGGCAGATTGGGTTCGGGATGAACTCCATTCTACATCAGCTAGGGCTAGGCGACCGAATGGAGGCCATACGGCCGAATGAGAGGCGATTGAGGGTCATTCGCACGATTGGGATTCAATCGCACGATTGAGGGTTCAATCGCACGACTAAGATTTCAGTCGCACGACTGGGAGTCCAATCGCATGGCTGAGGGTTCAGTCGCATAAGTGCTTAGTCGCATGAGTTCATTAGCATTAGGTCAGTCGCATAGGAGCCCATTCGCATTAGTTCCATCCGCATGAGGTCCACACGCACGACTGGATGTTCATTCGCATAGATGTTCATCCGCATGAGTCCAATCGCATGATGTTCAGTCGCATGGAGGCCATGCGACTGAAGGGTGTTCATACGCGCGAATAGAGCTGTTGCACCCGAAGGAAAGTGTTGTTAGACTTCTGGCTTTCGGGGGAAAATGCAGATGTAAGTTTTGACGTAAAGGTTCTCGTAAGAGCATGTAAGATGACTGTTATGGCCTTAGAGTGCATGTAGGGCATGATGATATTGTTGCATGTTTATGCATGTTATGTATGTATAATGTTACCCTATATGATGATGATGAATGTGTATGATATGTTCATTGGTATGATGTATATTATCTTTTCTATGGCTTTACGTATTATGATGAATGAAATGAAGTATTATGTAACGTAAAGTGGAAAGAAACGAAATGTCTTGCATGCATCGGATAATGGGTCCTTCTTTGTGATTGACCATTAATGTAAACCTCTACCGCTTACCCCTAGTACTGTGGCATACATTTAGCTGTTCATTTATTGACTTCGGCCCAGTGGCTATGACTGATCGGTTACCCTTAGTACTGTGGCATACGTTTAGCTGTTCATTTATTGACTTCAGCCCAGTAGCTAAGACTGATCGGTTACCCCTAGTACCGTGGCATACGTTTAGCTATTCATTTATTTACTTCGGCCCGGTAGCTGAGACTAATCGGGGTGTAGCACATGGTATTGGTACGGATGATGTCCGATGCGCAAGTAAAGTTATATGGAACGAACGAACGAATGAATGAATGAAGAAGATAATAATGATATTATCTATGCGTACGTATGATGTGTGATCATGCCAAAGTAACGAACGGTTTTAAATGAAAGTAAAGTATGTTTTATAATAAAACTAGAACTCACTCAGCAACGCTGACTTTTATTATGTTTTCCAGTTAGCAGGTAATGATTGCTAAGGATGGCACGGCAAGGCTACTCGGCTCTTTTGGGATGGCATCCATTTATAAAGCTTTTGTGTTATAATGCAAACATGTATTTTGTAATCAGATAATGATGTATTATCGGGCAAAAGTGTTTATAATGAAATGAGATGTCGTTTTTGAATGTTTCCGCTGCAATGTTTTTATGAGACAAATATAAATATATGTTTTATGTGCGATGAATGACCAACTGTAGGCGTCCCAGGAACGGGGCCTTACAGGTCGGTTCTTCCAGCATGATTTTTCCTTTTAAATTCTTAGATATTTTATATAAATTAATTTATTCATAGAAATATCACTAAAATTTTCAGATCTCTTTTTCCTAATATTTTAAACATATATTCCATGTTTGTTCCCACAATCACAATCATTGACATGAAGAACTGACTTTAACAAGTTATATCTAGGTTTTTAACCCTTTTGTTGATAGTTTCTTTTATAAATTTGATTTTTAAGGTTTGTTTTGTTTATTTTGGATTTTTGAAAGCTTCTTCGTTTTTCTGGAAAATAAGTTTGACTTCATATGTTTTTATAAAAATCTTAAGTGTTTAATCAAAAGGGTTGATCACATGTGTTTATTTAAACACATGTTTAACCTTTATAGTCTTAATCAAGTAGAGTTTTAGAGGTTAGAATCTTGATTTTGACAGAGGGAGAGTATGAGGAGATGATGAAGATGGCCAAAGAATCTGCTTGGTTTTGGTGTTCATGATAATCTTCGGGAGATGGTGTTTACACGAGGCTTTGATGTTGCTGCTATATAACCGAGAGATATGATGATAACAACGGTTTGCTATGGTGTTATGGTGGTGACCGAGAGTTTTGCGCTTGAATGGTGTTTGAGTGGAGGTGGGTATACGGTTTTGGATAGTCGAAGGCTTGGTGTGTTCCAACGGTTCCTTCGGCCGAGCTCCTTCAAGTAGTGGGGTTAGTAATTATTAGGTCTATTCTCTAGACTTGTGTGGTGTAACTTAGGATTGCTTAGTTTGGTTTCTAGGGTGAAAGGTGGCAGTTTGTGGGTGTGTCTAGGAGGAGCCGAGGAGGTGGCGGTGCAAGGAAGAAGTTGGTGTCCAAGTTGTGCAAGGTGGCATTTCAAGAGAGTTCATGACTCATCAAGTCATGATTACAAGGCTTAGTTCACTAATCGGGTGCTAATGAGCCGATTTGTTTAATTGGTGTTTTGGTTTGAGGTTTGAATGTAAGAGACTTGTTTTAGGTTTGTGTTGATGTTTAAGTTTCTCTTGATGTTAACTTGTGTTGTTGATGTTTGGTTGGGTTGTATTTGGTTTGTTTATTGTTGTATTGTTGATGTATTTTGATCATATGTAGTTTTGTATCAAGGAATCATGTTCATGATTACATGCATACGTAACTTCTTGTATTTGCATGCAAGCATGCAATGAATAACACATATGTTCATATAGACATGTGATGTACATATGTATTTTAGCAAAAGATGGTACATGCACACGTAAAAGTATGTATGAAACAGCATATGTTCACGTATTTAAATATATATGATGCATACTAATATGAGGGTATGGAATTCTATATTTTAGGGTTGTCACAGCCTGCCGATGAAGCCCCGGCGCGGCTCCGGCGACTCCCCAATCACCTGAAACCCTCAAAATTTAACACTTAATTGATGCAAACTGCTTTGTGGAACCGTTTCGAACTCGATGGTGTGTATTAATTTCAGTTTAGGTCGGTTATGGCAATGTTCGAGCTCAGTAACTGATCGCCATTAAACTTCAAGGCGTTAGATCATTATAGCAAAATAATAATCAAGTTAATTGGAACTTAAACACTAGGCTAACTTGTAACGCCCGGTTATTTTTTTAAAGTCAAAGAAAGAAGAAGAAGAAAGAAAAAGAAAGAAAAGAAATAAAGTCCAAGTTGAGGGACCAATCTTGCCAAAAGGGGGAAAAGTTTGGAAGAGTGGGTGTAAAGGGGATGGAAGCCCATTCCCCTTCTCCCATACTCATTCCATTCGGTTCAAGAGAGGGAGAAAGGGAGAAAGAGCAAAAAGCTAGGGTTTTTAAAGAATCGAGTGCAAAAGTCGAAGTCAAGCGGGTATGTAGAAAGCTATACTCGAAGGGGTTGTTAATGTGAGTTCTAGGACCCCTCTTTTACACATTTTTAACTGATTTTAGGGATGGAACACATATGAAACCCTTTTGTTGTTTGGGGTGTTAAACACATCTGAAACACATTCGAAGAAGACTGCATTCTGCACCCAGCTAGGGCTCATGCGACTGGAGGTCATGAGTCCGAATGGCATGCGACTGGAGGCCATACGGCCGAAAGGCATGCGACTGAGGTCCATGCGCATGGGTTCCATGCTACTGAGGTTCATACGCATGGAAGTTATGCGACTGAAGCCCATGCGCCTGAAGTCATGCGACTGAAGGTCATACTCATGAAAGATATGCGACTGGCAGCCCATACGCCTAAGTGTTCATTCGCCCATAGCGTTCATACACCTAAGTGTCCTGAATGCCCATGCGACTGAATGGTGCCCATACGCCGAAATAGGGCTTATGCAACCGGAAGAACTTAGTTTATTTCCTAATTCTCGGGAGAAAAGGGTAAATGTACGCTTTGACTTGGGAGATTCCCAAGGGTTTATGTAAATTGACTTTTGAGGTCATAGATGATATGTTGGGTATGTATGATGTATGATTGGTTCTTATGCATGATGGTATGTATGTTGTATGTTGTATGTTATGTATGTATGATGGTGCCTTGTATGTTGATGTTGTATATTTATATTCATGTTCCTTTTATGTATGATTATTTTCCCGTGGCTTTACGTTGAATATTAATGAATGAAATGAAAAGTATTATGTAACTTAAAGTGGAAGATAATGAAAAGAGGAATGTAATGAAAGAATGCCTGCATTAATGAACGAATGAAAGTAAGAAAGGCTTGCAAGCAAATGTATGGAGGTTCACACCCAATGAAGGGTGTTAGCTCAATCGTGTGCGGCTTAGCTACCTCAGAAGGATGCACACTGGGGCTTAATCCGTGTGATTAAGCAAATGTATGGAGGTTCACACCCAATGAGGGGTGTCAGCTCAACTATGTGCGGGTTAAATACCCCATGAGGATGCACACAACAGTTCAATCTTTGTGATTGACCATATGTATGGGGTCCTTGTCTCTTAACCCTAGATGAATTGCTTGGTGCTCTAGAGGGGAGTTAAGCACATGACAGGACCTAGATGAAAACGAAAGATAATAAACGTACGAAATGAACGATGATGAAGATAATAACTATTATCTATGTGTACGTACGATGTGTGATCACGTTCTAAAGCCTGGTATGATTTGAAAGAAAGTAAAGAACGGTTTTAAACAAAAGATAAAGTATGTTTTATATTATAAAACTAGAACTCACTCAGTAACGCTGACTTTTATGTGTTTCCAGTTGGCAGGTAAGGTTGCTGAGGATGGCACGGGGCGGTTACTCGGCTCATTTTGGATGGCATTCTTTTGTTTAATGTTTTTGCATTGAAATGCGAACAAATGATGTTTTGTAACGAATGTTGTATTAACTTGCAAAAGCATTTATATTGAAATGAAAAGTTATTTTAATGTTTCCGCTGCAATGTTTATTAAAGTTAATGTAATTATATATTTTATGTGCGACAATTGACCAGCTGTAAGTGTCCCGGGAACGGGGCCTTACATAACTAGTCCTAAATCTGTATTTATCACAATTTCATCTAAGTCACTCGAACTTATCAAATTCGACTCCACCTTCTTCGTCGACCTGCAACTTAGGCGAAATCGACCCTCTGAGCTTCCTTAACTCCAATTGATAGAGGACTTTTGCTTCTCATCACATAAAGGAGCTTAACATACAATTAATTGGGTTATCATCAGCAAAATCTTATCGAATCAACTTCATCTATGGCCGCGATCGTTTTGTTCTTGTTTTCGATCTAAGCTATATCGATTCAAGTAATTAACTACATGAATACAGTCGTTTATGCATGGCGAATAAAAGCCCCATGCTTAATTTGATTGACAAGATCAAATAGTGTTTAACTTGGGCAAAAATCAAATTAGGGTTCTTAATGGAATTGGGGAGTTTCTTTGATTAAATGTTTTGAAAATTTCCAATGGACTTATAACAGATTTGGGCCTCTAGCCCACCGGTTAAAGTCATGCACAAATCCAACATACGGGGCCCCTCAACCCCTTATTTTTAGCCTTTTTCTATAAATTAAATTGCAGGAATTAATATTTTCTTATGAAATTAAATAAAAATTATTTTTGTTTAATTAAATTTATCCCATAAATTATCACATTAATTTCTGTAAATGTTAACAATATAATCATAAATTTCCATTTAAAAGCAAATATTTTAATACTATAAAAACTATGACAAAATTTATTTAGAAGTTTATTTCTTTTTATTACTTTTAAAATAAAATGGGTTTTCTTCAAATCAAATTAGTTATTTTATAAGTTATTTAAATAACTAATTATGTAATTGATTGTTTTTGTCAAGTCATTATTTAATTAATTATAAATTAATTATTTCTTTTCCACACTTTCAATATTTATTTAATCATTTATTTATGACTTAAATAATATATGATTATTAAATTTGACCAATGATTTTATTTTATTATCAAAAACCCAAATTTAAATTGAAATCCTAATTTATATTTAGTCTTTTAACCATATCATTATATTTATCCTAAGACAACAAAACCTTAGATAAAATCGAGAAGAAATCGTTGGAGCTATATTATTTTCTTATTATTACCTGAGGTACATCTTATATCATGTGAGTTTTCATGCCTCTTTTATTTTATTTCACACCTTTTGGGGTGAAACATGTTAACCATATAAACTTACACTTGTAAACATCTTGATACTTGTAAATGAACTAGCAATTCGTATTTAAACTTGTCATGGTTATTTGAAATATTGTGAGTCTTATATGATAGACATTTTGTGTAAACAATCATTAACTATTGCTAGCCTAACGACGTCATAGATCTAGACAAGCCTATTTGGTGCTAAAGCCGAGGTTATTTCCGACTTCTGATGACGTATTCTTGTTTATCATGGGAACCAAGTACACTTAGCTTATCGTTATAACTTATTATGGCGATCTTTGTCAAGGTTTGATTGTATCATTATGCTATCCATATTCTTGTATTATTAGTAACCTATGACATGAATTGCTTCTTATAAATTGT
>CM046030.1:7176678-7303062 GCA_025215565.1 Flaveria ramosissima | reverse complement strand
TATAAATTAATGTGAAAAAATAAAAAAAAATTTAATCGAGCAACGCGAACAGGAAAATAAGCCCACGAGCTGGCTCGAGCTTTTCACGAGCCGAACTCGAGCCCTCTCGGCTCGGCTCGTATGCTCGGCTCGATAAGCTTCGAGCTCGAGCTCGAACTCATCATGGCTCAGCACGACTCGACTCGTTTACAGCCCTACTCTAATATATTAGTTCTCTCTCATCCCTCTTATTAGTTTTTGAAACAACAAATATCCTAGAAAAATTAATGATTTCTTTTGTCTCTTCTTTCTAATTAATTAGTTGAAAATAACATACACATAATAAAACTCACCCTACGTATTATAGTTGTTATCCTACATAAAAAAAGTCTTATGCTAGACATAAGAATAAGGTTGATGACTTAGGTGTAACGCAATATATAGTACATGAAAACATACAATTGAACTATTCATGTTCACCGACATGTAATTTGTAATGTGAAACAAACCTGTTGAAACAAACCTATCCTACACTATGAACGTTATATAGTGAAAGTTATAATTATATAGTGAAAGTTATCCTAAACATATCCTCAATCACATGTAAGAGATAGCATGAATAACAATAAAAATCACATACACTAAATTGTTAATCACAATACAATATCGTAGAAGTTCTAAAATGTTAAAAATAAACAAAAACTACGTGTTGGTAATTTTAGTGTTATCAATATATATTTTAGTGTATTGGATTAACTTGTTAATTGAGAAAAGAATATTAGAAATTAAACGAATTAGGTGCCACGGGAGTGCGAGCTCGATTTAATCCTAATTATTATTTGAGTTATTAAATTTGGGTTTTATTTATAATTTTAAGAACTTATTCATGTAAAAGACATGGGCTCATGTTGAATTAATGTTAATTTACAAGAGTTGGGCTCACGTTGATTTAATATTAATATAGCCCACAAAGGGGATAAACCCACCCAAAATACAAAATGGAATCTGCATTCGGATCTGCACTCTCTCTAATTAAAAAAGAAAACAGGGACAAAGCTGTTCACTACACTTCAAAATTTTGAAGATCAGATCCTTACTCCATTAAAAATATCTCTACCTAATTCGATAAATCAATCGCGAGTAATCCACGAAATAGGTTTATCTAATAGTTTTTCATACGATTCAGATATTAATCCAACTTGTTTAGTGTTTTGAAAATTGAATCACAATCAGGTAAGTTTCTCTTCGTTTTATATTATAAACTATTAGATATCAACACTACCTACACTCAGTTCAATAACATATACACATTATTTCAAAATTTTCAAAACCATTAACAACATAATACATTATACCATGTAGGAAAATTATCTATATTTATGTTTATAAACACCACCACATTATCACAAAAGTCACACGAGACATGAGCGAAAATTAAATACAATTAACTTGGTTTGATAGGGTTTGAAAAATAAAAACCCGTTCATGAATTAATCTTGGTGCCGAATTAAAATCACAAATCAAATAACAAAGGCTACAAGGGAAAAAGTAAATGAATTTACTAAGACTTAGGCGAAGCTAACTTAAAATTTTGATAACCGCACCAATTGAAAGAGTGGTCGTTGATAGGACAAATAATAAAATAGAAAGATGAACAATTTGTTAGAAAGACAAAGCAGGTGGTTTTAAATTTTCAATAAACATCATAACGTAAAATAAATTAGGAGTTTATTTGGAAGATCAGATTAATTTTCAACACTACACCTAGTTATTATTTAATGTTCTTAATTTTTTAAAATTAATTGCTAATATTTTGTTGTTTATTTTAAACGGTTGATTAAAAAATAAGATGGTGGAGATCTGTTCCGCGTGTTCTCGCAATTATGTGATCTTCATAAATGAACCTCACCCTACGTCGATATATATATATGTGTGTATATATATATATATATATATTAAGTTTAATTAAGATGATTATTATATGATAATGAGTATTTAAACATATCTAATTGTAAGAGTGAGATCTAATACAAACACTAGTGTGTGTACAAACCATAAGAATTACTATATTCGTGCCATGTGGATTAGTTGATGATTAGGATTGAGGGTATATTAGTTACTAGACTAAAGACCCGTGTAATACACGGGTTCAGTCATTAAAAATTGTTTTTTATTAAAAAGTTTCGTAAGTCATAATATCATTGTTATTACTTTGTTATCGATTTTTACGCTTAATTTTTTTAAATCATCTATATTTGATATTAGTAGTTTTTCTTTATCAATGCTTATAAGTCTAAATAATGTATAATATGAAATGAAATGAACTTATAAATAAGAACTTTAGTTAATAAATAAATTATATTTAACATGAGAACATCTATAAACATCCAAAAACTTCTTTGTATACAAAATTTGATGTTATTTTTGTAATTTAACCATCATTGTCTAATTAATAATTTTAATTAGTCTCTACTTGTAACTCGAGATAATACAACACAGAGCTTGAATCGGTACCAGTGACCAACATGCAATGATTAAATAAAAATTTGGACTCTCTTTGTGATTTTTAAAGTTTGAGGACCAAACATGTAATTTGATTAAACCACAGGTACCATTTATGCAATTTTATTTTTTTGTTGACCAAAAACATAAATCAATTTCATGCTTACATCAATTAAAATTAGATTAAAGTTTTATAATTTCATTAAAAAAATAAATTAGTTAAACTAATGTTAAAAAAACCAAAATACTAAAGGTTATCTTTAAATCAAAATTAAAATCTTTGAATCGTACGAACCACTGCTACTGTTACAATCAACATTTGTATATATGAGCATTGAATTGAGACTTTATAGAAGAGTTGTTATGATTTAAAACTTGGGGTGTGAATGCTATTAAATAGATCAATAAAAGCGTAAAATGATCGGTAAGTTGAACATGAAGCATAACGTGATTTGGGGTAAATCGAAACCATGATATGCTTTTAAATTTTAAAGGATATGAAGTGGTTTATCTTTCCATTTGAAAATCAATGTTATGATTTAGGGAAATTGAAACCCTGAATTGATTATTTGAGACATTTGATTTGATGAAATATATAAGATCGTTTCAGAATAGAAGACGCGTATGTGGTTGCTTCTTATTTGCATAGGACGAGTGAATTAGGAAACCTTTAATTATTTGTTTGAATAAGCAAGAATCCAATACATTTCAATTTACAATTTTAGTGAAATATAACCTGTAAAAACTCATTATTATATGTTTGTTATGAATAGAGTCAACTTGTTCTTTGTTAAGAAAAACTGTCAATTATAACTTACAATATATTTTTAGGTTTTATTTTGAAACCATCATAATGCCCTTTGTAATGAGTTTTTTTCGAAATAGAATTGGTAGAAATATAATTTAACAAAATGAGTGTTTTAAAAAATATCTATCAAAAATGGTTTTTCTACTAAAAAGTTAATTTTTCTTATTTATAATATAATTGGATAAAAGTATTTCTATTTTTTATAATGTTATTTAAGTAAAATTAAACGGAGAAAGTTATATTTTATTACTTCTTTCACGACGAGAACCGCGTCCGCTTCAATCGAAGTGGTAGAAGGCTTTATTAAAAACCAATTTAGCATCTCTTATGATTTTAAAAAAATGTTTTATAATTCTTTTTATGAATGTTTTCTTAAAACCTTTTCAATAACGTTTTCTCATACAAAAATATAAATACACTTTCATCAGTATTTATTATCGTCTCCTTATAGAATACGTGCTCTTATATAGAAAAGATCTTTTTATGAATTTAAATGATTTATGCAATTTTTTTTAAATTACGATATATTATATAACCGTTTTAAACATAAATTTATATATAGTAATAATCATTTATATGATTATATACATAAAAGATAAAATAAACATCATTACATACAATGCTAGTTTCATCTTGCGAGACTGCTCGATCTCAACATATGAAACTCGGGCTCAAAACTATTTATTTAATGAGTCGTAACATGTGTTCGAGCTTATTTAAGCTAAGTTTAGTCAGGGTTTTTAGCGAGTTGGTTCCGAGTGGCTCACGAGATAGCGTGACCCGTTTCTCCCCTAATTGTTGTTGGAAGTCTATTAACAACATACATGTCATCGGTAATTGAGGATTATATTTATAGTTCGGAAAATAAAATAAAAATTAAACAATTAACTTTTTTTTGTTTCGTCATGATATTTATATAAAACATTTTTAAAGAACACATTTTTCGTTAAAAATAAATTTTCATATTACATCTTTTAAGCTACTTAAAAATATTTTTAAAAAAAATACATATTTTTTAAAAAAGAATAAAAAAACAAATGTGATTAATTTTGTGTGAGATTGAAACAAAATTATAGTAAAAAATTAACTTTTCTATAAGAAAAGAAGATTTAAAATTAAGTCTAAGTAAATTTAAAAAACAAAAATATGTTTTAAAAAAATTTATGTTCTTAATTACGACAATAACCAAATAATTTTATAATTTTATTAATCTTTGTACTATACTATTTTGAAATAATATTATTTTAAAGTAAAATAACTTTATCCTATAGCATTACAGTGAGAGAAAAAAATACTTCCATAAATACTTATTATGGTAAATAAATATTCTACATGCACTATTTAAGAAAAAAAAGCTTATTTTGTAATTATAGCAATAGTTAATTTCATTCAAATGAATAATGACTAAATAAAGGTTAGATACATTTTTAGGCGGGAAATTAAAAAGATGAATGCTTAAGAAAATGACACGTGGCACTAAAAATATTGTTTTATTAATAAGTATAGATTACATAAAATTTATTTTTAACAACCTCTTAATTTAAGCAAAGATTAATTCTTTTTTTCGAAATATATCTTTAACAAAATCTATCTATTCTAATAAAAGAGATGTTTAAGTTGCCATTTTTTATAATATTAGACATTCAAAACCTAATTTTCTCGCTTATCTCTCATATTAAATATTTATATTAACTATTAATTATATTATCTATTCTTTTTTAGATTAAAATAGTTTTTAATAATTAAGAAAGGGTTTTTTTATAAATGTAATTTCTAAAGAAACAATCTTTTGTATAACATAAGTAATTTTTTAGAATATCAAACTTTTATAAATACAAAATATTTAAAATCAATGTTTTTAGAAATTAAATTTTTTATGAACCATAAAAAATTAAAATTCAAAGTTACAATAAGAAATTTTTACAAAATGAACTTTTTTTTAAAATGCTTTGATTTAGAACGAATTTTTTAGATTTTTTTAGATAAAAGATTTTAAAACAAAAGTTTAAATAAAATAATATCATTGTTTTATTACTTATAGTCCTTACTTATACGTAATTTTAATAATATCATATTTCAAAATATCATTTTATAATTAATAGTTTTTAGTTACTAATTATTTAATATTTTATTTATTCAACCCGTGTAATACACGTGGTACTAACCTAGTCGATAAAATAAACAGGTGATTTGACTGGGTGTGAGAATGATATTCTCAGTTGAAATGAATCAACTAGGATTGAATATGATGATTGAGTCAATGATTATATGGCGGAATCATACAATCATAGAACATTGAATGCAAGAAGTACTCATAAATGCTCTTTGTATTAAATGAGGTGAATCGGTTACAATGAATGCTAGGGTTTGAGTATTAAACAGTAACAATACACCTTCTGAACATAAGACTAAACAAAATATTCTGATTGTCTAATGTTAGTCAACAGTCACCTCACATACGAGGATTTCTATTCTATTTATAGGCTGACAAGAAGCCTTTATAAAAAGACTAAATTACCTCTGTACTATAATCTAATCTAAGTACAAAAAGTCTTCATCAACATTTGTTGTTGTTCATCCACATTAACTAATGCGGATGTGTTAATCTTCATCAGCACTTGTTTTCTTCTATCGTATTAGTGTTTGGTCATCATCATTGACAAATGCGGATGAACAAACACTTGTCGCATTTGTTGATGAGCATCCGCATTAGTAAATGCGGATGTACAAAATCCTTGTCAGCATTTCTTCGGTTGTCCGCATTTGTTAATGCGGAAGAACAAACACTTGTCAGCATTTATTCTGTGGTCATCCGCATATACAAATGCGGATAGCCGACACTTGTCTTCTTTTGTTGTTGCAGATTCTTCATCCGCATATCTTCTTGGACTTGTGGGATTTCAGCAGAACAACCATCAATCCACCACTTGGATTGGCATGTATGATCCTTTCAGGGTCCAATAATACTCCCTCTAAGGATTATACAGCCAATGTACTTCAAGGGTTTGATGGTGGATGAGGTTGTGAGGATTCTGTTGGGTCTTGTACAGCAGGAGAGGAGACTTGTGGTTCTGATGGATCCAAAATGGCCTTTATCATATTGACAAAGTCATTGGCTTCAAACATCTTTTCTCTATTCAGCACATGAATCTTCATTTGACTCATAGTGTAGATTGCTTCAATTGGCAGCCTTTTTAATAAGATGGGTTCCCATATTGAATCAGTTGATAACCCATCTCTATGAATCAGTAGAGATCCTTCCACATCCGCCTCTAGCTTCACAATGTTCCCAAGTTGCAAAGGAGTCTTCTTCTTCCTCCTCTGCCCTTTCTTGGCTATGATTCTATCATAAGCCAGCTTTAGTATCTTTATGCACTTGAGAAAGAAGTGCATGTTTTCTTCTCTTAGTATGTTGTTTATTTCTCTGAAGTGCCTGGTGTATATGTAGGGGATATAAGATTCATCTAGCAATCTCACTTCATATGCACTGAACAATCTTATCTCAACACCTTTTTTACCTTCCCACCTCCTTTCAATCACCATCTCATATGTCTTCTCATCATAATAGACATTTGAGATTGGTTTGGAGGAGTGAGTTCCAACAACTATCTTTCTCTTCAAAGATTCAGTTGGCTTCACTTTGAGCTCAGGGAATATCACTTCTTCTACTAGTTTAGTCTTCTTCTTTTCTAGGGGATTTACAAAGGATCTATCCTTCCTCATGCAGATAGCCTTAAGAGATTTGAAGTTGTCCGTTCTCTTGATCATCTTCAGTATGTCTTCAAACTCATAACCCCTGAACATAGCCTTATGATTGATGAGCTCCAAATTGTCTAGTTCTTTCAGATCATGAATCTGCAGGGAGTTCACTAGAGCAGTATACTCAGTGAAGAATTGAACCAACCCTAAGATTCTTTTGACCATGAACATGTTCCAGTCACTATCATACTTCTAGGAAATTATCTTCTGATCAGCCTTGCACTAGGGAGTAGATACACCTCTGATAATCTCTGTAGTGGTGAGCCCTTCTTGAAGCTTTAGATGTGAAGGCTCAGCAAACCACTCAGGATATCTATGTAAAACTGGTACCAACGAGTCATGATCTCTATGGGTTAGCTGGATGTCTTGTTTAGATACTCTAGTTCTTGGTTTCTTGCTGATAATCTCTTCTTCAAGCTTTTTCAGCCTTTCCTTCTTCTCATTTATCAGCCTAAGCATAGCAGCTCTTAGGGAATTTGTCTTCATATTCCCAAGCTTTCTTTTGGTGAACCCTTGTTGAGACAGATAGTCCTTCATTTCCATGTCAGTCATTCTGTAGGGATCAGGATACAAGGATTGAGGAGCTTCAGCCTGCTTGGTGTTTGATGTGAATTTAACCACTGGAGATTTAGAAGTTTGAGTCTTTTCATACTCAGTCTCATATGTAGGGTCCAACAGTTTCTTTAGCTTTTCTTCTTCTCCTATCATCCCCTCATAGGTCATTCCAAATACCTCATCAGGATCATAGCCATGATTGATGAGAAACATAGCTTTCACCATCAAGTCATCTGTCTGAGCTTTCTCCACCATCTCATGCACAGTAGATTCAACCTTCACAGGGCTTTCTCTTGCTATTGGTTCATCAACCACATAGCCTCCCTCTATCTATCCTTCTTGAAGGTCAATGAACTCAGCTCTTTGTTTCAATTTTGCCTCAGCCTGTTCATGTTCATCCAAAAAATCAGCTATAGCTGCAAGGCTACGAGGATCATCTTTTTGCTTTTTCTTTATAGGTTCTTCTTCTTCTATCGGCATTTTTCCCTTGGCCTTTTCAGAAAGGTATTTCCTCTTTCTGGTAATTAGGTTGAATAATTGGACCAGAGGATGTTTCTGCAACTTCAGCTTCTTTAGGCAGATTTTCAACCTCTTTCTTTTCAGATTCATCCTTTTCTTCTTCTTTGAGTTTAGCATCAGATTCTTCCTTTTGCTGTTGTTCTTCACATAACTTTCTGATTATTTCTTTTTGCTCATCAGATAAAGACATATCAGGTACAATTTGAAGACTCAATTCCTTCTCAATTAGGATAGGAGATTGAGGAATGATCACAAGTGGTTCAGCTGCTTCTCTTTGATCAACAATAAAGTCCCAAAACTCATCATCTATAATTAATTCTTCAACAGTAAAGATCTCAAGAGCTTTGATCATATCACTGAATTCAGACTTTTCAGTGTGTGTTTCCTCATGATCTTTTCTAGAATATTCTACCATAGCCAAACTTTGCTCTTCTGGCTTGGTTCCACTTGATTCAGCTTCTTTAATAGGCTCTGAGAATCTCATCTGCTTAGCAGGAGGAGAGTCATCATCACTCTCTCCTGAGGAACTTCCTTCACCATCTTGTTCCTCCTCATCATCTTTCTTCTTCTTCTCTATCTCATCTTTATCACCTTCATCATCCCTTTCTTTTTCAACTTCTTGTTTTATCATAATCAACAACTCTAACTCAGCAATCCTTTTATTCTGAGAACAATCTGTTTTAGCTGTTCAGTGATTATGTTAGATTGTTTCTTAATCAATCCTTTCTGCTCTTCCATGGCTATTGTCTGGATGGCTAAAGTGTCCACATGACCACTTACTTCATCCCTTAAGTGTTTGAGAGCAGCTTTAAGTTCTTCTATTTGCTTATCCTTTTCTTCTTTTTCAGCCTCATATCTTTTTTTCAACTCTTTCAACTCCTTCTCCTTCTCATCCAACTCAGAAGTCTGTCCTTAATTATTCTAGACCTTCTATCTAGTAGTTTTTCTATTTTGCCACCTTCTTTAAAAGCTCAGATATAATCTCATCTTTTTCATCCGGTCTGTTCACCTCTGATTCAGCAAAACTCTTGGAGGGAACTGCTTCTGAAGTAATTTGCCTAACAGGCATCTGCCTTTGATGATCCTCCTCATCAGATGATGATTTGGATTCCTCTGAAGAGCTGGCAGAATCACCAAACTCAACAGGCTCTGTAGTAGATGGTGATGATGGAATGGGAGAAGTATGATGAGAGTGAATGTGTGAAACATGAGGTGAACGAATGGGTGATATATAAGGTGAGATGATGGGTAATGTTTGTGGTGAAGGGATTGGTGATCTTTGTGGTTATGGTATTGGTATGGGCATAAAGGGTGATGCTATCTCAGCTTCAAGTACAGAAGACCCAATATGAAGATCACCCCCTACATCATCTGGGATGACACTGGCCTCTGGCCTTCTTCAGTTTTAGCAGCATGCTCATCAACAGGTTGTTGATCATGAGCAGCTTGTTGTTCTTCTTCTTGAATAGGCTCATTAACAGGAGCCTCTTATTCTTCTGCTTGTTCATCTGGATTAATCTACTGCAACATCAAGGGCAACAAGGGAAAGAATGTTCCATTGTAGAAATTCTTAGGGTCTCTCTTCTTAATGTACTTGTAGGACTTGGCATTATAATGAGGAATATCCATCACAAGTCCTTCAGGTATAATATCAGGGAAAGCTTCATTGATGAGGCATTGTGAAAACCTTGGATACATAAGGAACATGTGTCTTCTACCTTCCTGAATGTTTGATACCAGACCATTAAACACATAAGCAGACATGTTGAATGGCCTGTTTGTGCAAAGAGCACATATAGTAGAAGAGGTAGTTACTGGAATGTCATTCCATCCAGTCTTCTTCTTTGACAGATAATGTTGGTAGAGATGAATAAGGAACCTCCATTGTAAGTCAACTAACCCCTTCACAATCTGCTTGCCTTCATAACCTCCCTCATATCCAATGTTGGCAAAGAAAGTAGTGATATCATCATCTTCAAATTCTAAGGGAGTGTTGGCATCATCACCAAACTACAGACACTGTCTCACAGTCTGTTCAGTAATGGCCAAAGTATGATCATCAGAGATTCTCCCAGACAGAGTCCTTACACCATCTATCTCTATCACCTCAGCAGTGCTCCAAAATGACCTTATGAATCTCTCATAAATGATTGGTCTGACTGTAATTGCATGAGCAACTCTGGTAGTGGATATGAATCTGATCATGTCTCTGAGACCTTCTGCCTCGGGTAAATCAGGGTCAAGATAACCACTGATATTATGGAGCTTACTCCATGTGAGATTTGCCATGTACCCTGCATTAGAGGCATATGAATTAGAAAATTTGATAATAATCATGAGATTGTAAAGCATACATCAAGTGAAATTTTTCAGTTTGACTTTTGATGGTCAAAATTAAATGTTCATAGGTATTGTTCCATAGGAATCATGCCTAAACTTGATGTTATCATGAATAATCACTATTATTTTGTTTTTCATGTTTGTAAAGATTATCTTTTTGTTTTTTAAACTCTTTTAAATCTTAAAATCAAGTTTTGATTTCAACATTTTCAGATTTTGTTCTGCTCTGTTCATGCGATGAATAAGGTTTATGAAAATCACTTGTTTGTTGTTATCTTCATAGTTAACAGGTTCATTGCAGTCGAAAATGTTTATCATTACTTATTCTTAGTTTGATTTTGAGATTTCTTTCTTGACCTAGGGTTCTAAGTTCATCATGAGTTCGAAGGTCCGACATTTTTAGGTCATAAACTTCAAAGATTATCACCTCTTGTTCGATACTACTGTTGTAGAGAATCAAAACTGAGGACTAATCGGGGTGAATGAAAGTAGAACACAGGTTTTTGGTGATGGTGATGATGATTGATGAAGAACAGTGAAAATACGCTCGTCGCACTATGAAGTCTCTTAAATTTGAAAAGTATTAAATGACCTTTTGAAGTGGGTTTAAATAGTCAATTTAATTTCTTTTACAAATGTTACAAGTTTCAGGACAAATGCGGTCAATTTTTAAGTTCACTGTAGCAAATGCGGAGGAGTTTTGTTCATCAGCATTTGTGTACTGTTACAAATGCGGAAGAGTAAAAACTTAACAGCATTTGTTCACTGTAGCAAATGCGGTTGAACAAAGTATCTCAGTATTTGTTCACTGTAACAAATGCGGTTGAACTAAGTTAGTCAGCATTTGTTCCCTGTAACAAATGCGGCTGAACAAAGATAGTCAACATTTGTTCACTGTAACAAATGCGGTAGAGAAAATTCCTTTGTCCACATTTACTTCAACAAATGCGGCAGAACAATAAAGTTGTCCGCATTTCTTGACTTTCATAAATCATCATGACAGAAGAGATTAAGCACATTGTTTATTCATTTTGATACACAAGAAAGGTTTGTGTTGATGTCAACTACATTTAGAAAATGCGGATGACTAAAAATTAATACGGCAGAACAAAAGTTTACCACATACACACATGCGGTTGAATACTTTTGTCCGCATACATTCTCAACACTTCAAACTTTTTATGTGTACTTCCTTGAAACAAATGCGGTAGAATTAACTTGTCCGCATTAGTTTCACTGTGTTTAATGACATAAAATAGTTACCCGCATTGGTTATATGTCTGGGTTACCTTCACCCGCATTAACCAATGCACTTACCCGCATTAATTTTTGAACTTAATAAAAAACTAATGTTTCTGCAGAGTAAAATTATTTCTGTTTTTCTGCTGATTCCTTGATTGTTATGAAGAACTGTCTTTGCTTGACTTGTTTCTTATGAAGTTTTTGACTGTTGTTGGGGTTGTCAATTCTTGCTTGGATTGACTTGTATATCAGATGTGATACAAGTTTCCCATTGTTTGACTGATCTTGAACTTTTATGCTTCCAAGAATCTGCATAAGCTGAGATACTATAGTATAACTTCTGCACCAACACAGTCAATTTCTTTTTGATTTTATTATTTTAAGAAAGAAAATATCTGTACAAACTGATCAAAATTTTAAATTACTCCCCCTAAAGTTTATATCCATAACTAGATAGAAACTTTAAAGATTTAAAACTTTTGAACATGAAATATTTTTGATGTTTTTGTTTTCTGATTTAAACATGAAGAGGAAGTATACTTTTTCTTGGGATCATATCAATCTTACATTACACAAGTGCAATCTTTTGTTAGTAAAATAGACATGTTTATGAACTTATTGATTGAAGGTATGTTTGTCCTCTTAAACTCATACCTGGTTAATATTTTAATGCATGTGATATTTTTCATGTTTTTATTAATTTGATTATTCAACATGTACCTCACACACAAAAGCATGGTATGATCAACCATCCTCATGTAATGCATGGTAGAACTTTTTCACAACTTACTTGACCCGGTCACTTAAAGTATGATATCTCATTTTTAGTGTTCCTCATTGAGATTCTTTTACTTTGATCCTTTTCATGATTTGATCCATATTGAGATTCTTTTTCACTTCACTTTGGAAGGTGATCCATGATGGGATTCTTTTTGTTCATTCACAAGGAATGTATTCTTTTGTTGATTCATCCAATTTGGATGTGTTCCTCATTGGGAATCTTTTGGATAATTACATCAGCACTATGGGCTTGTTTCTCCAGGTCTTTTCTTAGCAAAACAGAGAAGAAATGGATGTAGGTGAAATAGATTCATAGAATGTCATTACCTGGTGTGTTTAGGTTACTACACACACATACACTTGGATAAGCCAATACGTACCCGTACTCTGAGATGAGTGCTTCACAATTGAATAAGATTTTAATTCATCACAACATGTATCTTCTTTTCCAAGTTGAGCCTACCCACATATCAGGTAAGTCATGTCAGTCTTTTGAGATTTTGAAATAAGCACTGTGAATGATATAACAACTGTAATTATATCGTTTCCCTTAGTATATATCATTTTCTTCATCAAAATTGACTTCTTTTTGTAATTTTCTAAATTTTTTGAATTGTTTTTGATGTTTTTGATTTTATTCAAGGTTAATCATGCCAATTGATTGAACTAGGAATTCAAACCTACTAGGTTCAAATGCCTCGGTAAATAAATTGATTGTCATTGGGAACTTGAATCAATTTGATTACCCCTTTTTCAGCACAATCTCTCAAAAAGTAATATCTAATTTCAATATGTTTTGTTTTTGAGTGTTGAACTGGATTATTTGTGATAAAAACAGCTGCTGTGTTGTCAATATGAATTGGAGTGTGCAAGAAGTTAAAACCATAGTCAAGCATCTGGTTTTGAATCCAGAAAACTTGAGAGCAACAAGCTGATGCTGCTATATACTCAGCTTCTGCTGTTGAAACAGATACGTTTGTTTGCTTCTTGCACTGCCAGGAGACCAGTCTGGGACCAAGAAATTGACAACCGCCAGAAGTGGACTTCCTATTGAAGTTGCATCCCTTATAATCATTGTTAGTGTAGGCATAAAGATTGAAATCTCCTTCCTTTGGATACCATAATCCAAGAGCACGCTTCCCCTAAAAGACATTTGAATATCCTCTTGACAGCATTCACATGAGATTCCTTAGGATCTGCTTGATATCTGGCACACACACAAACACCAAACATAATGTCAGGCCTACTGGCTGTTAGATACATAAGTGAACCGATCATAGATCGATAGTGAGTCTGATCCACTTATTTGCCTTCTGGATCTGGACCAATCTTCACTTTAGTATCAACAGGTGTTCTGATGGACTGACAATCGGCAAAGTGAAATTTCTTCAACATTGTTTCCATATATTTTGATTGATTGATGAAGATTCCATCTGCTGTTTGTTGGACTTGCACTCCTAGAAAGAATGTGAGCTCCCCCATTGCACTCATTTGAAATTTTGAATGCATAAGGTCTTCAAAGTCTTTACAAAGCTGCCTGTTTGTTGAGCCAAAGATGATATCATCCACATAGATCTGGACCAGCAACATGTCTTTTCCTTTTCTCTTTCTGAAGAGTGTCTGATCAATCTTTCCTCTTTCATATATGTGTTCAAGAAGAAAAGATGATAGAGTCTCGTACCACTTTCTTGGGTCTTGATGAAGACCATACAAGGCTTTGTCAAGCTTCTACACCCTATGTGGAAAATCAGGATCTTCAAAGCCTGGTGGTTGACTCACATAGACTTCTTCAGCAATCTTTCCATGCAGAAAAGCACACTTCACATCCATTTGATAAAGAGTAAACTTCATGGATGCTGAGTATGCAAGAAAGATTCTTATTGCTTCTAATCTGGCAACATGAGCAAACACTTCATCATAATCAATTCCTTCTTCTTGTTTATACCCCTGAGCCACTAATCTTGCTTTGTTTCTGATGACAATCCCTCTATCATCAGTTTTGTTTCTGTATAGCCACCGGGTACCGATAGGGTATTGTCCTTCGGGAAGATCTACCAGTTGCCATACTTCTTGCTTCTTGAATTGCAGCAACTCTTCTTGCATTGCCTCAATCCAACTATTGTCTTGAAGAGCCTCTTTGATGTTCTTGGGTACTGTTTGACACAGAAAGCAAGAGAACAAACAGATGTTTGCAATGCTTGACTTGCTTCTAGTCACCCGTTCATTAAGTTCACCAATGATGCTTTCTACTGGATGATTCTTGTGTATTCTGGTGGTTGGAATTGAGTCACCAGCAATGGTTACATCAAGATTGGAGACATTCAGATCATCTTGGTGAGAGGCACCTTCATCTTGTACTGTGGGTGATTTGTGGAAATAATCAAAATCTGTTCCAGTCACTGCTTCAGCATTAGCAGCACTTTGATTACTTCCATCATTTGAGGTTCTTTTAGTTTCAACTGGAGGTGTAGCTTGATTTTGATTTTTGACTTCAGTTGAGGGTTCTTCTGAAGGAGATGGGAGTATGCTAGGACCAGCCTCAGTTGAAACACTTTGATTATGTGATGGTTGTCTGACAGGATCAGCTTGTAGTGGGATATCTTCATCAAGTTGCTCAGTAGAAGTTGGAGGAACCATTGGAAAGTCATTACCCCTTTCTACTACTGAAGAAGATTCACCTGATTGTAGGTTTCCTACATCAGACAAGTGAAATTGATCAAAAGATTTTGTAAATAAACCAATATCAAATAACCAGTCATGACCATTTGTTGATTTGGGAAATGAATGCTCTTTTGAATTGAACATTTGTTGATTTATAAATGATGTTTAATCTAGGATTAAACACTCTATAAGCCTTTGAGACAGAAGAATATCCTACAAAGAATCCTTCATCAGACTTTGATGAAAACTTTCCAAAATGATCTCGGGTGTTTAATATTGATACAAGACTACCAAATGACTTGAAAAATCCAATAAATGGTTTTCTGTGAAAGAGAAGTTCATAAGGAGTATTGTTACTTTCTTTTACAATCAAAGTTCTACTATGTACAAAACACTATGTTTTAACTGCTTCTGCCCAAAAGGTAATTGGTAGTTTAGCATCGGCTAGCATTGTTCTTGCTGGTTCAATCAGTGTTCTATTTCTCCTTTCAGCTACCCCATTTTGTTGAGGAGTTCTAGTTGCACTGCATTGATGATCAATGCCTTTGGTTGTACAAAGTGAACTCATATCTTCATAATTTTAAATTCTGACCCATTATCACTTCTAATTGTTTTGACTTTATGATCAAGTTGATTTTCAATTTTAGTGATAAAATCTTTTATTAGTTGGGACGCTTCATTTTTATGAAGTAAGAAGAAGACCCATGTGAATCTGGAAAAGTCATCTATGATCACCAAACAATACTGTTTCTTTCCAATGCTCATAATATGAGTTGGTCCAAAAAGATCCATATGAAGTAACTTCAATGGAGAATTGTTTGTGTTCACCAGTTAGGCTTGTGGGAAGACTTATGTTGTTTCCCTTTGAGACATGCTGAACAGTGATCAATAAAATGAAATTCTTTTTGGGGTAAACCAATCACATGATTTCCCTTGACCAATCTGTTCATGTTTTAGAAATTTGTGTGTCCCAAACGTCTGTGCCAAAGCTATGACTCATCAAAAGATGCTTTTGACAGAGGACACGTTTCTTCTTTTAGAATTGGAAAATTAAGGTTTAAGACATAGGTGTTATTCTTCCTTGGGGTCTTCAGAACAACCCATTCTTCAGGAATTTCAAATCCTGGTTTCAGAATGTAGCAATGAGTGTCAGTGAAGTGAGTTGAATATTTCTTGTCACAGATCTGAGACACGCTGAGCAGATTGAAATTCAGTTGTTCACAGTAGTTCACTCTATCAAAGCTCAACATCCCATTTGTCACAGATCCTTTACCAGTAATTCTGCCACCTTGTGAATCTCCACCAAATGCCACAGTAGTTCCTTGAATATGCTTGAAATCATGAAGGAGGGAACGATCTCCAGTCATGTGTCGGGAGCACCCACTGTCCACATACCATAAGCTGTTGGACCTGTATGGACGACCCAACAAGCATAAAAGAACTAATTAGAAAGAACCCAAGCCATGATGGTCTTGGGTTTCTCGTTCCTATCCATGATAGTAACTTCTTGGTATTTTCCTCTAAATTGGGGCTTAGAGGATGAAGCTTTGCTGGATTTTTGTTGATATCTTGTTGGTTTCATCTCATCAATGTCAACTGAGGAGTCAAAAGAATATTCAAACCTTTGGTCCCAGTTTCTTTTGAGATATTGGATACGCTTTTGATTGTTAAACTTCAAGTTTGATTTATGAAAATCATGAGTTTGTTTGAAGTTATGATTTATGTTTCTTTGAACTTTCTTCAACTCTTTTTCAGATTACCCAAATCATCATCAGAACTTATAGTCCTGGATTGTTTATTATGAAAATAACTTCTGATCTTGGGTTTCACAGATGATATTGGTGAGATGGGCTTGTTTTGAGGAATCCTCAAGCCTTTTTGTTTGAAGAAACACTTAGATGTGTTGTGATTAGTCATATCACAAACAGAACAATATTTGTTAAAATAACAATTTTTGGTGGAATAATTGTTCATGTCATAGATTGAGCAGTATTGATTGAAATAATAGTCATCTGTTTTGTGATTATACATTTCATAAATGTCACAATACATATGGTTGTTTCTTGAAGCTGATTTGCTGTTGATGACTCAGTAGATTTACCAGTTCTTAACTGAGTCACAATCTTTGATTTTAGGGAAGAAGCAAGATCAGCCTTTTTAGTAGTTTGTTTCACAACACTACTATTGTTGATTCTTTTAGGCTGATTTGTTTCCTTAACCTCCTTTTGACTTCCTATTCAACCTGATTTACATGATCTTTGTTGCAAATGTCAAAACCTATCCCTTGTTTTGATTTTGATGATTGAGGATCAGTTTTGACTTTTTGTTTTGAAATCAGAGAAGTTTTGCTTTTGATTTTTTGTGAGATGTTGTTTGAATTGTGCAAATTCTTTGGTGATTTGATCTCACAGTCTGATCTGCTTTCATCAGATGTTTTCTCAGAATAGTTGATTTTCTTATTTTCCTTGGAAATTGCAGGAATGAATTTCACAAATGGTACAATGGCTTTGATTGGGCTTTTTGTTTTGATGGCATTCACTGTCTTGTCTGAGCACTCCTTGATCTTAACTGGATGACCTAATTTAATTTTATCCTTATTTGTTTCAATATAAACATCTGGTTTATTTTGAGGATTTATGACTTGTTTTACTACTGATTTTGGTTCAATAGTGTTAGGTTCATTCTGCTCAGTGAGTGTGACAGACTCAGGCATGACAGTGTAATTGTCATTGTAAGGTGGGGGACATGAATTATACCCAATCTCAGTCATATCCTTGGGATCCTTTTGCAAATCTAGCATCTCTTGCAGCTTGACTGAAGACATTTGAAACTTTTCAACTTTCACTTCAGTAAGTGATTGCTCAGCTTTGATTGAACTAACTTTTCAATTAGCTGCTCATTCTCAACTGCAAGAGTATACTTTTCACCATGCAAGTTTTCAATGTCAGAGATGAGTGATTTGATTTTAATTTCAAAACCTTTAATTTCTCTCTTAAGCATCTCTGACTTGACATTTTCTTCTTTTATTTTAGCAGCCAATTTATGATTGTGCTCATGATAACCTTGCAGTTCAGCAATGCATTTATCACTACAAAGGTTGGATTTTACCTCAGATGGCATAGGAGTTGGGCCATCATTGATGTGAGCCATGAGTGCATGATTCTGGAATTGAGGCTTCACTTCCTCTGCATACAGACTCCAATCACAAACTCCATCTTGTCTGATGACAAGAGCATTTGAAGTGGGTTGGCTGCTTCCATGAGCTTGATTAGTCAGTTGTGGCTGACTCTGATATGGTTGTTGATGTTGTTGTTGGTGATGATACTGCTGCTGATGATTGTTGGGTTGGAAGCTTGTGCTTGGTTGTGAGGATGATTGACCCTGAGAATTCCTTTGGAAACTGTTGTTGTTTCTTCTAGGAGCATTGTATTCTCTAGAAAAGTGGCCAGTCATACCACAGTTGAAGCATTTGACCTTGGATTTGTCATATCCAGGTTTGGTGTTTTCATTGAGACTCAACTTCCTTCCTTTCCTGAAAAACTTCTTGGCTCTTATTGCTATCATAGCCATTTGCCACTGCAGATCCATTTCTTCTACATCATCTTGATCCATTTCTTCCAAGTCTTCTTGGATCAGATAAGAAGAAGTGAGTCTTCCTCCCAGGTAAGCTTCAAAGCTAGCAACAAAGGCATTGTAAGTTGCCTTTTGCTCTTCAGATCTTGGGTATTCAGGATTACTTGAGGGAGTGGCAGTAAACCCAGTAAATTATGATAAGGTTGATGGCTTGTTGGTTGATTGAGAAGCAATGACTCTGGTTGATTTCACATGATCTCTTGTAAGGCCCTGTACCCAGGAAACCTCACAGTTGGTTAATCATAACATAAAATCATTTTAATAACAAAGCAATGTAGCGGAATAAAATAAACATTTACTTAAAACTTGCAGTTGATATTGTGATCATACATTTGTCCTTTAATTGTAAATAAAACATAGTTCCTTTAAATTACTAATAAAAGATTTCGTAAACAGGAATGCCTTCCATTGCCATCCAAGTAGCTTCCTACCTTGTGCCATCCTCAACATCAGCATTTACCTGCCAACTATTATGCATAAAAGTCAGCTTCGCTGAGTGAGTTCTAGTTTTAGATAAATAAAAAAATATAAGCTTTATCCTTCATATAATGACCACGCATACATCATAATACATAACATTTCTTGCATCATAATAAGCATGTTCATTATCTTTCATTCTTTCGTTATCTTTCACTTTCATCATAAACGAGATTGCACAAAGCAAGAGCTCCATGTTGAACGACAACGAATGTCGATCCCTGTCGGTACACATGAAAATGGTAGCTAACCCCCGACAGTTGATCCACACTGCAAGGCACATAGCCCGCTCATGAATACGAATCCATCATCATACATCAGACTCATATAAGTGAAGTCTATCATAATGCTTGCAAGACTTTTCATCATCAAATGGGCCCGGGGGTAACATTCATTAAGTTTCACTTTTCATTAATATCATCTTCCACTTTAATATATAATACTAAACTTAATAAGTACAAAACATACCAAGTACTAGTCATCATAAAACATAACCGACCCTCCGCGGGACAGCGGGGGTTCGGGGGCGGCAGCCCCTGACAGCGGGGTCCTAGGGGCAGCAGCCCCTAGTGGGGTCCAAGGGGCAACACCCCTAGCTGGGGCCGGGCTGCCAGGTCAGCGCAAAAATTTTCTATATTTAAACATTTATATAGCACATTTACTTATAGAAAAATCGATCTTCATGTTAAAACCTCTTAAAATCTTGGTCATTTAAAAACGTATAACTAGTATGCATAATAGCCCCAAAACATAGAAAAACTTATAAATAAGGGGGGTCTAGAACTCACCTGGATACCGCGAATAACTTCTAGACTAAGCTTTCTAGGCTAGGATCACACTACACAGCCTGTAGACAAGTTAACACTCTAAGGGGTTAATTTCTTCCTAAATTCGTTGCTAATTTCACTGCCAGAAAAGCAGTTTCGCTGGCAGTTTCGCTAGCAGTTTAGCTGCCAGGTTGCTGACAGTTTCGCTGACAGTTTCGGTGTCAGTTTCGCTGACAGTTTCACTGCCAGTTTTGCATGACAGTTTCGCCCAACTTTCGTTGGAATTTTCATGGCTGCGAAATTACCTACGAAACAATTTTTTCGCAGAACACCCATAGTTTCGCAACTTGAACATGCAATTTCACTGGATGCATACACAGTTTCGCAGATCGAGCTGAAATGACGAACCAACCCATTTTTAACCCAAAATCGCAACTTTTTACATCCAAACCCTTAGTTTATCATCCATGAGGCTAAATCTAATCTTTATATATGTTTTCATACGTGAAAATGTGACCTTTATGCGATTCTTTGCAACTTTTCAAAACCCAAAACCCTAGAATCCGGGTTTGATCTACAGAAGGTTTTAGAGGTCGATTCTTACCTGGATTTGTTGCTCATTTCTTGTGGTTTGATGCTCCAACACCCAGATCTTCAATCCCTTGACCTTTGAAGCTCCAAATCTTGAGTTTCCTTCACTTTCTCTCTCTACTTTCTCTCTCTATGAATTTGATGGCTAGGGTTGCAAATGATGGAGATGGAGGCTTCTTTGGGTGGGTTAAGGGGCTGATTATGGGCCTTAATCACTTAGGCTCTTGCCCATAAACCCAATTTAGCCCATAACCCATTTTCTTCTTTTATTAAATACCCATTAATTAAGCCCATTATCCTTAATGACTCGTTTTACTTTTCGGGGTGTTACATCTCTAGATGATAGAAAATCATATTCTTATGTGATGAATGTATTTTCCACAGAAAATGAGTTTTTGAAGGAAATTTGTAGGCTTCAATGACTTAAGGTCCACTAGATTTCTGCTCCTTTCATTAAGTTCTAGGGCTTCAATTTTTTCAATAATGATATCCAGAGTTGTACTTTCTAGATCAAGTGTGTTTTTCAGCATGGTCACATTCTGTTTCCAACTTTCAGGGAGACTATGCAGCATCTTCTTGTTTAGCTCCTTTACTTTGTATGTAACCCCCATAATCTCAAGCTCATTAACAAGCTGCACAAACCTGTGCAGTTGTTTTAAGATTGACTCCCCCTTGGAGTGATAGAAGGTTTCATATTGGTTGACCAATTTATCCTTGTTGATTTCTCCTACTTCACTGCTGCCTTCACACATGATAAGCAGTGCATCCCAAACAGCTTTAGCTGTTCCATATTTCTCCAGTCTCTTAAGCACATCCATTTTCAAAGCTTGAGTGAGAATGGAGTATGCTTTGAGGTCAATCTTGATCTTCTTATAATCATCATCATCAAGAGTTAGATCTTCTATAGGTATTCTTGATGTCTTGTACAAGGCAGCTTGGTCAGCTGAGAGTGTCACAGGGATGTGAGGTCCTTTGCATATGGATATCTAGTAATCCGGATCTACACCTGTAATATAATTCATAAACCTAATTTTCAATTGCTTAAACTCAGATTTGTGTTTTAGCATAGGAGGTTTAGGAGTATGACCAAGTTCAGAAAAATTATGAGAGTCCATTTTAATAAGCTTGTTTTTAACTTGTTGGAATAATGCTTAGATTAATTGTTAAGTCCAAATAGTCCAAATAGTCCAAAACCAGTCTTATGTAAACATATCTGATGAGTATAAACTGAGATTTATTGGAACTCCTTCTGTAACTTTTCTGGTGGTTTTAATGATGTTCTTGAATAGATTTTATGTTTGAGCAAGCTGTTCACAGATTTGTTCTTGTGAATGGTTTCGAGTGAACAGGGACTGTCGAGGTTTTCAGCAAAGTTTCTGCCTGTTTACTGATTTAGAGGTAGTCGAACACTAATCACCAGATCAATCGAGTTTCAGTTCAGATCTGAGCAGATCTGAAGATGAACCGAGAGCCAAAGCTCTGATACCAATTGACAGGGTGTGAGAATGATATTCTTAGTTGAAATGAATCAACTAGGATCGAATATGATGATTGACTCAATGATTATATGGCGGAATCATACAATCATAGAACATTGAATGCAAGAAGTACTCATAAATGCTCTTTGTATTAAATGAGGTGAATCTGTTACAATGAATGCTAGGGTTTGAGCATTAAACAGTAACAATACACCTTCTGAACATAAGACTAAACAAAATATTCTGATTGTCTAATGTTAGTCAACATTCACCTCACATACGAGGGATTCTATTCTATTTATAGACTGACAATAATCCTTTACAAAAAGACTAAATTACCCCTGTACTATAATCTAATCTAAGTACAAAAAGTCTTCATCAGCATTTGTTGTTGTTCATCCGCATTAACTAATGTGGATGTGTTGATCTTCATCAACACTTGTTTTCTTCTATCGCATTAGTGTTTGGTCATCAGCATTGACAAATGCGGATGAACAAACACTTGGCGTATTTGTTGATGAGCATCCGCATTAGTAAATGCGGATGTACAAAATCCTTGTCAGCATATCTTCGGCTATCCGCATTTGTTAATACCAAAGAACAAACACTTTTCAGCATTTGTTTTGTGGTCATTCGCATATACAAATGCGGATAGCCGACACTTGTCTTCTTTTATTGTTGCAGATTCTTCATCCGCATATCTTCTTGGACTTGTGGGATTTCAGCAGAACAACCATCAATCCACCACTTGAATTGACATGTATGATCCTTTCAGGGTCCAACATGATTCTTCCACCAGTTCGAAATCCACCACTTCGATTTTATATTCTTCCTCTGTCATCTAAACCTTGAGAAAAAAATCATGAAATCATCAATGATTAATAATATTCAAGATTTTCAACAATCTACAATCGGTCAAGATTTTTACAAAATTATTTCGAAAGGTTTATTATTTTTTTAATCTTTGTTTCAATAACATTTGGATTAACAACATGGTTTTGAATCATTTTTAAATTTCAGTCTCATAAGTCATATGAACTGACGTTTCTGTTTTTGTTGTACTATTTTTATGGGACAGTAATGTTTTTGTACATGTAACTGAAAGGATTTAAAGTAACCTCATTTTGATTTTTGTAAGTTCTGACGATATGCTATATATATGACATTAATTAACAGAACTTTTGTATTTATTATTATTATTTTAGTTATTCTTATTGTTTAAAATCATGCTATTATTAACCTGTAATATACCTATAACATGTGCAATTTTTATTTAATTTGACAACCATACAGTTTTACGGAAGCAGGTTTAGGGTATGTTTGGTATGTGGTAATGGAATGCATGAAGGAATGGAATGAACGAGGGAATGGAATGGATGAGAGAATGAAATGAATCATTACATTCCATTGTCCTGTTTGGTTACCCTTTAAGAATAAATAAATCATTACTTTGTGTTGTTTGGTAAGTTTGAAATAACGAATCAATGAAATGTAAAAGTGGTTATGATGGTGATTGTTTCCGGCGACAATGGTTTCCGGAGGCGGTGGTTTCCGGCGGTGGTTTTCGGCGGCAGGGTGGCTGGCGGTGGTTTCCGACGGCAGCGGTGGACGGCGGTGGTTTCCGCGGCGGCGGTGGCCGGCGGTGGTTTCCGGCGACGGCGGTGGCTGGTGGTGGTTTCAGGCGGCGGCGGTGGACGGTGGTGGTTTCCGGCGGCAGTGGCCGATGGTGGTTTCCGGCGACGGCGGTGGCCGGTGGTGGTTTCCGGCGGCGGCGGTGGCCGGCGGTAGTTTTCGGTGGCTATGGTTTCCAGCGGTGGATGTGGCCAGCGGTGGTTCCTGGTGGCGGCGATGGCTTTCGGTGGTTTCCAGCGGTAGCGGTGGCGGCGGCTCCGGCGGTGGTGTTCCCGGTGGCGACGGTGGTGGTTGTTGTGGTGGGTGAGTGAGTGGTGTGGTGACTAATGATGGAAAAAGGGATGGAATGAAAAAAAAGAAGGGGGAGTGGATGGAATGAATTTGAGGGAATGGAATCAACTATGTAATGGTTCATTCCATTACCTTCACCAACCAAACATGTTTTGTTCATTCACCCTCAATGGTTCATTCCATTCCGCCCCTCATTCCTGCATACCAATCGCTACCTTAGTTTTAATTTTTTTATATAGACACTCGCGTTGTGCTACTTTTATTCATTTTGTGTTTTGATTATGTCAGAAGGAAATTAACACAATCTATTTGATTTTTAAATTTAATTATTCTTGTTGAAAACTGTGTTGTTATAGTTATAAATTGTAATTTTATTTTCAGATATGTTTATATAGACATACAAGATGTGCTATTTTTATATTTGTTTATATAGACATACTGGATTTTTGTCTTGTAGCTGTATGCTATAATCTATAGCATCTAATAAAGCAAGGTTTTTTTGCCACTTATCATTCTTTTAACCCATGTTTTTATCACTTGTCCTTCTAGACAATTAATTTCCCTCCAAAAGGGTATTGTAGTAATTTAAACATTTATACAAATTTCTCTCTCTTATTAAAAATGAATTTTATTAATTGTTACATTTCTCTCTATTATCTAGATTTTTTAAAATCAAACTATCATTTTATAAATAGATTGTTGGATCAAGTAAGGGTGGTGCAACCACAACAAATGCTTAAACAATTTTGTGCATCTGATGAAGAACTTCCGAAGGCAAATGCTGAGCTTCCAAAGGTGAAAGTCTGAAAGAGCTTCGGAAGAGGAACTCCAACTTCCGAAGACAAAGTCTTCCTTCTTCCGAATTTCAACACTTAGAAGAAATCAAGACAATGACTTCCGAAGTTTGAAGGCCTGAAGAATGTCTCAAGCCTCGGAAGAAGTAGCCTCTTCCGAAGTATAAGTGGCTTCGGAAGAACTTGTTCTTCCAAAGCCAATTAACCTTCGGAAGTACCTACTATGAACCACTGGACATAAGTATGGTCCCTCTGACACTCCGTTGCGAATCTCTAATATACTACATGGTGCTTTTTCCACACCCATGTAGTTGACCATACTTTATTCCACTGTTCACTGTTTATCAGTTAGTATAGTTACCAACTTTAGTTGGTGACAAAAAGTAAGTCATGGACATGTCATGACTACCAAATCTTAGATATTATTTTATCTAAGATATCTTACCTTTAGCAATGTAGTATTTGCTTTAGTCATAGGTTTCCAGCTGGTATCAAAGTATATCCAGTTGTAGGTAGTAGTATATATAGTTTCTCATTGTAACTTATGTAACATGCTTGTAAGAGTCTTGTAATACTTTGAGTTGAGAAGTAACATATACAAGTATCTTGAAAAATTATTTTCTTGTGTTCTATCTTACTTTGTACATTATTATCAAGTCTGTAAGGATTCTGCATCATCAAACCGAGTGTGATTTAGTGAATTTGAGAGTTAATACCAATCCTGCAATTAGTATAAGAGCTTTTTAGGCTTTTGATTGTGAGATCTTACCATCCAAATCAACCTCTTCTTTACTCATACTTTCACCCCACTCAAAATGGCCCTCAACCAAAAATCATTTGAAGGTGAAATGGGAATAATGTCTAAAGCACCCATCATCACACCTGAAAACTTCAGATCTTGGAGCAAACGTATTGAAGGCTTCATTAGATATCAAGATAACATGATGTGAAAATCTATCACCAATGGCCCTTACAAGCCAAAGGTTGCAGCATCGGCTGGAAATGGTGCTATGATAAAGAAGGCTGTTGAAGACTATTCTGATGAAGACCACAAGCGATTAGAGATTGATAGCAAAACAATGACTATTCTTATGACTGCCATACCCAACTCCATCATGGTGGGTTTTGAACATTGTCAGTCAACCAAAGAACTCTTTAATGATTTGTCTCAGTTGTATGCCGGCTCCAATGACTCCGAGAAAGATTCCCTAAAGCAACAGTTTGAAAACTTTACTTACATTGTTGAAGAGACCCTCAACCAGTAATACTTCAGGTATATGGATCTTATTTCATCACTTCAGTCTGTGGGAGTGACTCTTGAGATGAGAGATCTCTCAAGAAAGTTCATGAGTGCACTCCCAAATGAGTAGACTTTCTATTGTGTCTCTATCAAGAGGACAAAGAACTTAAACTCTCTCACAATTACTGAACTATATGGCATCCTTGATGGATACCGTGTAGAGATGGAAAACAAGAGTGGCCACCAGGTGAGCAGATTCTCAAGCCATCCTGCTAGCAACGCCTTAATGGCTGCTGAAGGCTCAAGACCCCCCAACCTCAGCAGTACCTGACTTACTCCCAACAGCCATCCTATTCTTCTAGGCCATACATTACCTTTCCTGAGACTCCAAGGTCTCAACAGGCTCAGTCAAGTCCTTTCCAGGACAGTTGTGCCTTTGTCTCAGGAAATGGACATTCTAGTGATTTTCAGTTTTGCTTTGATGATCTAGAATGTTTTAGCCCAGATGATGTCGAGTACATGGACATTGTCCAACAGATGCCTCTATTAACTTACAGGGCAAAGAAGTTCTTCAAGAGAACTGGAAGGCAATTTCCCCAAAACCCAACTAACAGCAAGTTTGGGTTTGACAAGACAAAGGCCAAATGTTACAACTGTAATCAACTTGGACACTTTGCCAGGGAATGTAAGGCTCCTAAATCAAATCCGGGAACCTCTCAAGCCTCCATACATCCTACCACACCTAAAACAATCAGAAAGCCAACTGAACAACACATAGCTGCTATTTCTCAAGAAGTGGAATGGAGCTTTATGGTATAGGATGTAACCCCTGCTCAAGCATTGATGGCTGGAACTGATGACAACAAGGTATTTGAACACCTCTGTACTCCAACTTGCATTGCTAAAGTTAAATTGTATCAGGACTACAATATGGAAATTAAATCTGATATTGAGTCTTTAAATATCCTTAAGAGTGATTTTAAAAGGGCTGAATATAACTATAAAATGAAAATTGACGAGTAGGAGAAAATGTGTCCTTTTTATAACATTGTGAATCCAAGGATCGTCAACAGGAATTATCAGTGTCAATCGATGTCAAGTCAACGTTTGCGGAATTAACGTTGATTTGGTTTAATTGTTTTAAACAAACAACTTTAAATATCAATGAAAGATCAAGAACACACGTAACAAAACACAATTAATGATTAATCAGTATTTTATTATAATGTGTTGATGATTACAAAAGAATTGAATGTACGATATCAAAGAATGCTATGATGTTGTGAATGCTACGGTTGATTGAAAGACTTTGGTGATTGTTGTATTGCTATTGCTGTTCTCAATCAATCAATCGTCTAACTCAATCGTCTTTGAATCGAAACCTACGATCCATATTTATAGACAGAGGTGTTTCAGTTATAGGAAACACCGAATCTCTTGGGATTTGATTTGTTTTTGTTAAGGAATCATCGGATTTCTCGGGATTCGCATAACCGCCTTGTTGACTTGTTGACTTGTACCACTTGTATAATACAAGTGTTTGGACTCCGCATGAATATTTTCTTCAGTAGTAATTTGTTCTTCCATAGATATTGTTCTTCCGAAGGTAACTTGTTCTTCCGAAGGTATCTTGTTCTTCCGAAGGTATTTTGTTCTTCCGGAGGTATCTTGTTCTTCCGAAGATATCTTGTTCTTCCGAAGGTATCTTCTTGTTCATCCGCAGAAGATCTTTGGATGTATAATTACTTGTAAGAAATATATCTACGGAAGAACAAAATGTTCATCCGTAGATGTTTTTTATACTTGGTCAATTTCAAGAATAGACCAATTATAATGTTTGTTCCTACAACCATACATAAACCAACACATATATAAATGGGTTACCCTATATATTTAATGCATACACAATAATGAAATACAAAAGTTCATTACAAATATTAATTCAAGTACTAAGCCTATACATAATGACTAGAACTAATGATTCTAGACCTAACAATACTCCCCCTTAGGCTTAGATACTGGCAATCAGTTCTTCAAAACTGAAAAATCCTTGATTCTGGCAATCATTTTGTTGTAGAAGTAAGAAACAACAGTCTTCAAAACTGAAAAATCTGAATTGTCTTGCAATACCTTTGTTCCTGCAAAAAGAATCTAGTTCAAAGTTGACAAATTCAATACCATTATCACTCCTAAACATTTTGACTTTTGTATCAAGTTGATTTTCAATCTTGATTACAAAGTCCATTAATGTTTCTGATGTTTCACTCTTTTGTTTTAAGAAAAAGACCCATGTAAATCTAGTGAATCATCAACTATCACCAAACAATATTGCCTTTTTCCAATGCTCATTACATTGGTTGGACCAAAAAGATCCATGTGAAGCAATTTGAGTGGTGTAGTATTAGTATTGATTGTTTTGGATTTATGTGACACTCTGTGTTGTTTTCCTTTTTAACAAGAAGAACAATGAGTTGAGCAATGAAACTTTTTATTTGGCAATCTAATGACCAGGTCATGTTTCACCAATTTATTCATGTTCTTCATGTTAGAATGAACAAGCCTTCTATGCCATAATTGAGACAAATCTTCTGAAAGTTTAGATATAAGGCAAGTTTCATGTTTTGTCAGAGAAGTGTTGTTCATATCCAAAACATAAGTGTTTCCTTTTCTTGCTGCTTTGAGAAGAATCCAATCTTCAGGGACAATAAATCCTGGCTTAAGAATGTAACAGTTAGTGTCATCAAACAATGTAGTGTAGTTTTGATCACAGATTTGAAATAAACTAAGTAAATTATACTGTAAGTTTTTACAATAATTTACTTTATCAAATTTAAGTACACCATTGGTTATCATTCCCTCGCCAACAATTTTACCTCCCTTTTTATCCCCACCAAATGCCACATAAGAAGTATTTTTATGTTTGAAATCATGGAGAAGAGAACAGTTTCCTGTCATATGCCTGGAACAACCACTGTCAACATACCACATGTTGTCAGCTCTCCAATATTGTTCCTACAATCAGAAAAGTAAATCAATTAGAAGTGACAACCCAAGTCTTAGTGATCTTGGGTTTGTCAACAGGATCTAAAACAGTTACTCTTTCATGAACATTTTTTGAAGTTTCAGTTTCAGATTTGATTGATTAATTCTGATTTGATTTGGATGAGGATGATTCTGCTGAATGGGATGTTGATGAAGTGGATTCATGATTCATATTTTCTGCTTTACTCAGAGTAACTTCATTTGTTTGAGTCTTTTGTTTTGATAATGAATCTTTAAATGTCTCACTATCTTTTGTTTTTGAAAGAGGTATATGAATGCCTTTTTCAAATTTATCAAAGAATGAATCATCATCCTTTGATTCCTTGTCTGACAAATCTACTCTTTTGTGTGGTGTTTTTGACTGCTGGAAGGATGGTCTTTTCCTCAGTATATGAACACTTGATGATGATTTGTCCTTTGGTTTTGCCTTTGATTTTTGTAAATACTTCTTCAGTTTTGAACTCTTTGCAGAATCCGTAGATTGAGAATCTGATTCAGATTTGACTGATTCTTTCTTCTTTGAGCCTTTTGTCTTGTTCTTTTTGTTGAAATAACATTCCTGTGTGGAATGATTATTTTTGTTGCAGATAGAACAATGTTTGTTGAAGTAGCAATCAGTAGTCATATGATTGTTCATATTGCAAATAGAGCAGTAGCTGCTGAAGTAATAGTCTTCAGTGTTGTGATTTTTCATGTCACACCATTTGCAATACTTTTCTTCTGATTCTTTCTCAGAATCATTCTTTTTGTTTGCTGATCTTTGTTGTAGCTCTTTCTTCTTCAGCTTTGGATGTGCTTCACCCTTTTCCACTTTGTGCACATTTTGATTGCTTGTTGTTGAATTTCTCTTCCGTAGATCAGCAGCTGAAGTTTTCTTGTTCAGTTGATGATCTGCTGATGCCTTTTTCTTTCCTTTGAATTTTCCTTTTTCCTCAGTGATGTCAGATTCATCAGTCAATTTCTTGGAGGAGTCTTGCATACTTAGTTCTTGAAGACCTTCATTCAATTGAGCTTCTCTTGCAGATGGTCTTCAGCATGTTTCTTTGTTTAGGAGGATATGGCAACTTTGTTTCTTCAAGCACTTTTGGGATATGGGTTTTCAGTTGAACATTATTACCAGTGCTTGTTTGATCAACATCATGTTCATCAGAATCATCCAAGTCATCACACTTATCATAATCAAATTTTGAATCATTTTGATCTAATGATTCTGATTCATATGATTCAGTTTCACTCACCTCAGCTTTATCATTAATTTTAGTTTGAGTTGAACCTTTTTCAAACTTAGTGCCAAGAACAAAATGATTTGACAGAGTGTTTGTCATTGTTGTAGGTAAGGATGTGTAATTATCATTTATAGGTGGTGCAACCTCATTATAACCCAACCCAGACCTTTTCTTTGATTCAATATGAGAATTTAGTAATTTCTCATATTGCTGAGATGATAATTGAAACTTCTGAAGTTTCACTTCACTTGATGCATGATCAGCCATGGATTTTGTTAAGGAAGTGGTCAGATGCTCAACTTGGGCTTTTAGGCTATAATTTTCAGAAACAAATTTTTCTAAATCCTTTTGCAAATAATTAATTTTTATTTGATATAATTTATGTTCTCTAACATGGGATTCATTCAAAATCATTGTTTCTTTTACTTTATCAGCCAACTGTTGAGCATGGACTCTATATCGTTCAACTTCCTCAACACAAGTTGATGAACACAATCTTTCTTTTACCTCTTTTGCCATTGGTGGAACTGTTTGATCCATATGAGCCATCAATGCTTGATTCTCTTCCAAAACTTACTTCTCATACAAACTCCAGTCACACGTTCCATCTTGAAGTATGATCAGCCGTGCCTCCTTTGAGTTGCTTGGTCCAGCTGATTCTTTGGTGGCTGGTGGGGAAGCATTGATCAGTTGAGATTGTTTGCGTAGAGGTCTTTGAGAAGATTGTTGGTTAGCTTGAATCTGATGTTGTTGATGATGCTGGTGTTGTCTCACCTCTGGATATGACTGTTGATTGCATTCTCTTGAGAAATGTCCATAGAGATTGCATTTGTAGCATCTTACTTTTGATTTGTCAACACCAATCTTTGATGTTTTGCTTGCTGAAGCCAAGTTCTTATTTCTCCTGAGATATTGCTTAGCTCTATAAGCAATCATGGCCATCTGCCATTTTAGATCCATTTCTTCCACTACATCAGGAGGTAGTTCTTCTAAGTCTTGTTGGCAAATATTGGATGATGTTAGAGAGCTTCCCAGATATGCTTGAAAACTGGAGCTAAAAGCTGCAAAGGCTGCTCTTTGTTCTTCAGAGTCCAATATCACAGTTATTGGTTCTGACTGATTTGCTGAAAAAGAAGACTTAGCTGATGCTGCAGTTGTATCTTGTCTATCAGTAGTTCTTCCTTTATTCTTTTGCTGCTTGTCTTGAGATGATTTCTTTGAGGGTTTTGAAGCATAGAAGCTAACTTCCTCCTCATCATCACTCCTAGCACAAGATTTATCACTTTCATTGTTTGAAATAAATGCACTTCCTACATTATTTGTTTCTTTGAAGTGATAGGGTGAGACATGAGTTCTCACACTCTTGTTTCTTGATTTTTCGTCCATTTCAAGAGCTTCCACTTTTGCAACCAGAGTATCTAAACCAGTTGCTTTTAGATCTATAGTGTTCTTGAACATGGACACAATATGCTTCCAACTTTCTGGCAAAGTGTGGAGCATTTTCTTGTTTAATTCCTCACTTGTATACTTCAACTCCAGAATATTCATCTCAGTGACTAACTGCATGAATCTATGGAGTTGCTGAGGAATTGACTCACCCTCAATATGATGAAAAGTTTCATATTGTGATCTGAGGGTGTCTCTCCTTATACTTCTTATCTCATCACTCCCTTTGCAGAGAGTGTGAAGTATCTTCCATAAGGAGTGTGCTGTTTTATAGTTCTCACACCTGATTAATATCTTTTCAGGTAAAGCCATACTAAGCAAACTGTATGCTTTTATATCAACTTTTACCTTTTTGACATCATCAGGTGATAAATCTTTGGTACTGATTGGTTGATTTTTGTCATTATAATCCGGCCCAAGAGTGGGTGGAATATAAGGACCTTCAGTGATGGAAATCCATAAGTCAGAATCAGTATAGTTTACATGATTCCTGAACTTGATTTTCCAAGACTTGAAGTCTGCTTTTGTTTCCAACTTCGGAGGTTGGTAAGATGAACCACTGAAGTTGGTCATGATGTTAACAAGTTCTGCTATTCAATTGATTTGAATATAGAAACAAGTTAATTAAAAACGATTGCAGTTAAAGAAAATCAAACACAATTAAAACACAACTAACACTGATTGATCAATTGATCTAAATCAATGAGCACTTCGCTCTGATACCACCTGTGAATCCAAGGATCGTCAACAGGAATTATCAGTGTCAATCGATGTCAAGTCAACATTTGCGGAATTAACGTTGATTTGGTTTAATTGTGTTAAACAAACAACTTTAAATATCAATAAAAGATCAAGAACACACGTAACAAAACACAATTAATGATTAATCAGTATTTTATTATAATGTGTTGATGATTACAAAAGAATTGAATGTACGATATCAAAGAATGCTATGATGTTGTGAATGCTACGGTTGATTGAAAGACTTTGGTGATTGTTGTATTGCTATTGCTGTTCTCAATCAATCAATCGTCTAACTCAATCGTCTTTGAATCGAAACCTAGGATCCATATTTATAGACACAGGTGTTTCAGTTATAGGAAACACCGGATCTCTTGGGATTTGATTTGTTTTTGTTAAGGAATCATCGGACTTCTCGGGATTCGCATAACCGCCTTGTTGACTTGTTGACTTGTACCACTTGTATAATACAAGTGTTTGGACTCCGCAGGAATATTGTCTTCAGTAGTAATTTGTTCTTCCGTAGATATTGTTCTTCCGAAGGTATCTTGTTCTTCCGAAGGTATCTTGTTCTTCCGGAGGTATCTTGTTCTTCCGAAGATATCTTGTTCTTCCGAAGGTATCTTGTTGTTCATCCGCAGAAGATCTTTGGATGTATAATTACTTGTAAGAAATATATCTACGGAAGAACAAAATGTTCATCCGTAGATGTTTCTTATACTTGGTCAATTTCAAGAATAGACCAATTATAATGTTTGTTCCTGCAACCATACATAAACCAACACATATATAAATGGGTTACCCTATATATTTAATGCATACACAATAATGAAATACAAAAGTTCATTACAGATATTAATTCAAGTACTAAGCCTATACATAATGACTAGATCTACTGATTCTAGACCTAACAAACATGAATATACCAATTATAAGAATCAAATCAAAGGTTTAATCTCCAAATTGACTAAGCCTCAAGCCCAGCTTGTCATAGCTGAGGCTCAAGCCAGGAAGCATATTATCTCTGAGCAAAACTTCCAAGCTATTCTTGCATCATCCTCCCACTAAAAAATTTGTTATCAAAACAAATGTGGGTTGGGAACCAATGAAATTACTCCACCACACTCTTATGAGTCTATTAGACAACCAAGATGTGTGACTGAAGAGCAAGAGGTTCCATCTACTGACCCGCCTTCCCATGAGTTGAAGAGTGATGCAAGCATGAAGACCATTACAAGGAAGGATCAGGTACATCAACCTCTCTCCACAAGTGATGATCATCCCCTAACCAGCAAAGCCAGAAGAAACAGGGCTAAGGAAGCTAGAAAAACGGTCAAGAAAGTGGCCGAGTCCAAGTTGAAAATAGACCCAAAACAAAAGGGTGTATTCATTTCAGCCGGATTCCAAGTGGTTGGAAACTCTGATCTTGGAAAGGACTGTAGTACCAGAACCCCTGTTCTGCTGAAGGATCAAAAGTTAAAGGGAAGCACTGTTGATGAAGACAAGAAGAGAAAGAAACAACAGTCTTCAAATCCATCAAAGGTTAACATTGCATGCATAATGTGTGGTTTGCAAAACCATATGGCTAAAGATTGTTACTACAATCCTGCAAGCACACATTATGCAAATAATGTTAAGAGAGAAGGAGTCGAGGAGGGTTTCACATTTGGACCCTATCACATGGTTCAAATGATAAGGAAAGGAAAGCTTGTTTCCGAAGCAAAGTTGCTTTCGGAATAAAATCATTCTTCCGAAGGGAAAATAGCTTTGGAAGATAAGGCTAAGAAAATTCAAAAGAATAAAAGAGTTCCTTTGAAACCTTTCCAATAGAAGACTGCTTCGTAAGAAAAGGTGAGGAAAGCTCCTTCCGAGAAGAAAGAAGCTTCGGAATTATGCCATGCTACACAAGCTTCATCTAGCTCATCTGCTTTGATTATCCAAGGGATGGATTGGAAGATTAAACAAGATGCTACAGCCCAAACCTCTTCTGCACAAACATATATTGAACCCCCATGCATACACTTTGGTTCAATTAAATCCTCATCATTGGAAAAGCCCAAGACCAATAAGGCTTGGGTTTCCAATAAAAACTAACTTTTTCACCTTATGTGCAGGGATATCCACATGACAAAAATGATAATGTGTGGATTGTAGATAGTGGATGCTCCAGGCACATGACTGGGAACAGATCTCTTCTTCAACAATTTCAATATTTTGATGGAGGTCCTGTTCAATTTGGAGGTGAGGCTGGAGGATACATTTCTGGTAGAGGGAGTGTATCCAACGACAAGTTAAGAATCGACAAAGTAAACTTTGTCAAACAGCTTGAACACAATCTGTTAAGTGTTTCTCAGTTTTATGATCAAAAGCACCAAATGCTTTTCACTGAACATGAGTGCATTATCCTCAAACCCAGGATGACAATTCCTCAGGAATTGGTGCTTCTTAGATCTCCTAGGAAAGGGGATATGTACAAGCTAGAAATGAATAATGCTTCTCCATTGGGTGAAGTATCATGCTTTCTTTCCAAAGCTAATGGTGATGAGTCAACTCTGTAGCATAAACGAATGTGTCATGCCAATTTCAAAAACATGAATAAATTGGTTAGAAATAACTTGGTACATGGTTTGCCTAAAAAGAAATTTTTCTGCAAAGATAACTATGTTGCATGTCTGAAAGGAAAGCAACATAGAACATCTCATAAATCCAAAGTAGTTAACTTATCACCACTCCATTACACTTATTGCACATGGATCTTTTTGGACCTATAAGTATAATGAGCATTGGAAGGAAATCATACTGCCTTGTGATTGTTGATGATTTTACTAGATTTACATGGGTATTCTTTTTAAGAACTAAATATGAAACTGCTGAAACTATAAAATCTTTCATTCTTAAAATAGAAAATCAAATTGATCACAAGTTAAGATAATTAGAAGTGATCAAGGGACTGAGTTTAATAATCAAGTTCTTGACTCATTTTGTAACTCAAAAGGGATTGCCAGACAATATAGTGCTCCTAGAACTCCTTAACAAAATGGTGTTGCTGACAGAAGAAACATGACACTTATTGAGGTGCTCGAACTATGTTAGCTGATTCAAAGCTGCCTCTAACATTCTGGGTAGAGGCAGTCAGCACTGCATGCTATGTGCAGAACAGATTTCTTGTAGTTAAGCCACATGGAAAAACCCCTTATGAGCTATGGAACAAGAGGCCACCATTCATTGGCTTTCTCAAGTCCTTTGGCAGCAGGTGTATCATTTTTAACACAAAGGACAATTTGGCAAAATTTGCTGAAAAGTCGGATGATGCTATCTTTGTTGGATATTCTTCTAACTCTATTGCCTATAAAGTTTACAACATTAAAAATCAACAATTTGAGGAATCATTCAACATTGTTGTCAATGAGCACACTCCTTATGTTAGGGGGAATGACCATGATTATATTTTTGATTTAGAATTATTTCCAAACTACTCTAAACCTTCTTGGGAGAATGTTTTAGATGGAACATGTACTCAAAGTGATTCTGATGATGACCAAATATTTGAGTTACCCAGACCACTTCCAAGTTCTCCAAGAGTTGCTAAAAATCAAGCTCCCACAACAATCAGATCTGATAGCATAACTATCTCAAGAGATAGTGGAGCTTCAACAAGTTGTTAACTAAATGAGCCTCAAAACTCAGCAGGTGACAATTCACAACACCAAACTAATGGAAGTAGCATTCTGAAGAAACAGGAAACTGTCAATGCTGCCCCACAACCAATTGATATTGATACTGTTTCTCCTTCATTCAATCAGTACTCATTGAATGAGTGTGAAACATCAGCTGGACCGAGTTTTTAAAACCCTGAGCCAAACTTTTCAAATCTAAATCTATCCATGCAACTGGATGTGATCCCCACGCTCAGAATTCATAACACTCATCCAGCTGAGAACATCATTGGAGATGTCTCTGAAGGTGTGAGAACAAGAAGACAAACTAACAATGAGAATGTCTGCCTTTACTCATGCTTCTTATCTCAGATGGAACCCAAGAAAGTAGAAGAAGCCTTGACAGATAGTAGCTGTATTGAATCAATGCAAGAGGAATTGCTTCAATTCAAAAGACAAAAGGTTTGGAACCTACGTCCGCTATTATCCGGTCAAGTACCAATAGGCACCAAATGGTATTTAGGAGCAAGAGAGATGATAGAGGCTTGATCATCAAAAACAAGGCAAGACTGGTAGTTCAAGGATACACTCAAGAGAAAGGAATTGATTACACTGATGTCTTTGCACCTTTTGCAAGACTTGAGGCAGTGAGGTTTTTTCTTGCTTATGTTGCATCCAAGAATTTTACTGTCTACAAGCTAGATGTTAAGTGTGCATTTCTATATGGGGATATATATAGGGAAGTCTAAGGATTTGAAGACCCACAACACCCCAACTATGTGTGCAAACTGGATAAAGCTCTCTATGGGCTGCACCAAGCACCTAGGCTGTGGTATGAGACATTGTCTCAGTTTCTCCTAAAGAATGGTTACACAAGAGGTACCATTAATAAGACTTTATTTATAAGAAAGTCTGGAAAAGACATTTTGCTCGTACAAGTTTATGTTGATGACATCATATATGGTTCCTCAAATGACCAAATGTGCAAAGACTTTGAGAGCATTATGAAGAAGAAGTTTGAGATGAGCTCCATGGAAAAAATGGACTTTTTCCTTGGAATTCAGGTAAGCAAATAAAAGACGGTTCTTTATCAATCAATCTAAGTATGTATCTAACATTTAAGAAAGATTTGATATGAAAGATTGTAAGCCAGCTAAGACTCCTATACCCAGAAATCACAATCTTTGCCCTGACTCTGAGGGGGAGGATACTGATCAACATCAGTATAGGGAAATCATTAGATCTCTGATGTATCTCACAGCAAGTAGACCTGATATTATGTTTGCAACATGCATCTGTGCAAGATATCTGGCTGCTCCAAAGGTGTCTCACCTAGTTGCTGCCAAGAGAATTCTTAGATACCTCAAAAGAGCATCTAAACTAGGTCTCTTGTATCCAAGGAACACCAATTTCAATCTTTAGGGCTACACTGATAGTGACTATGGTGGCTGCAACATCAACAAGAAATCAACATCAGAAGGATGTCAATTTCTTGGTGGAAGGATCATCTCAGGGCAATGCAAAAAGCAATCCGGTGTCTCAACATCTACTTCTGAAGTTGAATACATTATTGCTGCTGGTTGCTGCGCTCAGTTGCTATGGATTCAAAACCAGATGATAGACTATGGATTCAACTTCATGAGCACTCCTATCCACATTGACAACAAGAGTGCTATATCCATTACAGAAAATCCTGTCAAGCACTTCAAGACAAAGCACATTGACATCAGGTACTATTTCATTAGAGATATTCATGAGAAAAATCTGATTAAACTAGTCAAAGTTGATTCAAATGAACGATATGCTGATTTGTTCACCGAGGCATTTGATGAACACAGATTTAAGTATCTTATTACGGCTATTGGGATGATAAACATTGATTAGCTTATCTCATTTGAAAACCTTTTTTTAAATGTGCATTGTCTTTTTCAATATAATCTAAGCCCGGTTACAAAAAGTTATTCTTCAAAAATTTACTAAGTGTAAGTTCTTCCGAAGAGAAATTAACCCTCAGAAGATATGTTATTCATCTTCTGAAGGAAAATTCCTCTAAGGTTAGTTTTATCTTCCGAAGGGCTTTTAGCCTCGGTAGAAAATTTGATGTTATATCAAATCTATTTTCGAAGATTGAAAATCTCTTCCCTCGGAAGACCTTCTTACTCCCGAGAGTAAATTCCTCTTAGGATAAATTTACTCTCAAAAGTAAGATTGGCTTCAGAAGAAGAATACCTTTGGAAGAACATTTACACTCGGAAGAAAGCTTTACTGTGTAACGGAAATCTTTTGGGCCCCACACTGTAAAAAGGTAAAATATTTTCTTAATGATGTCGGAATACTTTAAATGGATTTAACCTTACCGCCCTTGTCACATCTTACCCCAAACCATCACTTCACCTTATCCATCCGCCACTTTCACCCATTTAAATACTTTCGACTCACTCCCTTAATCTTTTTACCAATTTCACTGCCCAAAACTTCCTTCGTCTTCAATTTACCCAAATTGAATCTCATTTCTCTACAACTTTTTCACAAACGGCTCTAAACCCTCAGCACAACCAAGTCGCACTCCTTGACTCGGCCATGGATGCTGACTTCTTTGAAATCATCTCCTTTCTTACCCAATCCACCTATTACACTGCCCTAACTGTTAACCCCACTGTTTATTCGAACCACATGGCCAAATTTTGGGGAAACGAATAGATTGTAACCCTGAACGGAGTTAGGGTTCTTAGGTCAAGCATTTGTGGTCAGGAGTTGATCATATCTAAACAGATCATCAGGGAGCATCTAGAGCTTCATGATGAAAGCTCTCCTACAGAGTTCCCCAAAGCAGACCTGGATGACACATATACCCATATGGGATATGGTGGTGATGTGAGCAGGTCAACTGTGTACAAGTTCAACTTTTCTTACAACTAGAAGTTCCTACTTCACATAGTCCTTCACTGCTTGTCAAACAAGTCTGGGGGATGGGATCAAATCCCTTATGAACTAGGATGCCTAGTTCATGGGTTGGTAAAAGGCCTCCGGTTCAACTATTCAAGGTTTGTGCTGACCAATCTGATGGGGAACCTTCAAAGGGAAACATTTTACATGTATCCCCGGTTCATTCAACACATAATCAACTATGAGCTGGACCAGAGCAAGCTTGTATGTGCAGCTGCTCTACCTATCCCTTACATGAGGCCGTTCATCTTCAAAGTGCTGAAGAGGATGTCCACCAACTTTACTGGAAGACACATTGCACTTCTTCCATGTCACACCCCGACCGACGGCGGAATCATCAGGGCGGACGAATGTGATACAATTGCTCATAGCTCATGGAATTAAATAAGTTGAAATAATATTAAATGCCATTTTTATTTAAATAAAACTAGAAATAAGTCATTACAATACAACAAGAATTAAACAACAAATAAGATCTTTAATTAAATAAGTCCAAGTCCTATATGAGCAAGAAGAATCCTCAAGTAGCAATCTTGAAACATGTTAAAAATAAGGGTCAACTTGAAACTTGGTGAGTTTCTATGGGTAAAAACACAACCACACACACACACCACCACACACACACACATATATAAGATATATGATATATATAGAGTAGAGAGATATAGTATATATATATATATATATAGTATATATATATATATATATATATATATATATATATATATATAATATATATATATATATATATATATATATATATATATATGTATGTATGTATGTATGTATAAATATAAGATTACAAGTAGCAATTCATGTCAATGGTTATGAATTATGCAAGTTATAGAACACATATAGCTACAATTCAAACCTCGACGAAGATTAAGATTACAAGTTTATAACGATGGCTAAGTGTACTTGGTTCCCATGATGAACAAGTCATACGTCATCAGGAGCCGGCAATACATCTGCTTTAGCACCAAATAGGCTTGTCAGACCCATAGATCTATGACGTCGCCAAGCTAGTAATAGTTAATGATTGTCAAATATAATGTATCTCATATAACACTCACAATAATACAAGTAACCATGACAAAAAGTAAAGATGAATTGCATGTGCATTAACAAGTATCAAGATGTTTACAAGTGTAAGTTTATAAGTTTAACATGTTTCACCCTAAAAGGTGTGAAATAAATTAAAAAGGGGCATGGGAAGTCATATGATATATAAGGTGATGATAAGAATTTAAACAATGCTCCAACGATTTCTTTTACAAGTTACCTAAACATATTGATTCCAAGATAAGTTCAAAAGTAAGATTAACAATTAGACGTGAACTAAGGTTTCAATTGGAATTTGGGGGTTTAAATAATTAAATAAAATAATGAATCGATTATGTTTTGGTTCAATACAGATGGAATAAACTAATTAAGATTGAGAATGATAAAGAATGATTCACTAATTTAATTTATTGACTTAATAAATGTTAAGTATAATGTGTGAAAGAAATAATTAATTAATAATTAATTATTTAATTTGATAAAGAGAATTAATCAAAACTTATTTAAATGACTTTAAAATTATTTAAAATCCATTTTATAAAGTTTTGAACTTTAAATGATTTATTATAAAGGTCTTATAATACAAAACCTTAAAAATAAGAATAGTATTATATTGTTTATAAGTTTCAAGAATTTAAATAAAAGTTTAAGGAATAATTTGTTAACTATTTATGAATAACATGGTTAAATAAATCATTGAATAATTAATTATTTAAATAATACTTAAATAATCATTTGTATATTTAACTATTTAAAGTATTTGTATATGTAGGTTTAAAGTGTTTTTGAAATAATTCAAAATTGAGCTATAATATATTATAACATATAATGACTAAATAATGTTTTTATAACCTTTTTACTCTTAAAAATATTAAATTGAAGAATTAAAGTTTAAAATCTTTAAAAATTAACATAATAATTTCAGAAATATTTTAGTTAACAAAATAATTTTATTTGATTTATTAATATAATAATAATTTTCTGATAAAAAAATGTAAGAATATCAATTAACAAAAAGGTTGGCAAAGGCACGGTTCGAACCCGGGACCTCATGCCTGGAATTGTTATTAATTACAGTCAGGCTAAAGCCCAAATCTGTTTAGAGTTCACTTTAAATATTTTAAAACATTATTTGCTTAAGTCCCCAAATAAAAACATGAACCCTAGTTTGATCTGATCCAAATTGAACCCAAATGGTTAATGTTAAGGAATGGAATGTTAGGGCTTTTAATCCCCTAATGAAATCGAGTGTACGAGTGGTTTAATTACCTGATTTTGATATAGATCATGATGAAGAAGATAGAGGCAGTCGCGACAAAGTGGAGTGCGATCGTGATAATGATGATGTGATATGAATCAATTTGATGTTGTTTAAGCTCTAGAGGGATATAGACGAGTAAAAAAGCCTCATAAATTAAGGTTAGGACACTGGAAGGTGGTATCGACCGATTGCCGGGTTCAAGATGCAGTTGATGATCGCAGTCGAGGGTTGGTATGTGGGTTTCAGAGCAATTGTGTGATTGGAGAGATGAGAGGAGTTGAATAGAAGGTTCCCAATGTTAAATCTGTTAGGACCTGGTATTTGAACGAAATACCTAGTGATTAGCGTGTTAACCAAATCAAATAGTGCGGAATCCTATTTGATTGGCGATCCAATCAGTGAGAACACACGAAGAATCAATCAAGAATTGAATCTAACGTTAGAAGTCGATTAGGAATCGATCTAATGTGTTCTGTGAACTTGGAGAGAATTTTGGGAGGTCTCTGGACGGCTAGGGTACGTCTGGAATCGTAATGGTATGAATGCTTACGTTTTTCCACGAATTGGGTCTATTTATAGGTTAGTATTGTTCAATCGTGCGACTGGGCCATAAGTATGGTTCAGTCGTGCGATTGAACCATGCGGTTGATTCATCCGCACGACTGAGTGTTCAGTCGTGCGACTGAGCCAATTATGTGTCAATCATACGACTGATCCAGTCTCCTGGTTCAGTCGTGCGATTGAGTCAATCGTATGAAGTTATTCATGCGTGTGGTCCATTCGCATGGGCCATTCGCATGAGAACTTCATTAAGTTAAGTTTGAATGTTTTAATTAATATAACATTATGTGTAACCATTCAAACAATCATAAACCCAATCAATTCAATAACGACTCATTAATGAAATATTAAACATTACAAATCACAAACAATCCATATCATTTCATTAATCATTACATATTACATCATAATCAGACAGACAAGATCTATTACATTACAAATCATGATCTAGGGACATACATGCATCAACAAACTCCCCCTTGGACCTAGATCTCTCTAATCTCTTGTCTTCTGCATAACCTCCTTGTACTTCTTGTACTTCTCCTCTTTTGTGACTCCTGCGTGAATCTCAAACGCAAAGCAGAGTCGTATAACATTTTGGAACTGGAGGGCTTGTACAATATCTTGCGTGTCATAGAACAGTGCCACTTGTATAATGTATAGACATCATTAGCCGACAAGTTAGTAAGCCACATCGGGTCGAATACCCTGATCGTATCCATTTGTCCCTCTTTGCTTAGGACTATGACCGCTTCAGCTGTTCTCCAATCATAGTACCACCATTTGAAGTGTGGAGTGAAGTCCTGTGGCATTTCCCTGAGTGGGATTCTCGACATTGTGCGCGGAGGACTCCACTTCAACAATATCTTGGGTTGCCAGTAATGGCATCAACCTCAGACCTTCTTATGTACCTAGTAGGCTGTTGGGGTCTGAAGTTAACCCATCTGGTGTGGTACTCCTTCTTAAGGGCAGCCTCGAACCAGCCTGACATCTTCCTCGGGTCAGCATACAAAAGCTTTAGCTTAGCCAGCTGGTTGAGCTCAAAACCTGGTAGAGTCTTCAGATCATGTGGAATCTGAAGTACTCTATGCCCTGTTCTCTCTTAACTGCATACGCATTAAGATCATCAAAATAAGCCCATGCTATAATCCTGCCTGACACTTGTGGTGTTTCTTGACTGTAGAGCTTGGTGTAGGCATCTTTCTTTGGTGCAGCACGTTGGGCTCTCACTTCTTCAAAACATGCAGCCCACTCAGCCTTTCGAATGTCAACATCATCATTTGAGGCTTGGGCTGTTCCTTCTGCCTTTCAGTTTCCTGCTCCATCTTGTTCAGTACCTCAAAAGTATCACTGACTAGGGACTCACCCAGATTGGGGACCACATTACCCTCGTTGTCAGCATACTGAGGGTACTCCTCTGCAGTGATATCTTCGACCTCGACTTCATCAACATCGTTGAGCTCTTCATCACTAGTCGAATCAACTGTTGGAGCATCTTTAACTATTTCATCCGGATTGAGTCTGAACATCTCTGCGAGTTGCTCGTTAGATAGGTCATGAATTATTTCCCCTTCTTCAGGGGTATAACTCACAGACCTTCTTACGATCCCTTGCAGATCAAGAATCATGGTTAGTTGAGTCTTGACCTGTTGAAGGGGAGCAATATCAAACTCATCTCTTTGAAAATTTGGATCTGTTTGATTTAAACATTCAACACATAATCATTAGTAAGTAATCAAACAGAAGTACATTAACTTAATATATAAACATTCAAGACATTGTTTTCAGTACATGATTCAAACACAAAAATAAATAAATACATAAAACATCTAGTCTGTACTTTTATCTTGAATCAGGTCTCATCGCTCGGAGGAGCAGAGGTGGTAGCTGACTGGTCCTGTCTTTTCTTCGACCTTCTTTCTTGACCTGAAGCAGAGGCCGATGCAGCCGCATCCCCTCCTTCTGCTTCGTCATCATCATCTTTCCCTCTGTCCTCTCTTCGTCTGTTTCCTCCTCATCCTCAGTATCCTCCTCATCCTCATCATCATCTTCATCATCGTCATCACATCTCCATCATCTCCATCCCCTTCCTTGATCTTTAGGGCTCATCCTTTGATCCCTTTAACCGCAGCATGATGGTCTTGTTGGTGGTCTCCAACTCCTCTATCCGTTTGGCTGATTGGGCATGCTGCTCCTGGAGTTGGGACATCTCTACTCTCTGTGCATCCATCAGCTGGGTCTGCTGCTCTATAACACGAGCCTGCTCTGCCATCTGTTGAGACTGGGCAGCAGTCAGGTCGGTAAGCTGGCGTATCTGTGCAGCTTTCTCCTCGTCGGCAGCTAGTAGGCGCATCACCATACGGTTTAGCGCCGACAGCTGTTCCTCTACCCCGATTGGAGGTAGAGGTGATCCATACATGTGTGAGGACTGGGCTGACGGTCCTGCATGATGTGAGGTGGTGGTGGTGGTGGCTGTAGTGAAGATGGGTCGGTAAAATGGTGGAGGTGATGTGGGTGTAAATGGTATGGTGGTGGATGGGAAATGTACTGTAGTGTAGGTAGGGGGGTGGTCTGTGGTAGCAGTGGTGGATGTGGTGGCTGGGTAGCTGTGGGGTGGTGGATGGTGGATATCAGTGGAGGTGGTAGTGGTGGCTGTGTGTGGTGGTGGATGTAGAGGCTACAGTAGTAACGAAGGTCAATCGACGCTTCTTCTTCTTCAGTCCATGGGGCTGAGCCATCCTCTTCCTCCTCGTCCCTGTGGAAGTGGATGCTCCCCCTACAGCCCTGCCTGCTGAACCCGGAGCATAACTCGGGTCAGTCTCTGTCTCTCTGGAGTCTCTTGGGTGTTCACCAACCACCCGTAGCCCGTGTTCTGTGGGAACAACCTTGCTTCCCACAGTTCGCGTGAGGGGCTCCTCATCAGACTCCTCCTCCTCCTCAGCACCAACAACAAACTCCTGATGAAATCCGGCTGTCTCAGCAACATCTCCGGCAGGGGCAGACACGGGGAATAACATCAGACTCAGTGCCTCTCGGTGGAGCAGGCATATCGTCCCGGCGTCTCCACTATCATCATCATCTGAATCATGAGCTGGTAGAGCAATCTGCTCCACATCGGAATCACTATCATCGTGGCGCCACTTTCTCTTGGCTGGCACCACGTAGTCAGCACGGGCCAGATGCCCAAACAACCTCCTGACAGGGGGTTTCACCTGCTTCCCCCTGTACACCTTCATCCTCCCCAACGTAGTGTCATCCATGACCTCGAGCACTACGCATCCTCCTTCTCCTTCGGCAGGGAGGGAAGCTTCTGATCTATAATCATCTGCATAAACCTCGGATACATGCAGAAGCCCTCCTTCCCTTTCCCCTCAATGTTCTCCACCAGATAGGTGAAGATCATTTTGGAGAAGCTGAACGGGTGGTTCAGCACCAACGCAGCATATGCGTTCTGGATCTGATCCGACAGCTCATCAAATCCTCCCTTCCTCGACGCTATGCACTTCAGTAGAACATGCGCAAGATACTTGAACTGGGGACAGAGGTTACTCTTGTTGAGTACCCCAGCATTGATGTCCCCAGAGTACTTGGCTCTCAGAAAACATCCTCTGACCGTGAGGGGGTGTAAACGAGTAGGACAATCAGCGTCATCCCCTAACTGTAGAACGATCCTTAGATCCTCCTCTGAGATGGTAATAGCCTCACCAAAGATCGTACTCCTGATGCAATGAGGCTCAGAGGATCTATCAACGGTAGCGCCTTCCCAGAAGGCCTGCTGAACTGATCTATAAGGGGTACACGGTGTAGAGATAGCATGTGCAATCCTAGATCTCAGCAGAAATGTGATGATGCCTGAGAAATCAGCAGCGTTCCTGGATGTCAAATCCAGATGAGCACATATGTTATGCTTCGTGCTCATGGTCCATCGACTCGCCATCTGTAACACATATCAACATAAACATTAGTACCTTTGGCTAAGAACATCATGAAACACTTAAACTTGAATAAATGTTTCTGTCATGCGATTGAGGTTGTGCGACTGAGATCAGTCGTGTGACTGAACAGTGCGATTGAGGTTCAGACGTGCGAATGATCTCATGCGTACGACTGAGTGTGCGACTGGACTCATGCGCATGTACCTTATGCGGTTACACCAGTCGTGCGACTGAGCTTCATACGCATGGTTCAGTCGTGCGGTTAGGCAAATCGCACCCTTCAGTCGTGCGACTGAAGTTCATCAGCCTGTCCATCGCATGATATACTGTCTGTTCAATTCAAATTTACTTTTTCACCAATTTTGAGTTTTAGACATCGTTATCTGGTTCATTTGACTCGCAATACGTTCTTATAACACCTAACAAACTTAATTTCATCTGTTTGAGTAGTTAAGTTAGGTTATTAGGCCGTTTAAGTCTCGGTTTGCTTTCGGGTCTGATTTTGCAGATCTAGAATCAAATTGACCGTTATTTTGGTTTCTCTTCACCGCAAATTACCTGTAAAGTCGATATGGAAATGATCAGTAATCAAGAAACGGGTGTTTTAGGAATCAAATGAAATTTTGGCAGAGTGAGTTAAGTCGTGCGATTTAGGGTTTCTTTGAGGGTGATGAGTCTCTGCGACCGACTCCCCCTCTATTTATACTAACCCTAGATTCAATCGTGCGACTGAGTTCATACGCACATTTCAGTCGTGCGAGTGGGACTCAGTCGTGCGATTGGGTCAGTCGCCCTTCTTCAGTCGTCCGACTGGATCTCAGTCGTGCGACTGACTCACTCGTTCGCCCTTAAGCCTCCGACTGGGCCATTCGTATGGGCCATTCGGTTGGATGGTCCATACTCATGGTCCATTCGTGCGAATGGCTTCCATTCGTATGGTTAGTCCATACGTATGGTCCATTCGTGCGAATGGGTCACACTTAGTTAATTTTTCTGCCAATTTTACCAATTTACATTTAAAACCCTTTTAACTTTTGAAATTAACGTTATGAGCTTTTGATCATCTCAGACATGATCATTTTAACTTGAAAACCTTTTGATCACCTCAGACGTGATCCTTTTAAACAATTTAGTCACCTCAGACGTGACCATTTTTTTCAAAACTTTAACTTTTAAAGCACATGTGGTCATCTCAGACATGACCCTTTTAGTGAGTTGATTCCTTACTGATTTTCCTGATGTAGTCCGACAAACTAACAAACTAAAAACTACAACTAACTTAGAAAATTTAAACTAAATACTAAAAACAAACTTGTTTTTGGCTTTTTGTGAGAGATAAATCCTAAGATGGACATCTACAGGATTTGGTTCTGGAATAGACAGCTTCAACTTGGATTGACCACATGGACCAATTCAATTTTGGAATCATACAGGCAAGTCAAATCATTTGGGACTTGTTATCAAAATCTTTTGATGCTCAATTCTTGGTGTTCATCCAGAGTCATTAGCAACTTTAGGAAATCATACTGGAACTCTTAGATTGTCACATTGATTTGAACTTTTGAGAATTGCAGCCACAATGATTGTCAATATGTTTGTCCACTTAAATCCATACACAGACTTTTGACACAGACTGGTGACTGATTTAGGTTTAATTATTTCAACTAACATTTGTGGATCCCACACTTATATGGTAATCAACATTCCTCAGGAGCTTTTGAGCGGTCTACGGGTATTATTACAAGAAGAGACTATTCTTAGAGCTTTCAAAGAGAAGCCAGTCCTCAGGTCAGTGCCATCGCACAGCAGAGAGGCGGCAAACAACAATGAATTCTAGAATATCTAGGTTATGCTTATCCTCAGGTCAGTGCCATCGCACAGCAGAGAGGCACACAACCTATCTCCTTGTTAGAGCAGCTTATTTTATTTTGCACAAAATGCACCAACAACATAAGTCATTAGCTTTATAGCATTTGTCTTTCATTTTTCTTTGCTTTGCTCTAATTATGGTCATCCGCACACATTTGTGGCGTTTACATGCTCATTACCCCTTATTGGAATATTGTTGATTGTGTTAACCAGTGATAAGATGGAAGCCCACAGTCAGTTGAACAACTTAGTTTGATCTTGAGATCACCAGTCAGGTCTAATCATCTATTGTGTTGAATCTACCGACATATCATTTGTGGTCTAGCAACCTCTAGGTCTACTTTCTGTGTGTACCTTAGGAGTTACCAGTTTTCTATCATCTTCCCTTTTGTATTGCCTAGACTACACAGACTTATACTTTAAATTTTTGCATCTTTTCAAAACTTAAATTTTAAAGTCCCTCTTGATTTGTTCCTGTGTACTATCATTTTCCAAAGGTTTTGAATCGGTATCACAGATACGATCTACCTTATATCAGCTATCCACTCCTTCTCCCTCGTTTTTTTTAATGTTAACTTGCTGACATATTCTCCCCTAAAATACTAAAATCATTACTGGTTTAATTATTTTAGGATTTTAATAAACAGCAAAATAACATGAGTTTAAATTAAAAAGAGACGAAAATAAACAGATAAAATAATAAAATAAAAAACTTTAACTAAACTACATCGGACTACACATTATCATCATCAGGAATAACCTCACTTTTCTTTTTAACGCCGTTGACCTCTAGCAAATATTGAAAACGTGGTTTATCAAAGGCTTTAGTATAGAGGTCAGCGCGTTGAAAATCAGTATTAATTTTAACCACATCAATTAAGTTCTTTTCAAAACAGTCTCTTATGAAATGGTATTTAATACCGATGTGTTTGGTCTTAGGATGTTGAACCGGATTTTTAGTTACTGCAATTGCAGCAGAGTTATCAACAAAAATAGGAGTAGAAGAGAACTTTAAACCGTAATCCCGCATTTGCTGTTGAATCCAGATGATTTGTGAACAGCAACTTGCAGCAGCAACATATTCAGCTTCACAGGTTGACAATGCAACCGATGTCTGCTTCTTACACTGCCAGGTAACTAATCTTCTCCCAAAGAATTGACACCCTGCTGATGTAGACTTGTAGTTCATCTTGCAGCCCCCGTAATCCGAGTCACTATACGCGGTAAGCTCAAAGTCATCATCATGAGGGTACCACAATCCAAGTGTGGGTGTACCCTTCAGATAATGAAAAATCCTCTTGACCCCGATCAGATGGTTGACCTTAGGTTTAGCCTGATATCTAGAACATAAACATGTAGCATACATGATATCAGGTCTTGAGGCAGTGAGATACATGAGGGATCCAATCATTCCTCGGTACATCGTGGCATCTAAGATCTCCATTTTCATCAGGTGCTATATCGTGATTCGTAGCAAGTGGAGTCCCAGCAGCAGAAGCATTCTCCATGTCAAAGCGACTGAGAATGTCTCCTACATACTTGGTCTGATGTAGAAAGATCCCATTTGGTGTCTGATCCACCTGTAACCCGAGAAAGAACTTCATCTCCCCCATAGCACTCATCTCAAACTCTTTCTTCATCACTGCTTCAAACTCTTTGCATAACTCTTCGTTCTTTGAACCGAAGATTATGTCATCAAATAGATCTGTACAAGCAGTAGGTCGCCATCCTTTTCTTTAATAAACAGCGTGCAGTCAATGACTCCCCTGCGAAAGCCGTGTTTCACAAGATGAGTCGAGAGTTTCTCATACCAAGCTCGAGGAGCTTGATGAAGCCCGTATAAAGCCTTGTCGAGCTTGTAAACTCTATCCCGATGATAAGGATCTTCAAATCCCTCGGGTTGACTTACATAGACTGTTTCTCTGATTTCCCCATGAAGGAATGCACTCTTCACATCTAATTGGTAGACTTTAATCTTCATGTACGATGCATAGGCAAGGAAGATACGAATGGCTTCCATCCTTGCCACGGGTGCAAACACCTCATTGTAGTCAATCCCCTCGACTTGGCGAAAACCCTGAACCACCAATCGAGCTTTGTTCCTGATAATGACCCCTTGGTCATCCTTCTTGCATTTCAGTACCCATTTGGTGCCAATGACTTTAGCACCTTTGGGTCTATCAACCAGAGTCCATACACCTAACTTCTTGAACTGCAGAAGTTCTTCTTGCATGGCACTCACCCACGCCATCATCATTTAGTGCATCACTGACATATTTTGGCTCAAACTGCGAGACAAAACACCGATAAGCACCATCATGAATGTAACCTTTCTCCATAACCGAGGCGTAATCAGCTGAGTATAGCTATTTCGGGTTTGTACTCCTGATCTGACATCCCCAATGACATTGTCAAGGGGATGATAGACGTTTAGTCGTGATCCTGGAGTAGTAGGAACAGCTACCTCAGAGCCAAGATTATGAACATTGGTTCTGCATCTGAGGTAGTTGGAGTTTGAGGTTCCGAAGTCGAAGGTGCATCACTGGTAGATGCTTGTGGACTTTCAGGAACTGGAACCTGTTCCTCCTGACTGTTCTGGTCATCTGCTTCAGCTTCATCTTCAGAGGAGGAGTCACTGTCATGACTACTCCCCCTGACTGAGTAGATGATTCTCCCTGTGAGCTAGATGGTGTATTCAGGATATCATACATCATCCTAGTAGCTAACTCATCATCCGAGGGAGAGAGAGGGATGTTGAAGGACTTGAAGAATCCATCATAGTCGAAGAAGTAGTGCGGGTCCTTTGCCTGTAGGTGGTGTGGTATATCTCTGAACGTCAACATTACACCACACTTCTACAAGACCCGTTGAGTTGTTGTAAACTCGCTTGTTCGGTATGTTGTATCCTAGAAAGATTCCTTCATCCGCCTTCTCGCTGAATTTGCCTTCTTGTGTCTTCTTCAGAAGTGTGCACGGCGCGCCAAAGGTTCAAGATACTCCAAATTCGGTTTGCGTCTTTGTAGTAGCTCGTAACATGTCTTTCCGTGGCGCTTGACTATCAGGACTCGATTCAGTGTATAACATGCATGCCACTGCCTCATTCCAGAATTGGATAGGCAGTTTCGAGTCTGCCAGCATAGTCCGTGCTGTCTCTATCAAGCTTCTGTTCTTCTCTCAGCAACACCATTCATCTGAGGCGTGTAGGCAGAAGTGAATTGATGCACAATTCCCTTTCCTTGCAGTATGCCTCCATCCATTGGTTCTTGAATTCTGTCCCGTTGTCTGAGCGTACTTGTCTAACTTTTAGCTTGTAGAGAGATTCCAGTGTGGTTACTAACTCCTTGAATGACTCAAATGTTTCTGATTTGGATTTCAGAAACATTACCCAAGTGAACCTTGAGTAGTCATCAGTGACCACAAAACAGTACAAGTCGCCTGCAATGCTCTTTGTACTGACTGGACCAAACAGATCCATGTGAAGAAGTTCAAGAGGAAGTTCTATTGAATGAACTTTCTTTTCCTTATGAGACTTCTTCGTCTGTTTGCCTTTCTTGCAAGCTACACAAAAGTCAGGAAGCTGGAAGTTCTTGACATTAACTCCTCTCACCAAATCCTTCTGAATCAAATGATTCATCTTCCTTTGACTAATGTGTCCCATTCTCCTATGCCAGGAGATGGAATCCTTCTCAGTAGCTTTAGATAGAAAGCACTGAACCTCATGATTTTGTAGCAGCTGTTGACAGATCCAAGACATAAAGGTCTTTATATCTTGAAGCAGTCATCAGAACTTGGTCCTCTGGGATCATCGTACTTAGTCTTCTTCAGCACGTAACACTTCTTGTTGTCGAAGATGACCTTAAATCCTTTATCACAGATTTGGGAAACAGAAAGCAAGTTATTTTGAAGTTGTTGAACGTAGTTCACCTTATCAAACTTAACTTTCTGATTTCCCACTTCTTCCTGAGCTGTGATATAGCCTCCCTTGTTTCCAGCAAAGGAAACATGCCCTCCTTTTATTTGCTTGACGTTTGATAAAAGGGCCCTATTTCCTGTCATGTGCCTGGATGCTCCGCTGTCTACAATCCACGTGTTAGTCTCAGCACTGTATCGAACACCCTGCACATACAAAGTAAATAAATTAGTTTAGGTTAGGAACCCAAGCCTTTACTGGCTTGGGTTTCCCAGAGGCATCACACATCATAAACTCCACCCATTGACCCTTAGAGGGTGAGGGTAGCTCAGGTTCCTTCTTGTCATCAGTATCAGACACGCAGGATGACTTCTCTTTCCATAAGCCAGATTTGTGCAAGGCCTGTTTATGATAAACAGTCGACTGGCTTACAGGTTGAACTTTAGGTTCACTATTCTTCTAGGTGGAGTCAGAGAGCTCCTCTTAGAAGACCTAGGCTTTGAGTCCTGAAGTTCAATCTTTTCCTAGGTGTCTGATAGAAAGGACAATAGGAAGCAATGTGTCCACATTCTCCACAGTTGTAGCATGACCTGCTATCAACTTTATGATTAAACTTTCTTTGTGGAGAAGTGCGTGACACTCTAGTAACATCAATCACTTTAGGTTTTGACTCTGGTTCTTTTGATGTTTTCTCTGGTTTAACAAAGTTAACTGTTTTAACCTGTTTAACATCTTTCTCTTTTTGGTTAACTGGTTTTTGACTTGAAGCATGTGAAAAATTAACATTAGAAGTCTTTTTAGGTTCTGATTTGACTCTGTTTGACCCTGACTTTAAGTTAACTTTTTCAAATTCCTTTTCCAGATTAACACAAGGCAATTTACCCTTTGCCTTTGAAGTGCCTCCTTTTGTTTGTGTCCAGATTCAATAGATGAACATGAGGTATCTGGATCACTAACAAGAGGAGTAGACACCACGTGATCCTTGATGGGGTTATTGTTTACTGGTCTAGTCTTAGTGTTCATCAAGGTCTCAGGTGGTGGTGGAACCACTTTGTAACCCAATTCCTCCCCGTTATTCCTTTCTCTCACTAAGTGTTGAACTATGTGTGAAGAACTAGTCCAACTATGCAGTTTCTGTTTTAATGAATTTACTTCTACTTCTAGAACTGCCTTTTGCTTCTTAGTGTCTTCTAGGGAGTTTAGATAGTACCTAATGTCATTAGCTTGGTTAAAGGCAACTACTTCGGTTTCCCTAAGCTGTTTAGTCAATAGGTCTATCTTTTCTTTATAACTATGCTCATTTTGTTTTAATACTCTATTAGCCTCAGTGCACAGTTGCAAATCTTTTACTAAGTTATCATTATGATCTAATAACCTAGCAAATTTTTCATCTATGCTATTCCTAAAAGTATCACAATCAGAACAAGCATGATTATTAACATTTGGTCAGTAGTACTTACCTGAGTTGGTTCAGAAGAGCTAGCCATCAACGCAGCATCAGATGTCTCTGGTTCTGGTGATTCTGTCTTTTCTGTCTCTGACGTGGAAGTCTCCTCCTTAGGCTTGTAACTGACCTCGGCTGCAGTTGCTTCTTCACTATGTGACATCGCTATCTCAACTGCTAGATCACCTTCACTCGCAGAATCATCATCAATATCTTCTACACTGGCAATGTTTGATTCCCCTGGTGAGACAAACCTAAAGCTCCAATCCTGTCCTTCATCATCATGAGCAGTCAAGGCTTTTGGATCCTTGCTTGATGAAGTAGAACTGGAAGCTTGCTTGTCTTGGCGAGAGTAAAGGACGAGAACGGGTTCCCATTACCCGTCTTCTTTGGCTTGACACATTCTCTCTTGAAGTGCCCCTTCTCTCCACAGTTGAAGCAGGTCACTTTGCTCTTGTCAAAGCCAAATGTGGTATCCTTAGTAGCTACCAAGTTCTGTCCGGTCTTTTTAACAAACTTCTTCGCCCTCCGGACAGCACTAGCTAAGGCCCACATTATATCCATCCTCTCAAGCTCCATTTCGTCCACCTGCTCGTAGTCCTCGTCTGCCAGATGGCAGTTTCCAATCTTCCGGCAACAAGTCCATCATATGAATGAACCACTGCAGCTAAAAGATCCATATGCTCTCGAGCTACTTCCACAGTCACATTACCGAGGTTCTCGGTCTTCAGTTTAGTAGCACTTGCTTCTGATCCAATATAGTGGGTACAAGAAGACCCTGACGTGTCTGATCCAGAAGGAGAAGCATGTGAAGGACCCGACGAGCTAGACACAAATGCAGTCTGGAGAGGTGCTCCAGATGTCTTAGCTTGAGGCGTGGCGTTGTACAAAGCTGGATTTTTGTGTACGAAGACTTCTGAGCTCTGTACTTCATCCTAGAGCTTCTTCTCTGCTCTTCTATACTAGTAACTCTACTCTAATGTTCAGTCAGTTACATCATCCTTATTTCTTCGGTTCTTAAGAATATGAAGTCACTTATATCATCCGTTGCTTGCAAGCATTCCTTCCATGTCTCGTTGCTCCACATCCATGTGCAAAGTACTCACTTTCTCTTCCATCCAAGCCATGTGTATGAGTTCGCTCACAAGTGGTAGAATCTATCTATGACGTCGTCTAAACTCTCGTTACCAATCGATGAGAAGTTATCGAATTCCTTCTTTAACTCCTTTGCCTTGATTGCCTTCAACGAAGCATTCCCATCATACCTCTTCTCTAGCTCATCCCACAGTTTCTTGGACTGCTTATTCTCTGAATACTGGTGGAATATGTCTTTGGGGATAGACTGTGTAATCAATGCATAAACCCTTTTCTCTGCATTGTACTTAACTTTCTGTGCGTCCGTCATCCCACCTAACGTTAGCTTAACTCCATCAGCTCCCACCAGTGTACTATAACCAATCTCAATGGCTTCCCACAGATTAGGATCTACTCCATTGAGGTAGATCTCAAAACGTTGTTTCCAGTGGGGAAACTCATCTAAAGTCAAGAGCTTTGGTGGTTTATTGTGATTACCCACCTCACTCTCAAGCAGCAGCAGGTTCTGTATCCTAGAAGTCCTTCCCAGCAGTAAAGGCTGACATCTGATCTTCCATGGCGAATAACTTTAAGTCTAATCAAACAAACTTTCACTGATGCGACTGAAGGATGCGAATGGTCTAGTCGTGCGTATGAACTCTGCGACTGGTTCAATCGTGCGGCTGAACTGGGCGATTGGTTCAGTCGTGCGAATGAATCTGGTGCGTATGAGCTATGCGAACGAACGGTTCAGTCGGCCGAATGAAGGTGCGACTAGGTCCAATCGTGCGAATGAGCAATGCGAATGGAGTCCAGTCGTGCGAATGGGTCACTCGTGCGACTGAAGCTGCTGTTTTGCGAAATTTCTAGGTTTGACGGGTTTCAGCCGTAAAAATTCGAATTTTCACAAGTTCTAATCGCCTAAGTCCGTAGAAACCAAACTTCGATGAGGAGGGAACGTCCAAGAACACTTTGACACCAAAGATTGCGTTTTTAGTGCAAAAACACAAACTTTTATGCAATCTTGATTGAATCAACACGTAATCAAGAGCCAAGCTCTGATACCACTTGTTAGGACCTAGTATTTGAACGAAATACCTAGTGATTAGCGTGTTAACCAAAGCAAATAGTGCGGAATCCTATTTGATTGGCGATCCAATCAGTGAGAACACACGAAGAATCAATCAAGAATTGAATCTAACGTTAGAAGTCGATTAGGAATCGATCTAATGTGTTCTGTGAACTTGGAGAACGATTTGGGAGGTCTCTGGACGGCTAGGGTACGTATGGAATCGTAATGGTATGAATGCTTACGTTTTTCCACGAATTGGGTCTATTTATAGGTTAGTATTGTTCAATCGTGCGACTGGGCCATAAGTATGGTTCAATCGTGCGATTGAACTATGCGGTTGAGTCATCCGCACGACTGAGTGTTCAGTCGTGCGACTGAGCCAATCTCATGTGTCAATCATACGACTAATCCAGTCTCCTGGTTCAGTCGTGCGATAGAGTCAATCGTATGAAGTTATTCATGCGTGTGGTCCATTTGCATGGGCCATTCGCATGAGAACTTCATTAAGTTAAGTTTGAATGTTTTAATTAATATAACATTATGTGTAACCATTCAAACAATCATAAACCCAATCAATTCAATAACGATTCATTAATGAAATATTAAACATTACAAATCACAAACAATCCATATCATTACATTAATCATTACATATTACATCATAATCAGACAGACAAGATCTATTACATTACAAATCATGATCTAGGGACATACATGCATCAACAAAATCAATCCAATTTGGTCTTTATGTTCCGAACGGTTCAAGGATCTAATTAGGGAGGTTTCGGGTTTGTTTTGACACCTAATTAGCGGTTTCAATTGTAATTATGAGTATCTTTGAATTCAGAATACTGAAAAATGTGTTTTAGATTGATTAAATTCATACATTTGGTCATGATTCAAGCTGTAACGGTTTTGATTTTAAACATTGGTTTCAGTTTCGAGTAAGTGAGCTTTACACAACCATTTGATTCGAATTGAAAGGGGTAATGGGTTTGAAACCGACTAGCAAATGGTTTAAATGGATTTAATTGGGTTTAAACGGTCGATAGCGGTTGTTTTTGGCTCGCCGGAACCTGGCCGGAGTGATCACTGGAGAACCGCGGTCGACAGGGTGGTTTGGGTTGGGTTTTAAACAAAAGTTTCACTTTTGGCCCCTGTGATATTAATAGTTATTATTTTATGAACAAACTTTTAAAACAAAGTTTCATAAATTACAAATTTGACCCCAAACCTATTAAACTCAATTTATAATTAAAGTATTGTCTATTCACACTTTATAGAATTCAAAATTAAAAATAAAATAAAATCTTTCTTTATTAATTTTAATTAAATCACACAATCTCATATTTAATATAAACTTATATAACATTTGTAGAATTTTGGAATATAATTATTCTTTTTATATAGTAATTAGAATTTCATAAATGTTATATAAAACCACATAAATTTATAAACTTATTAAATGGAAGATTAAATGTAAATTTAAATCACCAATTTCACAAAATTAGTTAAATAACACATTTATTGTTTTAAAATCACCAAAATGAAAGAAATAATTTGAATAATGTGCTTGATTTATATAACCAACAAAACGGGTTCGGGTCCACATTTCAAAAAATGGGTAGATGTTACATTCAAGGTATGGTTGAGCACATAGCTCCTAGTGACATCCCTGTTAACCCCACAGGTGATGAACCCACACCAACAATTACCCTCATAATGCCAAATCTACCTTCCCACCCCATCAAAATTACTTATCAGAGACGATCCAAACGAACCCTTGTTCAATCTACTCTAATTGAACAAGTTCCCCTTGTTCAATCCAAAAAGGCTAGAGTGGAAACATGGGCTCCCACTCAGTCTATGGTCCCACCTTCCTTTACAATTAACCTCAATATGGGCATTGAGTCTCCTCAGTCTTAATCCCATGAGCCCCAAACCCAAGCTGCAACCCCTCAGGATGAGTCACTATACTCTCCTGAGCAGCCAAAAAAGGACAACCCTCTTATAGGCTCAATGCCATTAGACATTGATCATGGTCCCGGGTCATTAGGCATAACCTCTATATCCTATACTGACCTTTTAATAAGAACTGATAAGGAGATTATGTCTCTTCAAGGCCATGAGGTTGATCCACAACACCCACCTAAGGATCAACTGAGCCTAGAGATACCTCTGATCTCTAGCCCCCATCAGCAATCCCCAACTGAGGTGAGTCCCACTGGTGTGGAGGGGACTCATGTAGATTCAGCTGCCACTACTGAAGGCGCCTCATTGGACCTTCAGGACAGTGGTAACATATCTGAGACTGAATCTACAGCAACCGTGCCTTTTGATGACTCTGAAAGAGATATCATTAGGCAAGGAAAACCAGGGCGCCAAGAAACCACATTTGGTGGTGAGGATGAACATACTAGGTATGTTACCGCATCTCCCCGTGATTCTTCTAAAGAAGATGAGGGATTATGCAACTCACTATAAGAGACCTACTTTTTGTAGTCTTAAACCTTGAATCCAGGGTTAAGACTTTAGAAGATAGGTCTGCTACTCAGCAACTTGAGATTAAACATCTCAAGGCCTAACTAGCTGAGAAACAGACTGAGAGATCTTTTAGTCATTTACCAATTCAAGTCTCATTGACCTCTTCCTCTAGCTTATCAAGCTCTCAAGATGATGCTACCAAAAAGGAGGAGAGTGTTCAAAGACAAGCACATGAGGAACCACAAAGCTTAGCTCTTTCTACTTTGACTTCTAGATATCCTACTCAGCAAGCAACACTTTTCCCTGAGCCTCCTCCAATCATTCTTCAAGTGGACCCAAGGATGCTCAAAGATCTAAACAGGTTCTTTTCCAAGTTCCTGATGGGATCTTCTATTGAATAGCCAAGTCCAGATGTTGTTGTGGCATACTGTGGAGCTAAAGAGTTTCAAAGGTTGAATGCACCTTCTACCACTGTCCAAGAAGTTGGTCAACCTAAGGTCCACATTGAACCTGAGATTGAATTCGAAGGGGAAATGAGGACTGATGGCCCAGCAACTGAAACAGTTGGGACAGATAGTGCAATCCCATAGACTTCCAAAGCTGAAGTCAAACCCTCAGAAGAATCTCTTCAAACTTCCGAAGCTGAGATAGAAGCTGTGGAATGGTTATTTTCTCTGTCTGAGGATCTAATTATCATAGATACAATCCTTGAACTTGCATCTGAGGTAAATAGTGAAGACCTTCTCAACTTTCCCCTCACTCAAACACCATCATCACCTCATGCTCCAATCACCACCTCCCAGCCTCAAACCTCTACACGAGAACCTCCCGAGTCTCAATCTTCCAAAGACATTAAAAGGAAGAGGAAGATGACTGCAGAAGAACTTCAAGAAGAAGAAAGGTTGGAAAAACTAAAAAGGAAAGGTAGACTCCCCACTGGGAAGCTACTAGCTGCAAGTAGCAAAGCAGCTGTAGCCAACCAGGAGGCTATCAACAATAAAAGAAGGGTGGAGATCATTGACAAACTTGTCGATTTGGGAGCTGCTAGTGAAGAAGAAGAAGCAACAAGGTTGGCCTTAGTGGAAGAAAGGAAAAGAAAGGAACTCTCTTGAGGAGTTAACTCCTCACAACAATGATATGATCTTGTGGCTTGTCAAGAAAGTACAAGATCAAATGGAGAAAGAGAGCTTCTAAGGAAAAGCTAAGGAAGAAGAAGAAGAAGGAAGAAGAAGCTAAGCTTGCTGATGTCAAGAAGATGGGTGACAAAGCCTAGATGAAAGATTATTTCAGGGCCCATGGCTTCTCTGGCAGGCAAGAGGGTCCCATGTCTGACAAGACACTGCAGCGACATGTCAGTGACATCAAAGCTGACATTCGCTCAGGAAGAAGGAAAGAGATGTATAGAAGAGTACAAGGGATGACTTCTAGGCCAACATCACAACCACAACCTCAACCTGAACCAATCCCTTTCCCTTTCCCCATCAAAACCGAGCCAACCATTGAGCCATACACTCCTAAACCCACACCATCAATCTTACCCTCTTCCTCACCCACTCAATCATAACAACCACCTCAACTACCCATTCTCAAACCCAAAACAGTCCCTAGAACCCAAACATCATTACCTACCCAACAACCACCTAAGTCATCCTCTCAGCCATCCAAACCTCTTTCCTAAGAAGAATTCAAGGAGATCAAGACGAAGCTCATCAAATGTACTACTTTGAGCGATATCTCTTGTGAGGAGGGGTCAATCAAGCTAACCTACGTTGAGGCTCCTCATGCTCCCTCACTAGAGAACAATTCCTTGATCTGCCAAGAGGAACACTGGACCAGGCTGTTAAACTCTTTGGCCTCAACTCTGACTCACTAAATGAAGAAGAGAAGAAGCTAAGAAGAAGGCTAGTGACTCCACTAGATTCAAAGAAAGTGGACAAGGTACCAAGTCAGCCTCTTGTGTCTAGAAAGAAAATCATCCAGTGAAGATTCGAAGACTCTTCTCACAACTTTGTTATGGAAAGAGAGAATGGTGAGATCAATACGCTTAATGCCTCCTTTTTGCTACACCTAAGCAGATTTGATATTGCTGAGTTAGCAGAGAAACCATTCTCCAATCCCTCCAACTCTGAGATAGCTGCTCACATCAGAAATCATCTGAGAAGTCTTTATTTGGCTGAGCTGACTGCAAGGGCCAAGATTGAAGAAGAGTTGAAGCTGAGAGAGAAAGATGAAAAAGAAGGATCAGCAACCAACGGCAAAGCCTTTCTTCAAATGGTTGAAGGTCTTGAACTGGAGTCTATAGTTAGATGGGAGTGTAAGGTTTCATATAAGGCTGATGTACCCAAAACATTCAAAGTCTTTCTTGCATGCATGCACTGAAGTATACAGTAGAAATGCTTCAGAAGTTTTACACTCTGCATCAGAAATATTCTAAGTGTAAAATATTCCGAAGCCAAGACCAACATCTTTCGAAGTTTAAAGTGAAGTCTTCCGAAGCTTCAAAGACAAAGTCATCCGAAGCCAAGAAGTGAAGACAGAATCATTGAGGTCTGATGTACTTTATCATAAAGTTGGACCACCTTTTCGCTGTAAGTCTGTTCAGTCACCAACTTACATAAAGTGGTAAAAAGGTCCATGCTTTTGGTAACTATACATTGAGGTCTTGAGTCTGTGCTTTCAACATTATGTACTTTTATCCTTTTTGTAATATGTTAGGATGTGAGCTATGGCATGTCACAGTCGCTAGTCAAAAGGCAATCTGCCTTTTGACTCTACATTTGATTTTGTTGTCTAGTTAAAATGTTTCCAGCTGGCCTTCTAAGTATGACCGGCTGTAGGATGTAGTATAAAGTATCTCAGGTCCTTGTAACTTTTTTTATGCTTTGTAATACTTGTAAAGAACTTGAGAGCAATATACAACATTCTTGAAAACCAATATTTGTGTTGTTTGCTTCTTGTTCTGTCTCATATCTACTTGTGTTCTTAGTATCAAACTTATAAGTTACCAGTTCCCTATTTGATTTGTTAAGTATTCTAAAGCTCTCTCCTCATTGTGTGTTGTGTTGTAAGTGACCATCCCTTGAACGGTCCTGCAGTTGGTATTAGAGCTTTCCAGGCTTTTGATTATAAGATCTCACCATCTTAAGATCCCTCACACACACAAAATACTTAACAACTCAAATGGCAGCTATCACTAAGGCTGATATGGAAACTGAAACAATGACAAAGTCCCCACTGATCACTCCTGAAGACTTTGATACTTGGTGTCAAAGAATGGAAGGATTTATCAAGTCTCAAGACTCCAGGATGTGGGAATATGTTATCTCAGGACCTTACATACCAAGCACCTCTTCAGCTGTTGCTGGAGGTGGTATGATTCCAAAGGCTGTGGCTGACTATTCTGATGTAGACTGAAAAAGAATAGAGATTGATCAGAAAGCCATGACAGCCCTTCAGACTGCTCTTCCAAACTCCATATACAGAGGCTTAAAGAAGTGTAAAACAGCTAAACAACTATGGGAGGCACTAAAGCTGATGTATGAGGGGTCAAATGAAGCCAAGGAGAACAAGAAGGATCTCCTGAAGCAGCAGCTTGAAAACTTCACCTTCAAATCAGGTGAAACCATGAATCAACAATACTTCAGGTATGTTGAAATCATGGATACTCTAATGGATGTTGGAGTGACTCTTGAGAAGAGGGACATTGTAAGGAAGTTCATGTCCTCTCTTCCCAGACAATGGACATATTATTGTGTTGTTATCAAGAGAACTAAGAACCTTAAGACTCTCACTTTGACAGAGTTGTATCGAATTCTTAGTGGATACCAGATGGAGATGCATAAGCAAGGTTCATCTGGTAACTCCAGCAATCAACTGAGTTCAGCCCTCCATGTGGTTGAAAGGGATAGCAGTGAACCACAACATCATCTTATATGCTACCCTTACAACTCACAAAAGGGTCCTTTCATCACCTTCCTAGAGACACCAATAGAAAGCTACACTCAAGGAAGTCCATTCCAAGAGACAAGCTCTTCACATGCTTTTGTGTCTGCTGATGAAAGCACAGACAACTTTCTCTTCACCCTTGAAGACCTGGACTGTATCCATCCAGATGACTTGGAATACATGGAGATAGTTCAGCAAATGGCTATCCTCACTCATAGAGCCAAGAAATTCTACAAGAGGACAGGGAGGAAGTTTCCAAGTAATGCAACCAGTGGAAAGTTTGGGCTGGACAAAAGCAAAGTAAAATGTTACAACTGTAACTAGATGGGACACTATGCAAGGAAATGTAAGGTACCAAGTACAAATGGTGGCCAAACACAAACCAGAACAAACTACACTGAAAGAGCTCCCCAGAATGAGAAGCCAAAGCAGCAAGCTACAGTTGTTGTTGAAGAAGGAGGCTTTGACTGGAGCTTTTAGGTGGAAGATGCATCTCCAAACCAAGCACTTATGGCAGACCATGATGAAGCAAACGTATTGGAACATCTTTGTACACCTGAATGTATTGCTAAAGTGAATATATACAAGACCTACAACTTAGAGATGAGATCTGATCTTGAGTGCTTAAATATCTTAAAATCTAATTTTAAATGAGCTTAAAATGATTATAAACTAAAGATAGAGGACTTAGAGAAAACCAGTTTAACTATTAAACATGAACACACCAACTACTGACTCAGATCAAAGATCTCATAACTAAGTTGACTGAATGTCAGGCTGAGCTTGTGATCGGCAAAGCTAGGGCAGAAAATGTGTTCTTGAAGAAGAGACCTTCAAGAACATAATATCATCATCCTTGCATGCAAAAGTTTGTTATCAAAATAAGGAGGGACTGGAATCTAGTGAGATAGCTCCTCCATATATAATCTTGTTAGTAAGATCTCCTAGGTATGGAACTTGTGAAGATGAGCTTCCCCTTATAGACCCCATGACTGAAGAGGATGAAGAGGAGATGGTGAAGAATGTCTCTGAGAAGAGTGAAGAAGAGAATTCTAAGAAGGGTCATCATTTCTCTGAGGAGAGTAAAATTGTTGAGATGACCATGTCAAGGAGGAATAACTTGATCAGGAAGCCCAAGAGAAAGTCCAAGAAGGCTCAAGAGATCAAGGTCAGCTTTAACTCTACACAGAAACAAGTCTTTATTTCTGCAGGATTTGAGGTGGTTAAGGCTGAAGACACAAGCTTGAACTCTAGTAATAAGAGTTCTAGTGCATGTCCAAATCATCCCAGCATCAAGACGAAGGCTGATCTGTTGTGCATCACTGCTGCACAACCAGAACCATCCAGCTCCAAAGGTAGTTCTATCCCTAAAAGGATTACCACAACATCTGCAAAGATGAAGATGGAGAAGGAAAGTGATCAAGTTCAGTCTTGTTCATAAAAGAAGACTCTTAAGAAGAAGAAAATGGACTGTGTCATGTGTGGGAGTACCTCTCATCTTGCTAAAGATTGTTTCTACAATCCAGAGAGTACTATCCACATGACCAAGAAAGAATCTTTTAAGAGTTTGGAGAAGAAGCAAGCTTCGGAAGGAAAATCTTTTCCTTTCGGAAGCTCCAAAATGAAGATGAAGACAAGTGGAAACTTGCCTTCAGAAGAAAATTTGGTCTCGGAAGAAAGAAATACTTCCGAAGCACTGAAGCCTACTGCATTGTTAGCAAGATCTTTCGAAGGTCCAGTCATCAAAACTTCCGAAGTGTTGAAGGTCAAGTCTAAGCTTCCAAAGGTGGTGCGGAAGACAAAGAAAGACCAAGTGGCTGAAAGTTCTTCATCAACATCAGCAAATGATCCTCAAAACATGACAATAGGATCAATTACTGTTGCATTGTCTTCAACTTCTTTTGATGAGCCCAAGACCAATAAAGCTTGGGTTTCCAAATGTAACTAACCATCTTATTTGTGCAGGAACAGCTCAAGACAAACAGAAATGTATGGATCATTGATAGTGGTTGTTCCAGGCACATGACAGGCAATAGGTCACTACTCCAATATTTTGAGAGTATTGATAGAGGACCAGTTGCTTTTGGAGGAGATGCTGGAGGTTACATTACAAGAAGGGGCAGGGTCACAAACGGTAAGCTCAACATTGAGAAGGTAAACTTTGTCAAGGACCTTGGATACAATCTTTTGAGTGTATCTTAATTTTGTGATCAGAGACATAACATGCTCTTTACTAAGCATGAGTGTATTGTTCTCAGGCCCGGGGTGGTTATTTCTCATGAGCATATCCTGTTTAGAGCCCCCAGGAAAGGGAACATGATGGATTTGCAAAAAACATCTCCCTCAGGAGAAGTTTCATGCTTTCTATCTAAAGCCAATAGTGATGAGTCTTTCCTCTGGCATAAAAGAATGTGACATCTTAAAGATTGAGAATCGATGTGATCACAAGATCAAAACCAAAAGATGTGATCAAGGAACTGAATTTAAGAACCAAATCCTTGATACATTTTGTGATGAAAAAGGTATTACAAGACAATATAGTGCTCCCAAGACTCCTCAGCAAAATGGTGTTGCTGAGAGGAGAAACAGGACACAAATTGAAGCTGCAAGAACTATGTTGTCTGACTCTAAACTTCATATCACCTTCTGGGTAGAGGCAGTGAACACTGCTTGCTATGTCCAAAACAGAGTTTTAGTAGTTAAGACACATGGTAAGACTCCTTATAAACTTTGGCACAAGAGGAACCCTTTTATTGGTTTTCTCAGGTCATTTAGATGTCCTTACACCATCTTGAATACCAAAAATCAAATTGCCAAGTTTAATGAGAAATATAAATGATGGACATTTTATTGGATACTCTTCCCAAGCCAAGGCTTATAGAGTATGCAATCTCAGAATCAGAGTAGTTGAGGAGTCAGCCAATGTGACTTTCAATGATCACACTCCCAGTGTGAACAGTTTTGGCCTGATTGGCTATTTGATCTTGATTTAGTTACAAACTGTTTTAACAAGTCTTGTGAGCATGTTTCAGGATCCACAGATATACTACCTACAGGTGTTCCTGACCCAAGATTTGAGCTGACAAGACCTTCAAGCTACACAACTTCAGCTCTAGTTGTAACTAAACCTGCCTATGGAGTTTCTATTAGCACAACAATGACAAATCCAGCTGATACGTCTGGAGTGCCTTCAAATTCCAGCTTAGAGGCACAAAACTCAGATGAAGGAGCTTCAAATGTATGAGGAAATGGTGGTGGTGAAAGTGATCAAGAATTTATTAATGCTGACAACCACTCCATTAAAGACAACATTAATGATGTCACACACTTATTAGATCAAGTCACTCTTGATAAGTGTGCTGATGTGGAGGGTGAATCTTCAATGCCAAATCTAAATTCTCTAATTTAGACCTTTCTAAGCAACTTGTTGTGATCCCTTAACTAAGGATCCACAAGTCTCATCCTACCATAAACATCATTGGAGATATTGATTCAAGGGTAAGAACAAGAGGACAAACCCATGATGCAAATGTTTGTCTTCAATCTTGTTTTCTATCCCAGATAGAGCCTAAGAAGATTGATGAGGCTTTAAAGGATGGAAGTTAGGTTGAAGCTATGTAAGAGGAGCTGCTTCAATTCAAAAGGCAAAAGGTTTGGCACCTATGTCCTCTTCCTTAAGGGAAGACTACCATAAGAACAAAATGGGTGTTCAGAAATAAGAAGGATGATAGAGGACTTGTCATCAAGAATAAGGCAAGACTAGTTGTTCAAGGATACACTCAAGAAGAAGGAATTGACTAACATATGTATTTGCACCTGTAGCAAGACTGGAAGCTGTCAGGATATTCCTAGCTTTTGCTGCATCCAAGGATTTCAAGGTCTACCAACTTGATGTCAAGTGTGCTTTTCTATATGGGGTGATTGATGAAGAGGTGTATGTCAGACAACCACCTAGGTTTGCAGATCCTGATCATCTTGATTATGTCTGCAAGCTTGATAAAGCTCTTTATGGGCTACACTAAGCACCAAGGAAGTGGTATGAGACTCTATCTCAGTATCTCTGTCAGCATGGCTACAAAAGGGGTACTATAGATGGAACTCTCTTCATCACAGGAACAGGAAATGACATAATGCTAGTTCAAGTGTATGTAGTTGACATTATCTTCGGGTCAACTAATCCAAAGCTCTACAAAGACTTTGAGAAGCTGATGAAGGATAGGTTTGAAATGAGGGCCATGGGGGAACTCAATTTATTTCTAGGAATTCAAGTGAATCATGTTGACAATGGCATCTTCATAAGTCAGTCAAAGTATGTACAAGACATACTTAAAAGATTGAACATGACTGGTTGCAAGGTTAGTAAGAGCCCATAGCCAGAAATCAGTCCCTTGGACCTGATCTTGAGGGAGAATGTGTGGATAAACATCTCTACATTGGGTCTCTTATGTACCTCACAGCTAGCAGACCTGATATCATGTTTGCCACATGTATTTGTGCAAGATATCAAGCCAACCCCGATCACACCTGGTCAATATCAAGAGGATTTTAAGATATCCAAAAGGTGCTCCAACACTTGGCCTTTGGTATCCAAAGAATTCTGACTTTAATCTGTATGCCAATACAGATAGTGACTATGGTGGCAATAATATGACTGCAAAGTCTACATCAGGGGGATGTTAATTTCTTGTGGAAGGATAGTCTCTTGGCAATACAAGAAACAATCCTGTGTGTCTGCATCAACTGCTGAAGCTGAATATATTGCTGCTGCAAGCTGCTCTGCTCAAGTGCTTTGGATTCAGAATCAGATGCTGGACTATGGATTCAACTTCAAAGAGACTCCCATCCACATAGACAACAACAATGCTATCTCAATCACAGAAAATCCTGTGCAGTACTCAAGGACAAAGCACGTCAATATTAGGTATCATTTGATTAGAGATAACTTTGAAAAGGGGTTAATCAAACTAGTCAAAGTTAACACAAATGAACAATATGCTAATCTGTTCACCTAAGCTTTTGATGAGCAGAGATTTATATATCTCGTATCAGCTATTGGGATGATTAACTTTGAGTAGATTTTCTTAAAACTTAATTATATTATTTCTAAAATCTGTATGTCCTAAGTTGTCTATTTATCACCTTCATAAGCCCTTGTTTACTATGGAAGAAAAATCTTTTTGAAAGCCATTCCTTAGATTTTTGAAAATTTTGATCTTTTTATCCTTCGGAAGATATGTTTTTACCTTCAGAAGAAACTTATGTATGTTGATACATATGTACCTAGATCCTGATATGAATGTAATATGTTTTGATTGTCTTACACTTATGAAATGCTTGGGTTATTAATGAAATGAGAATGTTTGGTTGTGATTTATAATGTTTAATATTTCATTAATGAGTTGATATTGACTTGATTATATAGGTTTGTGTTTGTTTGAATTGATACACATAATTTTATATTAATGAATACATTCAAACTTATCAATATGAAGTTCTCATGCGAATGGCCCATGCGAATGGACCATACGCATGAACAACTTCAGGCGAATGACTCAGTCGCACGACTAAACCAGGAGACTGGATCAGTCGTATGATTGTAACATGAGATTGGCTCAGTCGCACGATTGAACACTCAGTCGTGCGAATGGATCAACCGCATGGCTCAATCGTACGACTGAACCATACTAATGGTTCAGTCGCCCGAATGAGCAACCCTAACCTATAAATACCACTTAATTCGTGGAAAAACGTAAGCATTCATTCCAATTCGACTCCAAACGTACCCTAGCTGTCCAGAAGCCTCTAAGTTCGTACTCCAAGTTCATAGAACGCTGTAGATCGATTCTTAATCGATTCTTGACGTTAGATTCAATCCGTAATTGTTTCTACGTGCGTTCTCACTGATTGGATTGCCAATCAAATAGGATTCCGCACTATTTGGTTTGGTTAACACGTTAATCAGTTGGTGTTTTGTTCAAATACCAGATCCTAACAAGTGGTATCAGAGCTTTGTCTCTTGATTACGTGTGATTCAATCGATTTTGATACAAAAGTTGTGTTTTTTACTAAAAGCGCAATCTTTTTGTGTCAAACGGTGTCTTGGACGTCCCCTGCTCATAAAGTTCTAGTTTCTCCGGCATAAGGCGATTAGGGTTAGTTAAAATTCGGGTTTTTACGGCCAAAACACGTTAAACCTAGAAATTTTCGAAATACAGCAGCTTTAGTCGCACGATTGACCCAATCGCACGACTGGACTTCATTCGCATCCCTCAGATGTACAATTGGACTCAGTCGTATCTTCATTCGTACGACTAAGCAGACCGTTCGCATTGTTCATCCGCATCAGTTCATTCGCACGACTGGACCAATCGCTTAGTTCAGCCGCACGATTGAACCAGTCACATAGTTCATTCGCACGGATAGCCCAATCACACAACTCCATTCGCACTAGTTAAACAGGTTGTTTAAGAGACTTAAAGTTAATCAAGATGGAGGATCAGTTTTCAGCGTTTACAGCCGGGAAGGACTCACGTATTCAGAACTTACTGCTACTGGAGAGTGAGGTGGGGAATCACAATAAACCCCCGAAGCTTATAACATTAGATGAGTTTCCCCACTGGAAACAACATTTTGAGATCTACTTAAATGGAGTAGATCCTAATATGTGGGAAGCTATTGAGACGGGGTACAGTATGCCGGTAGGAGCTGATGGGGTGAAACTTACTTTAGGAGGCATGACTGATGCACAGAAAGTCAAATATAATGCTGAAAAGAGAGTATATGCATTGCTTACTCAGTCTATCCCTAAGGATATTTTTCATCAATTCTCTGAGAATAAGCAAGCCAAGAAGTTATGGGATGAGCTGGAGAAAAGATATGACGGGAATGCTTCATTGAAGGCCATTAAAGCTAAGGAGTTGAAGAAAGAATTTGACAACTTCTCATTGATGGGAAATGAGAGTTTAGACGATGTCATTGATAGATTCTACCGTTTGATGAGCAAGCTGCACACACATGGTGTCACAACTACCATGGAAGACAAAGTGTCGAATTTTGCAGGCGGGTTGCCAGAAAAATGGGCTTCTTTTGTGTCAAATCTGAGACAGAATGGAATGTTAGCAAAGTTGGACATCAATGATTTCATTCTAAAGCTGCAAGAAGAAGCACTAAGGATGAAGTACCGAGCTCAAAAGTCTTCGTATACTCAGAATCCAGCTTTGTACAATGCAACTCCACAAGTTAAGACGTCTGGAGCACCTCTTCGGACCGCCTTTGTGTCAAGCTCATCTGGTCCTTCACAAGCCTCTCCTTCAGGATCAGAAATGTCAGGGTCTTCTAGTACCCAATACATTGGATTTGAAGCAAATGCTACAAGACTGAAGACCGAGAATCTCGGAAACGTGACGGTAGAAGTAGCAAGGGAGCACATGGATCTCTTAGCAGTAGTGGTCCATTCCTATGATGGTCTTGTTGCTGGGAAAATTGGAAACTATCATCTGGTAGACGAGGACTACGAGCAGGTAGATGAGACAGAGCTGGAGAGGATGGATATCATGTGGGCCTTAGAAAGTGCTGTCTGGAGAGCTAAGAAGTTTGTGAAGAAGACTGGACAAAACTTGGTTGCTACTAAGGACACTACTTTTGGTTTTGACAAGAGCAAGGTGACCTGTTTCAACTGTGGAGAAAAGAGGCACTTCAAAAGAGAGTGTGTGAAGCCAAAGAAGACTGGAAACGGGAATCCATTCTCGTCCTTCACTCGTCAAGACAAGCAAGCTAGCAGTCCTACTTCATCAAACAAGGATCCAAAAGCCTTGACTGTCCATGATGATGAAGGACAGGACTGGAGTTTTCGGTTTGTCTCTCCGGGAGAATCCAATATTGTGAGTGTGGAAGACTTAGATGATGATTCCATGAGTGAAGGATATATTGCAGTAGAGCTAGCGATGTCAAACAGTGAAGAGACTGCAACTGAGGTCAGCTATAAGCCTGAAGAAGGGACGTCTACAACAAAGACAGAATCACCAGAACTAGAGACATCAGATGCTGCGTTGATGGCTGATTCATCAGAACCTCCTCAAGTAAGTACTACTGACCAACTTTTCAAAAATCATGCTTGTTCTGATTGTAATAAATTTAGAAAAAGCATAGATCTGAAATTTGCTAGATTATTAGATCATAACGATAGCTTAGTAAAGGATTTGCAACTGTGCACTGAGGCAAATAGAGTTTTAAAACAAAATGAGCATAGTTACAAAGAAAAGATAGACCTTTTGAATAAACAGCTTAGGGAAACAGAAGTAGTAGCCTTTAACCAAGCAAATGACATTAGGTACTATCTTAACTCCCCAGAAGACACTAAGAAACAAAAAGCAGTTTTAGAAGTAGAAGTCAATTCATTAAAGCAAAAACTGCACAGTTGGACAAGTTCATCTCATATTGTCCAACACTTAGTGAGAGATTGTAACAATGGGGAGGGTTTGGGTTATAAAGTGGTTCCACCACCACCTGAGACTTTGATGAACACTAAGAGTAAACCAATAAATAACAATCCCATCAAGGATCATGTGGTGACTACTCCTCTTGTAATTGATCCAGATTCCTCATGTTCTTCAATTAAATCTGGAACAAAACAAAAGGAGGCCACTTCAAAGGCAAAGGATAAAATGCCTTGTGTTTATCTGGAAAAAGAATTTGAAAAGGTTAATATAAAGTCAGGGTCAAACAAAGTCAAATCTGAACCTAAAAAGACTGTTAATGTTAACCTATCACGAGTCTCATGTCAAAGTCCAGTTAACCAAAATGGAAAAGATGTTAAGAATGTTAAAACAATTAAGTTTGTTAAACAAGAGAAAACATCAAAAGAAGTAGAGTCAAAGCCCAAACATAATGATGTCACTAGAGTGTCACACACATCTCCACATAGACAGTTTAATCATAAAGTTGATAGCAGGTCATGCTACAACTGTGGAGAGTATGGACACGTTGCTTCTTATTGTCCTTACTATCAGACACCTAGGAAGAAAATTGAACTTCAGGATTCAAAACCTAGGCCTTCTAAGAGGAGTTCTTTGACTGCACCTAGAAGAACTAGTGAACCCAAAGTTCAACCCATTAGCTAGTCGTCTTTTTATCACAAACAGGCCTTAAACAAATCTGGCTTATGGAAAGAAAAGTCACCTTCTGTGTCTGAAAATGATGACAAGAAGTCACCTGAGCTACCCTCACCTTCTAAGGGTCAATGGGTTGAATTCATGATGTGTGATGCCTCTGGGAAACCCAAGCCAGTAAAGGCTTGGGTTCCTAACCTAAACTAATGCTTTAAATTGAATGTGCAGGGTGTTCGCTATAGTGCTGAAACCAACACGTGGATTGTAGATAGCGAAGCATCTAGGCACATGACAGGAAACAGGGCACTCTTATCAAACGTCAAACAAATAAAAGGAGTGCATGTTTCTTTTGCTGGTAACAAAGGAGGTTATATCACAGCTCAGGGAGAGGTTGGAAATCAGAAAGTTAAGTTTGATAAAGTGAACTACGTTCAACAACTTCAAAACAACTTACTTTCTGTTTCCCAAATATGTGACAAAGGATTTAAGGTCATATTTGACAACAAGAAGTGTTATGTCCTAAAGAAAGATATGTGATTCCAGAGGACCAAGTTTTGATGACAGCTTCAAGATATAAAGACCTTTATGTTTTGGATCTCTCAACGGCTTCTACAACGGATCATGAAGTTCAGTGCTTCTTATCAAAAGCTACTGAGAAGGAATCCATTTCCTGGCATAGGAGAATGGGACACATTAATCAACGGAAGATGAATCACTTGATCCAGAAGGATCTCGTGAGAGGAATTAACGTCAAAAATTTCCAACTTCCGGATTTCCTTGTAGCATGCAAGAAAGGCAAACAGACGAAGAAGTCTCATAAGGAAAAGAAAGTTCATTCTATCGAACTTCCTCTTGAACTTCTTCACATGGATCTGTTTGGTTCAGTCAGTACAAAAAGCATTGCAGGTGACTTTACTGTTATGTGGTTACTGATGACTACTCAAGATTCTCTTGGGTAATGTTATTGAAGTCCAAATCAGAAACATTTGAGTCATTCAAGGAATTAGTAACCACAATGGAATCTCTCTACAAGCTGAAGGTAAGACAGGTATGCTCAGACAACGGGACCGAGTTCAAGAATCAGTGGATGGAGGCTTACTGCAAGGAAAAGGGAATTGTGCACCAGTTCACTTCTGCCTACACGCCTCAGATGAATGGCGTTGCTGAGAGAAAGAATCGCACCTTGATAGAGACAGCACGGACAATGCTAGCAGACTCGAAACTGCCTATCCAATTCTGGAATGAGGCAGTGGCAAATGCATGTTACACATTAAATCGAGTTCTAGTAGTCAAGCGCCATGGCAAGACATGTTACGAGTTACTACAACAACGTAAACCTAATGGAGTATCTCGAACCATTTGGCGCGCCGTGCACACTTCTGAAGAAGACTCAAGAAGGAAAATTCAGCGAGAAGGCTGATGAAGGTATCTTCCTAGGATATAACATACCGAACAAGAGAGTTTACAACAACTCAATGGGTTTAGTAAAAGAGTGGTGTAATGTTGATGTTCAGAGATATACCACACCACCTACTAGATAAGGACCCGCTTACCTTTTCGACTATGATGGATTCTTCAAGTCCTTCAACATACCTATCTCCTCTTCTGACGACGAGTTAGCTACACGAATGATGTATGATATCCTGAACTCACCGTCACTAGATTCAACATCATCGGGCTCATAGGGAGAATCATCTCACCACTCAGGGGGAGCACTCGAAGAAAGTGACTCCTCCTCAGAAGATGAAGCTGAAGAAAATGCCCAGAACAATCAGGAGGGACAGGTTCCAATTCCTGCAAGTCCACAAGCATCTAACAGTGATGCCTCTTCGACTTCGGAACCTCAAACTCCTACTACCTCAGATGCGGAACCTAATGTTCACAATCTTGACTCTGGGGTAGTTGTTCCTACCACTCCAGGATCATGTCTAAATTTCTATCATCCCCTAGACAATGTCATTGGGGATGTCAGATCAGGAGTGCAGACCAGAAATCAGCTGTACTTAGCTGATTATGCCTCGGTAATGGAAAAAGGATACATTCACGACGGTGCTTATCGTTGTTTTGTCTCGCAGGTTGAGCCAAAATACGTCAGTGAAGCACTGAATGATGAGGCATGGGTGAGTGCCATAGAAGAAGAACTTCTTCAGTTCAAGAAGTTAGGTGTATGGACTCTGGTAGATAGACCTAAAGGTGCTAAGGTCATTGGCACCAAATGGGTCTTGAAATGCAAGAAGGATGAACAAGGAGTCATTATCAAGAACAAGGCTCGACTTGTAGTTCAGGGATTTCGACAAGTCGAGGGCATTGATTACAATGAAGTGTTTGCATTCGTGGCAAGGATGGAAGCCATCCGCATCTTCCTTGCCTATGCATCGTATATGAAGATTAAAGTCTATCAATTAGATGTGAAGAGTGCATTCCTTCATGGTGAAATCCGAGACAGTGTATGTCAGTCAACCCAAGGGATTTGAAGATCCTTATCATCGGGACAGAGTTTACAAACTCGACAAGGCTTTATACGGGCTTCATCAAGCTCCAAGGGCCTGGTATGAGAAACTCTCGACTCATCTTTAAAAACACGGCTTTCGCAGGGGAGTCATTTACTGCACATTGTTTATCAAAGAAAAAGATGGAGACTTACTGCTAGTACAGATCTATGTAGATGATATAATTTTCGGTTCAAAGAACGAAGAATTATGCAAAGAACTTGAAGCAGTAATGAAGGCGGAGTTTGAGATGAGTGCCATGGGGGAGATGAAATTCTTTCTCGGGTTACAGGTGGATCAGACACCCAAAGGAATTTTCCTACATCAGACCAAGTATGTAGGAGACATTCTCAGTCGGTTTGATATGGAAAATGCTTCTGCAGCTGGGACTCCACTTGCTACAAACCATGACATAGCACCCGATGAAAATGGAGATCTGGTCGATGCAACCATGTAACGAGGAATGATTGGATCTCTCATGTACCTCACTGCCTCAAGACCTGACATCATGTATGCTACATGTCTATGTTCTAGATATCAGGCTAAGCCAAAGGTTAACCATCTGATTGGGGTCAAAAGGATATTTCAATATTTGAAGGGTACCCCAACACTTAGGTTGTGGTATCCTCATGATGATGATTTTGAGCTCACGGCGTATAGTGACTCGGATTACGGTGGCTGCAAGATGAATTACAAGTCTACATCAGCATGGTGTCAATTCTCTGGGAGGAGATTAGTGACATGGTAGTGTAAGAAGCAGACCTCGGTTGCATTGTCAACATGTGAAGCCGAATACGTTGTTGCTGCAAGTTGTTGTTCACAAATCATTTGGATTCAACAGCAAATGCGGGACTACGGTTTTTATTTCTCTTCTACTCCTATTTTTGTTGATAACTCTGCTGCAATTGCAGTAACTAAAAATCCAGTACAACATCTTAAAACCAAACACATCGGCATAAAACATCATTTTATACGTGACTGTTTTGAAAAGAATTTAATCGATGTGGTAAAAATAAATACTGATTTTCAACGCGCTGACCTCTATACAAAGGCTTTTGACAAACCAAGTTTTCTATATCTGTTAGAGGTCAACGGCGTTAAAAAGAAAAGTGATGTCATTCCAGATGATGACCATGTGTAGTCCGATGCATTTAGTCTAATTTTTTTATTTTTCTTTTTTGCAGGATCGGGTTTTGTCACTTAACACTTGTTTTTCTCTCAAACTCACTTATAATAGTCACTCAAACAAGATGAAGCAATGTCTTTGACAAGAGTTGATAGTAATATAATAAGTAATCAAAGCAACAAGCAGAAATATTTTCAAGGAACTTGTATATATTACTTCTCAACTCAAGATTACAAGACACTTACAAGCATACAACAAGAGTTACAATGAGAAACTATATATACTAGATCCTACAGCCGGTTATACTTGATACCAGCTGGAAACCTAAGACTAAAGCATATACTACAATGCTATAGTTAAGGTATCTTAGATAAAGCATTATCTAAGATATGGTAGTCATGACATGTCCATGACTTACCTTTTGTCACCAACTAAAGATGGCAACTGTACTTAACATGAAAAGGTAAACAGTAGATTAAAGTATGGTCAACTACATGGCTTTTGAGAAAACGCCATGCAGCATCTCAGAGATTTGCAGCGGACTGTCAGACAGACCATACTTATGTCTACTGGATAATAGAAGTGTCTTTCGAAGGTTAACTGGCTTCGGAAGAACAAGTTCTTCCGAAGCCACTTATACTTCGGAAGATGCTTCTATGCTTCCGAGGCTTTAAGGACTTCTTTATTCTTCGGAAGTTGACTTCAGATCTTTGTCTTCAAGTCTTGAACCTTCGGAAGTAGCTTCTTTACCTTCGGAAGTGGGAGTTCTCCTTTGGAAGTGTATTTTACACTTAGACTTCGGAAGAACTCTTTCTTCCTTCGGAAGTCCCACACTTGGCTTCGGAAGTCCTTTGCATGTAGTACTCAAAATCTTCTAAGTGATATTGTTTTGGTTGCAACAGCCTCTTATGATCCAACAAACTCCCCCTAGGCTGATGCTACCAAAACTTCACTTATCTCTACTTCTCAAAGTTTTCAGCACCAGGGATAGAAGATATTTGTCTGTCTCTCTGTTCTTCCCGGAAGTGGTGCTGAGAAGCTTGTACAAGTCATTCGTGGATAGGAGATCCAGTCTATCACTTTGAATGACGTGTACCCTTTGTTGTGACCCCCTGAAGAGAGTTAGTTGACGGGAGTTGTAGTCATACTCCCATCTAACTATGGACTCAAGTTCAGGACCTTCAACCATTTGAAGAAAGGCTTTGCCTTTGGTTGCTGATCCTTTCCTTTGCTCCTCCTCTCTCAGTTTTGACTCCTCTTCAACCTTGCTTCTTGCAGTGAGCTCGGCCATGTGAAGGCTGCCTAGATGATTTCTGATGTGAGCAGCTACTTCGGAGTTTGAGGGGTTGGAGAATGGTTTCTCTGCTAACTCAGCAATATCGAATCTGCTTAAGTGTAGCAGAGATGAGGCATTCAGCCTGTTAATCTCACCATTCTCTCTCTCAACAACAAAGTTGTGAGAAGAGTCTTCGAACCTCCACTGGACTATCTTCTTTCTGGGTACAAGAGATTGTCTTGGTACCCTATCTCCTTTCTTTGTGTCCAGCAGAGTCACCAGCCTTCTCCTCAGCCTCTTTTCTTCCTCATTTAATGTATCTGAATTGAGGCCAAAGAGTCTTGCGGCTTGGTCCAAAGTTCCTCTTGGTAGATCAAGAAACTCATCTCTTGTGAGGGAACTTGAGGATCCATCAACATAAGTCAGGTTGACTGTATCCTCCTCACAAGAGATGTCGCTCAGAGTAGTGCAGTTGATGAGCTTGGTTTTGATCTCCTTGAATTCCTCCATTGAGAGATGTTTAGAAGGCTGAGGGGATGGTTTGATTGGTTGTTGGGTAGGTTTAGGAGGTTGGGTTCTGGGTAAGGCTTTAGGTTGGATGATGGGTAGTTTAGGTGGTTGAGGTGAGGAGTTGGTAGATGGGAAGGTGTAGGTTCAGGGGTGAAAGGTTCAGGTTCAGTTTTGATTGGGAAGGGAAAGGGTATTGGTTCAGGTTGATGTTGGGTTTGGATATTTGGCTGAGAGGTGGCTTTGAAGGTCATCCCCTGTCCCCTTCTATACATCTCCTTTCTTCTCCCTGCACGAATGTCAGCCTTGATGTCACTGACATGTCGTTGCAGAGTCTTCTCAGACATTGGACCCACTTGCCTGCCAGAGAAGCCGTGAGCTTTAAGATAGTTCTTCATCCAAGCTTTGTCACCTATCTTCTTGGCGGCAGACAGTCCAGCCTCTTCTTCCTTCTTCTTCTTCACTACCAGCTTCTCCCTTGCAGCTCTCTTTCTCTCCTTCTCCATTTGATCTTGCTCTTTGTTAAAGAGCCACAAGATCGTGTCACTGTTGTGTGGAGATAACTCATCTTGAGAGAATCCTCTGGAGAGTAGGAAAGTGATCCTTTCTCTCCTGAGCTGCAGATCAGCCTCTCTTTCTTTTCTCAGCCTTTCTTCTTCCAAGGCCAACCTTGCAGCTTCTTCTTTTTGCTGTTTTTGCAGCAAGGTTGCCTTTTCTAGCTCTATCAGCTCCTCTAATGGTAGCAGGAGTACATCTTCCGAGGCAGCCCCTAGACTGACTAGTCTATCAATTACCTCCACCCTTCTTCTATTGTTGATTGCCTCTTGGTTGGCTGCAGCTGCTTTTGAACTTGCAGCTAACAGTTTCCCAGTTGGCAGTCTTCCTTTCCTTTTAAGTTTCTCCAGCCTTTCTTCTTCCAGAAGCTCTTCCGAAGTCATCTTCCTTTTACCTTTAATGTCTTCGGAAGTGCTAGACTTTGGTGGTTCTTGGGTAGAAGACTCAGGTTGGGTGGTGGAGGTAGGAGCTGAGGTCAATGCAGATGTAATGGCTAGTGGTTGGCTGAGAAAATCCTCCCTATTAACCTCAGATGCAAGTTCCAGAATTGCATCTGTGACTATTAGATCATCGGAAAGAGAGAACAGTCCTTCCGCAGCAGCAATTTCAGCTTCGGAAGTTTGAGTTGGTTCTTCCGAGGCTTCAAATTGTGCTTCGGAAGCCTGTGAAAACACACCTTCTGTCCCAACTATTTCAGTTGCTGGGCCATCAGTCCTAGTTTCCCCTTCGAAATCAATCTCAGGTTCCACTTGGGCCTTAGGTTGACCAACTTCCTTAACAGTGGTAGGAGGTGCATTCAACCTTTGAAGCTCTTGAGCTCCAAAGTATATCACAGACATATCTGGACTGGGTTGATCAATGAGGGACTCTAAAAGGAACTTGTTGAAGATCCTATTTAGATCCTGAAGCATCCTTTGATCCACTTGAATCACAACTGGAGGAGGCTCAGGGAAGATGGTGGTTTGTTGTTGTTGAGCTCAAAGAAGTGAGAGCTTGACTGGTGGAATCCTGTCTTTGACTTAGTTCCTCAACATTCTCCCCCTTTTTGGTAGCATCATCTTGAGAGGTAGATGAGCTAGAGGAAGAGGTCAAGGAGACTTGAACGGGTACATGCCTAACAGATCTCTCAATCTGTTTCTCAGCTAGTTTTACCTTGAGACTTTCAATCTCAAGTTGCTGAGTGGCAGACCTATCCTCTAAAGTCTTAACCTTTGATTCAAGGTTTGAGACTTTAGAAAGTAGGTCTCTTATTGTGAGTTGCAGTCTTCCCTCATCTTCTTTGGAAGAATCACGGGGAGATGAGGTAACATACCTAGTATGTTCATCCTCACCACCAGATGTGGTTTCTTGGCACCCTGGTTTCCCTTGCACAATGATGTCTCTTTCAGAGGCATCATAGGGCATGGTTGCCGTAGATTCAGTCTGACTATTGTTACCACTGTCCTGAGGATCCAATGAGGCTCCTTCAGTAGTGGCAGCTGAATCTACATGAGTCCCCTCCACATCAGTGGGACTCACCTCAGTAGGGCTTTGCTGGTGTGGGCTAGAAACAAGAGGTTTCTCTAGGCTCTGTTGATCCTTAATGGGGTGTTGTGGATCAACTTCATTGCCTTGGAGAGACATAGTCTCTTCACCAGCTCCGGTCAATAGGTCAGTAAAAGAGAAGGAATGAAGACCTAAAGACCCGGGACTTTGATCAATGTCAAAAGGCATTGAGCTGTCCCTTGGTGGCTGCTCAGGGGAGTATAGAGACTCACCCTGAGGGCTATCAGCTGGGGTTATGGGCTCATGGGTCTGAGACTGAGGAGACTCAAGACCCATATTGAGGTCAATAGTGAAGGATTGGGGGACCTCTGGCTGAGTGGGAGCCCCTTGTTCCACTCTAGCCTTTTTGGTTTGAAGAGGAGGGGCTTGTTCAATCAGAGTAGATTGAACAAGGGTTCGTTTGGTTCGTCTCTGATAGGTGACTTTTATTGGTGGAGAAGGTAGATTTGGAATGGTGAGGGTTGTTGCTGGTGTGGGTTCATCACCTGTGGGGATAACAGGGATGTCACCAGGAGCCATTGGCTCAATCATACCTGGAAGTAGTGCGGTATCCCTTCCAGTGTAGTTGGTAGACACTCTCTTCAGTACTTTGAAGATAGTCGGCCTCATTTGAGGAGCAGATAGAGCAGCTGAACAGACAAGCTTACTCTGATCTAGCTCGCAGTTGATTATGTGCTGTAGAAATCTGGGATACATAAAGAATGTGTCCCTTTGCAGATTTCCCATGAGGTTAGTCAGCACAAACCTGGAGTAGTTGAAGCGCAAGCCTTGTACCAACCCATGAACTAGGCACCCGAGTTCATAGGGAATTTGATCCCATCCCCCTGATTTGTTAGATAAGCAGTGGAGAACCACATGTAGCAGGAACTTCCACTTGTAGGAGAAGTTGAATTTGTAGACTGTAGACCTGCTTACATCTCCACCGTATCCCATTTGGAGATAAGAGTTATCTAACTCAGACTTGGGGAATTCCGTCGGTGCGCCTTCATCATGGAGCTCAAGATGCTCCCTGATGATTTGTTCAGTAACGACCAACTCTTGGCCACATACACTTGACCTGATAGCACGAACCCCATTTAGGGTTTCAACCCGACTATTTGCCCAGAATTCGGACATTTGGTTGGTGTAAATGGTAGGGTTTACAGTCAGTGCTGTGTAGTATGAAGATTGGGCTAAGAAAGAGATAATATCAGAGAAGTCGGCATCCCTTGAGGAGTCAAGGAGTGCGACTTGGTTGTGCTGAGGGTTTAGAGCCATTTGGAAAGGTAGCAGAGGAAAAGTTCTTGAGAGAGAGGTAAATTGGTGAAGAAGAAAGCTTTTAGGGCAGTGAATTTGGTAAAAAGAGTGTAAGTGATTAACCGGAAGTATTTAAATGGGTGAAATGGCGGTTTAAAGGGTGGTTTGGATAAGATGATGTGAGGGTTCAGAGGATGATGTGACAGGGGCGGTAAGGTTAAGCCATTTAAATAATCCGACATCATTAACAAAATCTTTACTTTTTACAGAGTGGGGCCCAAAAGATTTCCGTTACACAGTAAAATCCTTCTTCCGAGTATAAGGTATTTCCGAAGGTAAAGTTCTTCCGAAGGCAAATGTATTTCCGAAGGTAAATAAATTGCTTCCGAAGATACATGTTGCTTTCAAGTGGAAAGTATTAAGTGCTTCGGAAGTAGATCTGAGATTACCTCAATCGCTTCTTCCGAGACTTAGTATACTTCCGAGAAGAAAATTATCCTATGAGAAATTTGCTTCGGAAGTTATGCTAGATATCTTCCGAAGGCAAGTTTCTCTTCGGAAGAACTTATACTTAGTTAAATAAGAAAGGATCTTTTGTAACAGGGCTTAGATTGTATTGACATAAGACTTTACATATTGAAAAGGTTTTCAAATGAGATTGACTAGTCAATGTTTATCATCCCAATAGCTGTAATAAGATACTTAAATCTTTGTTCATCAAATGCTTTGGTGAACAGATCAGCATATTGTTCATTTGAATTGACTTTGACTAGTTTGATAAGATTTTTCTCATGAATATCTCTAATGAAATGATACCTGATGTCAATATGCTTTGTCTTTGAGTGCTTTACTGGATTTTCTGTGATGGATATAGCACTGTTGTTGTCAATGTGGATAGGAGTGCTCATGAAGTTGAATCCATAGTCAATCATCTGGTTTTGAATCCACAGCAGCTGAGCACAGCAACTTGCAGCAGCAATGTATTCAGCTTCAGCAGTTGATGTAGAGACACAGGATTGCTTTTTGCATTGCCATGAGATGATCCTTCCACCAAGAAATTGACATCCTCCTGATGTTGATTTCTTGTTGATGTTGCAGCCACCATAATCACTGTCAGAGTATCCATAGAGATTAAAATCACTATTTCTTGGATACCAGAGACCTAACTTAGGTGCTCCTTTGAGGTATCTGAGGATTCTCTTGACAGCAATTAGGTGAGACACCTTCGGAGCAGCCTGATATCTTGCACAAATGCAAGTTGCAAACATGATATCAGGTCTACTTGCTGTAAGATACATCAGAGAACCAATGATTGCTCTATACTGATGTTGATCAGTATCCTCCCCCTCAGAGTCAGGGCATAAATCATGGTTTCTGGGTATGGGTGTCTTTGCTGCTTTACAATCCTTCATATCAAATCTCTCTAAGATGTCATTGACATACTTAGATTGATTGATGAAAAACCCTTCCTTCAGTTGCTTTACCTGAATTCCAAGGAAAAAGTCCATTTTTCCCATAGAACTCATTTCGAACTTCTTCTTCATAATGCTCTCAAAGTCTTTGCACATTTGGTCATTTGAAGAACCAAATATGATGTCATCGACATAGACTTGAACTAGCAAAATGTCTTTCCCAGACTTTCTGATAAAGAGAGTCTTGTCAATGGTTCCTCTAGTGTAGCCGTTCTTCAGAAGAAATTGAGACAATGTCTCATACCACAGCCTAGGTGCTTGGTGCAGCCCATATAGAGCTTTATCCAATTTGCACACATAGTTTGGATGCTGTGGGTCTTCAAATCCTGGAGGCTGGCATACATAGACTTCCCTATCTATATCCCCATATAGAAAGGCACACTTGACATCAAGCTGGTAGACAGTGAAATTCTTGGATGCAGCATAAGCAAGGAAGATCCTAACTGCCTCAAGTCTTGCAACAGGTGCAAAGACATCAGTATAATCAATTCCTTCCTCTTGAGTGTATCCTTGAACCACTAGTCTTGCCTTGTTCTTGATAATCAAGCCTCTGTCATCTCTTTTATTTCTGAAAACCCACTTGGTGCCTATAGGTACTTGACCAGATGGTAGCGGACATAGGTTCCAAACCTTCTGTCTTTTGAATTGAAGCAGCTCCTCTTGCATTGATTCAACCCAGCTACTATCCTTTAAGGCATCTTCCACCTTCTTGGGTTCCATTTGGGATAAGAAGCATGAGTACAGGCAGACATTCCCATTGTGAGTTTGTCCCCTTGTTCTCACACCCTCAGAGACTTCCCCTATGATGTTTTCAGCTGGATGAGTATTGTGAATTCTAAGTCTTGGAATCACCTCCAGCTGCAAAGATAGGTCCAAGTTGGACATATTTTGCTCTGGAGCTTGAATACTTGGTCCAGCTGTTGTTTCAATCTCATTCAATGAGGACTGATTGAATGAAAGAGAAACATCATCATTTCTTTGCTGTGAAGCATCATTAACAGTTGCCTGTTCCTTCAAAATGCTGCTTCCATCAGCTTGGTGTTGTGTAGGATCACCTGAGGAGACTTGAAGATCATCAGGTGAATCCCTTGTTGAAGTTCCACTATTTCTTGAAATGGTTATACTGTCAGATCTTTCAATAGTGGGAACTTGATTTGTTGTTGTTCTTGGAGAACTTGGAGCAGGTCTGGGAAGCTCAAACAGTTGATCTTCATCAGAATTGCCTTGAGCACCTGTTCCAGCTGAAACATTCTCACAAGATGGTTTAGAATAGTTTGGAAACAATTCTAAATCAAAAATATGATCAGGGCCATTCCCCCTAACACAAGGAGTGTGCTCATTAACTACAATGTTGGAGGATTCCTCAAATTGTTGGTTTTTAATGTTATAAACCCTGTAAGCTTTAGAGTGGGAGGAATATCCAACAAAGATGGCATCATCTGACTTTTCAGCAAATTTTGCTAAATTGTCTTTTGTGTTAAGTATGGTACACCTGCTGCCAAAGGACCTTAGAAAGCCAATGAACGGTGGCCTCTTGTTCCATAGCTCATAAGGGGTCTTTCCATGTGGCTTTACTACAAGAACTCTGTTCTGCACATAGCATGCAGTGCTGACTGCCTCTGCCCAGAATGTTAGAGGCAGCTTTGAATCAGCTAACATAGTCCGAGCAGCCTCAATAAGTGTCCTATTTCTCCTCTCAGCAACACCATTTTGTTGAGGAGTTCTAGGAGCACTGTATTGTCTGGCAATCCCTTTTGAGTTACAGAATGAGTCAAGAACAAAGTTCTTAAACTCAGTCCCTTGATCACTTCTGATTATTTTAACCTTGTGATCAACTTGATTTTCTATTTTAAGAATAAAAGATTTTAAAGTTTCAGCAGTTTCATCTTTAGTTCTTAAAAAGAATACCCATGTAAATCTAGTAAAATCATCAACTATCACAAGGCAATATGATTTCCTTCCAATGCTCATTATACTTGTGGGACCAAATAGATCCATGTGCAATAAGTGTAATGGAGTAGTGATAGAGTTAACAACTTTGGATTTATGAGAAGACCTGTGTTGTTTCCCTTTCAGGCAAGCAACACAGTTATCTTTGCAGAAAAATTCCTTTTTAGGCAAACCATGTACCAAGTTATTTTTAGCCAATTTATTCATTGTCTTAAAATTGACATGACACATTCGTTTATGCCACAGTGTTGACTCATCACTATCAGCTTTGGAAAGAAAGCATGATACTTCTCCCATTGGGGAAGCATTGTTCATATCAAGCTTGTACATATCCCCTCTCCTGGGAGATCTAAGAAGCACCAATTCCTGAGGAATTGTCATCCCAGGTTTGAGGATGATGCACTCATGTTCTGTGAAAAGCATTTGATGCTTTTGATCACAAAACTGAGAAACACTTAACAGGTTGTGTTCAAGCTGTTTGACAAAATTAACTTTGTCAACTTTTAGTTTTCCGTTGGATATACTTCCTCTGCCAGAAATATATCCTCCGGCCTCACCTCCAAACTGGACAGGACCTCCATCATAATGTTGAAATTGTTGAAGGAGAGATCTGTTTCCTGTCATGTGCCTGGAGCATCCACTATCTACTATCCAAATGTTGTTATTCTTGTCATATGGATGTCCCTGCACATAAGGTGAGAAAATTAGTTTTGATTGGAAACCCAAGCCTTTTTGGTCTTGGGTTCTTCCAATGAAAGTGACATGATTGAACCAAAATTTATGCATGGGGGTTCAATGGATGTCTTTGAAGAAGAGGTTTGGGCTACAGCATCTTCCTTGATCTTCCATTCCATCCCTTGGTTGATCATAGAAGATGAGCTTGATGAAGCTTTTGCAGCTTGGCATTCTTCCGAAGCTTCTTTCTTTTCGGAAGAGACCTTCACCACCTTTTCTTCCGAAGCAGTCTTCTTCTGGGATGGTTTCAAGGGAACTCTTTTGTGAGTCTTTGCAGCTTTTACTTCCGAAGCCTTTTCTTCTCGGAAGAAGAGTTTTCTTCCGAGACAAGCCTTGCTTCGGAAACAAGCTTTCCCTTTTTCAACACTTGAACCATCTGATATGGTCCAAATGTGAAACCTTCCCTGACTCCTTCTCTTTTAACATTATTTGCATAATGTGTGCTAGCAGGATTGTAATAACAATCTTTAGCCATGTGATTTTGCAAACCACACATATGCATGCAATGTTAATTTTCTGGGAATTGGAGGGTTGCTGTTTCTTGTTCTTTTTCTCCTCATCAGCAACCTTTCCCTTTAACTTCTGATCCTTTGGTAGGACAGGAGTACTGGTATTATACTCCTTTCCTGAATCAGAAGGTCCAACCACCTGGAATCCTGCTGATATGAATACACCCTTTTGCTTTGGGTCTATCTTCAGCTTGGATTCAGCCACCTTCTTGGCAGTTTTTCTGGCTGCTTTAGCCCTGCTTCTTCTGGCTTTGGTGGTCAGAGATTGATCATCATTGGTCTGGGAGGGCTCAATTACCTGTTCCTTCCCTGTGATGGTCATGGTCTCCACAGTTGCATCACTCTTTGACTCTTTACAAGGTGGGTCAACAGATGGAACCTCTTGCTCTTCAGTACCACATCTTGGTTGTCTTACAGACTCATAAGAGTGTGGTGGAGCAATTTCATTGGTTCCCAACCCACTTTTGTTTTGATAACAAAGTTTGGAGTGAGAGGATGATGCAAGTATGGCTTGGAAGTTTTGCTCAGCAATAGCATACTTCCTGGCTTGAGCCTCAGCTGTGACAAGCTGGGCTTGAGCCTCAGTCAATTTGGATATTAAATCCTTGATTTGAGTCTTGTAGTTGGTGTGTTCATGTTTTAAAAGAGATACAGTTTTCTCTAACTCCTCAATTTTCTTTTGGTAGTCAGATTCAGCTCTCTTAAAATCAGATTTTAGCACATTTAAAGACTCAATATCGGATTTAATTTCCATATTGTAGTCCTGGTACAACTTAACCTTAGCAATGCAAGCAGGGGTACAGAGATGTTCATATACCTTATTTTCATCTGTTCCTGCCATGAGTGCTTGAGCAGGAGTCACATCTTGAACCATAAAGCTCCAGTCAACTTCTTGAGCCATAGCTGCAGTTTCAGTTGACTTCCCATTGGGCTTTGGTGTAGAAGGATGTGTGGAGGCCTGTGAGGTTCCCGGGTTGGACTTGGGAGCCTTGCATTCCCTTGCAAAGTGGCCAAGCTGGTTACAGTTGTAACACTTAGCCTTGCTTTGTCAAACCCAAACTTGCTAGTGATTGGGTTTTGAGGGAATTGCCTTCCAGTTCTCTTAAAGAACTTCTTCGCTCTGTAGGTAAGAAGCCATTTGCTGGACAATGTCCACATACTCTATGTCATCTGGACTAAAGCACTCAAGATCATCAAAGCAGAAATGATGATCATTGGAGTGTCCACTCCCTGAGACAACGCACAGCCCTCCTGAAAGGAGCTCTGCTGAGCTTGATGAGACCTTGGAGTCTCAGGGAATGTGATGTAAGGCCCAGATGAACAAGATGGCTGCTGGGTGTGGGTGTATGACAGGTACTGCTGAGACTGTGGATACCTGAGCCTTCAGCAACCATTAAAGCGTTGCTAGCAGGAAGGCTCAAGGGTCTGCTTGCTTGGTGACCCCTTTTGCTTTCCATTCCAAACGGTATCCATCTAGGATCCCATAGAGTTCGGTCATGGTGAGAGTGTTTAAATTCTCTGTTCTCTTAATGGAGACACAGTAGAAAGTCCACTCATTGGGTAGAGCACTCATGAACTTCCTGGTAAGGTCTTAGTTCTTGAGTGATTCCAACGATTGGAGGGAGGAGATAAGATCCATATACCTGAAGTATTGCTGGCTAAAGTTTCTCCAGCAATATAGGTGAAGTCTCGAACTGCTGCTTCAGTGAGTCCTTCTTTGAATCATTAGAGCTCGAGTACATCTTGAGCAAGTGCATCAAAGAGTTCTTTGGCTGACTTGCAATGCTCAAACCCCACCATGATGGAGTGGGATTGCAGTCATGAGAACAGTCATAGCATTGCTGTCAATGTGAGCCTCTTCCTATCTTCATCGGAATAGTCTTCGAATCCTTTTCGATCATGGCACCGTTTCCACCAGCAACTTTTGGCTTGTACGGGCCATTCACGATGGACTGCCACATCTTGCTATCCTGGTATCTGATGAAGCCTTCCATTCTTCTGCTCCAAGACCTGAAGTTTTCAGGATCGATGATGATGGAGCTTGGTCATCGTTCCCATTTCGACTTCAGATTGTTGAGGGCCATTTTTGAGTGAGGTATAAGGAGGAGTGAAAAAACTTGGTTGATTGGGATGGTAAGATCTTACAATCAAGAGCCTAAAAAGCTCTGATACCAATTGCAGGATAGGGTTAGTTGGCATTAACCACGGTTTTTTTCTCTCAAACTCACTTATAATGTCACTCAACAAGATGAAGCAATTGTCTTTGACAGATTGATAGTAATATAATAAGTAATCAAAGCAACAAGGCAGAATATTTTCACAAGGAACTTGTATAATATATTACTATCTTATCTCAAGATTACAAGACCATTACCACAAGCATACAACAAGAGTTACAAATATGAGAAACTATATATACTAGATCCTACAGCCGGTTATACTTGATACCAGCTGGAAACCTAAGACTAAAGCATATACTACAATGCTATAGTTAAGGTATCTTAGATAAAGTATTATCTAAGATATGGTAGTCATGACATGTCCATGACTTACCTTTTGTCACCAACTAAAGATGGCAACTGTACTTAACATGAAAAGGTAAACAGTAGATTAAAGTATGGTCAACTACATGGCTTTTGAGAAAACGCCATGCAGTATCTCAGAGATTTGCAGCAGACTGTCAGACAGACCATACTTATGTCTACTGGATAATAGAAGTGTTCTTCCGAAGGTTAACTGGCTTCGGAAGAACAAGTTCTTCCGAAGCCACTTATACTTCGGAAGATGCTTCTATGCTTCCGAGGCTTTAAGGACTTCTTTATTCTTCGGAAGTTGACTTCAGAACTTTGTCTTCAAGTCTTGAACCTTCGGAAGTAGCTTCTTTACCTTCGGAAGTTGGAGTTCTCCTTCGGAAGTGTATTTTACACTTAGACTTCGGAAGAACTCTTTCTTCCTTCGGAAGTCCCACACTTGGCTCGGAAGTCCTTTGCATGTAGTACTCAAAATCTTCTAAGTGATTGTTTTGGTTGCAACAGCCTCTTATGATCCAACATGCAAAGATAGAACACACAGCAGACCCAAGCATGTATCAAATAGTACTTGCAACACAGATCACGTGATTCCTTGTATGTAAAAGTATGTAAGTTGTACAGCATTGAAATGTGTGTAAGCATACTTTTCCCCCAAGTTGTAAATGATTGAAAATTGTGTAAGCATAAAAGGGGCCACGAAACTCACTTTGTTAGGTGGTAAGTAGTATATGAGCAATGTATCCCAAATGTTGAATGCAAATAAACAGTCAAACAACCTATTGACGGTTATTGTATAGCATTAATGATATGATATATGTATATAAGCGCGCAATAATGATGGGTCGGTTTGGGTCGTATCGGCTGGGTCGCGTAAACACACACAGACTGACACACGTACTAGATCCTATGTAGATCCAAGTACAAGACATTGTCGCCATTAATGATGATGTTTAAGTAAAAGTATCGTTGTTATTGAAGAAGCATGGAATAAGTGTCAATAGTCATTAGTCAATTTGATCGTTGTAAAGCGTTAGTTCAATTTGTTCAAATAGTTTCTGTGCCCTTTCTCGCGTTGACTTTAATCTTTGTGCCGAACAATGGCATTATTGTGTTAGTGTTACCTCAACACACACGACATACTCACGCCACGCACAAGGGATCAAACACAACAATTTCAGTCGCATAACAAGGTCAGACGCACGACTCAACTTCCATTCGTGCGAATCAACCCTCAATCGTGCGAATCAGATTCATTCGTACGATTGAGCCTTCATTCGTATGACTAGCATTCAGTCGTACCACACAACACCCAATCGCACGACTCAACTTCCATACGCACGAATCAACCTTCAATCGTGCGAATTAGCTACTTTCGTACGATTGAACCTTCATTCGTGCGATTGGACTCCAGTCGTGCGAATCACGCACATTCGCACACATTCAGTCGGTCACCTGACTCAATCGCACACAATCACTCAATCGCATGACTCATTCGCATACACTCATTCGCACGCATGACTCAATCGCATACAGATACTCAGTCGCACAACTCAGTCGCACGACATGCCTAGTCGCACAACTCAGTCACGCGATTGACTCAGACGCATGATCCAGTCGCACGACCCACTCAGTCGCACGGCTCAATCGCATGGATGACCCAGTCGCCTGATCTGCAGAATCGCGACTGTGGTCGGGATGAGCAGTCCCCGAGCTGCTCTAAACACGGGTTTCACACCACAAGGACCTCCAGAAACACTCGACAAACATACACAAACATGAAACACAAGCAAAGAGACCTCACACGCACCCATACGACCTTGTGTGTTCGGGTTGAACCCGAACACCCGAAACCCTAGTTTGGACAGCCGTGAAAAGGCTAGAAAACGGACAACCAAAGATAACTACCTGCTAGAAAGGGGTAGTCTAAGCTGTAGACGGTGTCAAGACAAGACGAAGAAAACGAGACCTCTCGGGTTGGATTTGGTGCTAAAATGGTGATTTTGTGTGTGTAGAGGGTGAAGATGAAGAAGATGGTGATAATGAGGATTAGGGCTGGTAAGAGAGTATTTATACCCAGCCCAAGTTTGCAAAATTACAAGTTTAGTCCCTGCACTTAACCCCCGAGTTTTCCCAAATTTTGTTCGGTTGAAAAACGACTTTGTTAGGTGTTTATATTAATTGTAAAAGCATATTTAATGTTGTTATGACTTAAGAAATGGTTATATTAAAACATTTATTATATTTATAAAATGATATATTTGACGTTTTCAAAAATGAAAGTTTTAAAGTCTTTTTAAGGTTAACACATGGTTTATAACGAATACACACACAATGATAATAATGCACACATGATATCCACATAAAGAGTCAAATAAAGATGAGGAATGACCAATCATAGAATAGATGACGGACAAACACGTTAATTGACGGACCTTAAGGTGACGGATGTCACACACGTGTCTCTAATTATGCACCAGGTTCATATTAGCGTCAACCATTAGTCGCAGATAAGTGAAAGGAAAAAAAAATGACCACCATGCATTGAATTTTAACAGTCATGTATTGCATATTAACGCTTCCACTTCAATACCACATAGGCTAGTTGTGTACATTCGTTTTAAAACATGAAATTAAATGAAAACACTTATAGCCATAACCCTACCCAGTACTTCAATACCACATAGGCTAGATTTGTGTAGGAAATAAGTAGTATAATATCGTATACAAATCCAAACGAAAAATAAACATAAAATACAAAGTTGTGCTAATAAAGTGATTCAAACCGTTGTCATTGTGAGAACTTTAAACACGACTTCTTGTACAATTTTTCGTGTTGTTGGTTGATGAAAACTTGAAACATGTCTTCTTGTAAGATCCTTTGTTGTAATAATAAACAAATGAATTGTTAAACAGTTGTGATTGAGGATTCATCTTCAACATAGGACCCTTAAAACAGATTCTATGTCTCCTCTTGGACAAACATGTTTGTCTCCTAAGGTACGACAGACAAAACAATATATGTCGCCTGAAATTCCCTCGCGCCCGAGGTTTCATCAGGGTTATTTTCAATATTAGATAAAAAAAGATAGAAGTTAATGATGTGATGAATGATATTCACGAGAGTTCTCTTTAGTTGGTGAATTGCTTGACTTTTTCTGATCTTTTATACGAGTATTAGAGTGTTGAACTCTCCGAAAGATTCACACTAAAACTTCATATTAATTTGGTTAGTATGAATACAATTATTTCATCATTACTGGTAAAAACAAAACAATCATTTGATTACATGGTTTTATGTCAACAAATTAAAAATTATAAGCCAAAATTAAAACTCCTTATTGTGTCATGAAATGGATTTATCATTTTGATCTATTACATAGATTTATGAATATCCTTTACTCAAATACATTTAATGAATGTGTTTCACTATTCTCTTAATAATTATTAAAAAGTATAAACGTATATATTCAGGGCCAGATCAAGCCCAAAACTAGTAAACATAGGGCTTTGAGTTTGTAAAATTTATATATTATGTTTATATATGTAAAAGATTTGACTGGTCTAGACATTTTATTAATTTAGTTTGTCCTTCAATGAACATATACCCTTTAATTTTCTCCACTTAAGATATTATAATTGAATTAAAAAAACATATAGTTGTGATTTGTCTATCAAGTGGTAATTTCGTACACAGATTTGCGAGTGTTCTCTGATTCTAATTCTCAAGGTCTGTTTTTTTACCAATTCAAGATTCTAAATTTTTAGTTTTAAGTTTGATTTGTATTGTTGGATCATACTCTACTAGTGTTGGCTCTCTTAGTCTAATTCTCTAGTTAGTGTTTAAATTTAATTTACAAGTCATATAGTATTTAATAACTTGTTAAGTGAATTAGTTTTTGAATCTAGTGTTTGAATATTTGTGAAATTGCTCTTTGTTTGTAAGTGAATTAGATTTAAATCTAGTGAATCTGCACTCATTTGTTTAGTGTATATATATTATTATCTATTGAAATATAAATATTTTATTTTATTGTTTTCGGTCCCGCCCTAGAATTGAAAGTAAGGATTTTTATGTTAAGTTGGAAAGGACTCTGTATTTTTTGTTCGCATAGAGCCTCCATAATCGTTGAGACGACCCTGATGTCTTAGTGTCGTAATGAACAAATTAGATATATAAATTGAAGGATACGTTATATACATATTAAAAAGCAACATAAGTGCTATAATGTATTTTGTGGGTTTAGTTTTTGGCCACAAAAGCTTTTTTCTTCTTTTTTAGCATTTGATTTTTTGTGAAGTGTCATTTTTATTCCTCCTCTTTTCCTAAAATATATAGAACTAGAATTAAGCCCCCGCGTTGCGGCGGGGGCGTAAAACCGTGGTAAATGGCACCAATGTCACATCAGTGGCAAGGACCATCAACACTGAATTTGCGGTGTGTTAATAGAAAGAAATTAGACTAATACGTAAAACATATGAAAATTTAACTAAGTCGATCTAGGACCAGCGTATTGCGATAAACTTGTCAAACGTGTGAAAATAGGTGTAAAACCACACATGCATGTTGCTTCGTGTTAAGTCACAAATGTTAGAATGAAGCGTAAAAATGTTGAACCACACTTGCATGTTGCACCGTGTTAACTTGAAAAACTCAAAACGAAACGTAAAACAGAGAAATTTACGAAAGATGAAAAGTATAAGATATTAAAATTGAAAGTAAAAAAGTTGTAAGGTCAAATTGTTAAAAGTAAAAGTTTTGGGCCAAAAGTAAAAAATTCAAATTTTTTTGAGGTTACATTGCTAAGATATAAAAGTTTTAGGTTAAAATAAATAATATTTTTGTATAAAACACTCTATGCATAAGATACAACACCTTATGGATAAAGAAGTTGATAATTAATATATTATAAATAACATTTGGCTTTCTATTATTATATAAATCCAATATTTTAGCCCTTTTGGTTACACTATTTTTAAATCATGACTAACCGAATTGAATCAATTAACAAAAAACATTGTTAAGGGCATTGGTATTATCTGAATGGATTTTGATATTTGTTTATTATCTGGTTTTTTATTTGGTTTTTTTTAGGGTTTTGCTATAAGCTAAGAAGATAACGACCAACTCACGCTTCGTAGCTCGAAGATAAAAATAATCAAACTCTCGCTGCGTGGCGCGATGGAAAATCCAAGTATAATATTATTTAAGATGATCAAAGATATACACAAGCCGACAGTAAGTGAGGTGTTGCTAAAAAGCAATACAAAGAGTGTGTGATCGCTTCAGTACGAAGCATCTGACTGACTTCTCTTTCCAATGGAGATTCAGTCGTATATTACAAAGTACAACTTTTAATGCACCTTCTACAACTCATACTAGCTAGCTAACCATGCAAGCTGTGTTTTGGGGAATGACATTTTCAGATGCCTGTGTGCATGAAGGGTGGTTGCCATTGGACACATTATAATACTCTTGCATTCACTCTCCTTCTTATAAATAATATATGTTACAACTTACAAGTGTTACAAGTGTGTGTGATTAGTAGGAACTTAGAAAACCCTCTCACTATTATGTGGGTACTTATCGATGACAAATTTATTTCTTTTCTTTTCAAGTTTTAGTCTTTAGTGGTCTTATCCATACAGAAAGAAGGTAATTCAATTAAAACCAATAATAATAATAATAATAATTTTATTTGTAAGGTTGCGAAATTAGTTTAAGATTTTACATGGAGTAGACCCGTAAATCTACTTTCTGTTGTACGGGTACTACTCACAGAAGTCCCTACGAGATGCGGCAACCCCCTTGCCCCTCGTTTGCCATTTGACATGCTCTAACGGTTTTAGACTCTCATTAAAAGTTAACAATTGTTACAATGTACAATCAAACTTCATATATTCTTATAAAACATGTTTTTTTTTTTTTTTTTTTTTTTTTTTTTTTTTTTGTCAAGGAAGGAGCCTCTTTGTCCTTGTAGAGGAAAGGTATGCTTCCATATCATTTTTTCTAGAATTTATCGATCTATATATAAATGAGATTTTATTGAATAAGTTTGTTTATTTGTTTTTTTTTTAATAAAAGCAAATTATGTTATATACATACACGAACACACGAACATCTTAGACTTATTAAAAATCAAATATTATGGTTAGAAGGAATATGCTGAAGGGGAGGAATGGGGCATAACTTTAGGCCATCTCCCGTGAATAATTTAAAATGTCACATACTACATATATGGAGATTTAGATATTCTAAGATCAACCTTCATTTGTGGTCTCCAAATATGAAGGAAAAAATTCAGGGACGACGTTTTCATTTGATATATATTTTTTCTTTTATTTCTAACCATTTACACTAAAAGATCCAAACTTCAAAAAAAGTTTGTAGTAACCATATGTATCTTATACATACTTTAATTAAAATAAAAAGTTTATTTAGTAAATGAACGAACATGAACAAAAATTTGTGTTCGTTTAGTTAAACGAACAAACATGAACACATGTGTTGTGCGTTCGTGTACTGAACGTTCGTTTATGTTTGTTCATATATGTTCGTTTATTTTTGTTCATTTACGTTCACTTATGTTTGTTCATTTATGTTCGTTTATTTATATATATTATATATTAATATATTAATAAAAGGGTATATGTGTTAATATGTGAAACATAAGTGTATTATGTTATTTAGTGAGATTTTATTTTCACTTACACACCTAAAAGTTCCAAAATCGTCATTTAACGTTGTTTTTTGTGTGTGTTCAGTTATGTTTGTTTATTATTGTTCATTTATGTTCGTTTATTATTGTTCATTTGTGTTGTTTTCGTAAAGTGTACATTTAGCTTATAACGAACGAACATGAACGAACACGAACATTTTTATTTTCTTAATAAACGCACTTGAACAAAAAATCATGTTCGACTATGTGTTCGTATTCGGTAAAGGTTAAATAAACGAACACGAACATACTGATGTTCATGTTTGTTCAGTTCATTTACAGGCCTATTTTTCAGAAACTCTAACTTAAATACACACCAGTAAGGGTTTCAAAATAATAAACAAATTTAATAAGCTAAATATAATTAATTATTATCAAAAGAATAAATAATATTTGGAAGTAGGTTATGATTAAGTTATATTAAGAAAGTTTAGTGTTAATCAGGAGCTAAAGGGTCTTCTTGAAAGGAGTATTTCTATCTAGTGTAATAAAGGAGGTTGACTTGCATCCCATCCTCATTGACTTACCAATAGTTTTGCTATAGATGAAATCTATCGAGTTTAATTATGATTATGATTATAGGGTTAATGTTTTAGAAGTAAATGATTGGAGGAAAAAAAAAATACAAAACAACTTTTTTTTCAAATCTTTTTACACTTTAAGAATATAAATATCAAAAATTCAAATTTATGTAGTCTATCATTGCTATACAGAAGATAGTAAATTACTATGAAGCGGCTAATGTCAAGGAACATGTATTAATTAAAAACATATATGTAGACATTGTCTTGTAATGTAATGTATTAATTAAAAAGTAAAAAAAATCTATTCTATTACCTTCTCTTCCTTTAGATTAGAGGAGTTCTAAAATAATGTGGTATATCTGTGAGGACATTAATATGGTATCAAAGCATTCAAACGCTTTAGTTAATAATCCTTTTGATTTTTCTATTTTTACAAATTACCTTGAATTAAAAATAAAACAAAAACAAAATGGAGTAATAAAATTAATAATCAAACACTAACCTATGAGTTTAAAAACGCGAAGAAACAAAACAAATGCAACAAATATCTGCAATGTACCACAACCATAGAAGAAAAAAGAAGACCATAATGTAAAAGAAATCGATAAAAACATAAACGAAGAAGAAGAAAGAAAATCAAAGAACTAAAAGATTAAGAAAAGAAAAGAAGAACAAATATGTTCATTATAAATGTTAACAACAAGATCAATGAGTTCCATTTAAAAAACCAACTTATCATAGTGTTTTTTCTTACACGTACTTATTTGTTTCAAACTAAACATCAAATTAATTAACCGATGTTTAGCTTGAGTGGGCAAAATGTCAAACAAGTATAGGACTTACTAGTTTCAATGCACATAGTACCATCAAAATACGTAATCTTAATCAATGTTTATGGCAAAGTAAAAGGATCAGAGATCGACCACAGTAAAACATAAAGGTTGCCATTTTTGTCACATCTTACAAAAGAGCTTCTGCATTAATTTACTGCATTTGCTACAATATTAGAATCGTGTTACTTTTTTAAGTAGATTATGAGTTGATATACGTACATCTATATGACTTTTAAATTTTGCAACAATATATCTATATATCTTTGTAATATAGAGGTTTATGATTTTTTAACATAGAGGTGAAATCACTAATGCAACTCATGAATAGCAAAGAAAAAGGCAACAATTTACAAAGAAGTTTAAATCCAAGTACATGCATATGATCATCTTAACTGACAGTAACAATAATAACAAAATCAAAGCTCATAACAATTAAAAAGATCTCTATCTAATTAATTAAGAAGCAAATTAAAGAGTTGACACAAACTAACAATAAAAGGGTAAAAGAATGAAACCTGAAAATGTTGCTCAACAATCCAAAACCTAAATCTTGTTTATAGGTAACCACATGATTAGATCAATTCTTGTGTTTGAATCTCAAAGGAATTGATGTACATTCCATCATCCTTAGGGTTAGAATGGCGGACGACCGCCACCACCGTTGCTGTTGCCACCGTCGTTGCCCCAATAACCGTCGTTCGGTAATTGAATTTGGTTGAGTAGGTTTTGAGACATACCTTGAAAGAGCGAAGGATCCGTCAACAACTGTTGTTGTTGAGGTGTTGGAGTAATAGCTCCCGGGGATCCTAAGGAGCCACCTTGTATTGGCAAGGTGGCTTCCTCTTCCTCCAGTGGGAGCCTCTCATAGGCGGCGTTGCTGAACGACGCCGCCATAATAACCACTGGTCCGGCGGCCAAAAGTGCCCCGACCACGCTTCCACCAACCACCTGCCCTTGTCCACCGGCCAGATAAATAGTCAGGCCAGTGGCAGCAGGTGGAGCTGGTGGAGGCAGAAAAGAACCTGACAATGACAAGATCTCAAATCGCCCGTGTAACGTCACCACGGCCCCCGGTGACGCGGGTTGCCGGAGCGTAACGTTCGTGACGGTCCCGCTACCGCTCATGATACACACGCCACGTTGGCGTCGCCGCGCGAACGTGGCGATGCTTTCCATCACATCACAACCATCAGCAACCTCCATAACATGTGTTCTAAGTGCATTAGCACTGTCTCTTGTGATGATGATCGGAGGTTTTGGCTTATTCTTCGAGCCCGCCGGCCGTCCCCTAGGCCGGCGGCCTATCTCTCCTTCCTTACCTTCGCTGCTACCACCGCCACCGCCACCGCTACCGTTCAACATCTCGTCGTTGCTTTTGTCGTCACGGTCTCTTTTATGACCACCCATGTTGAGTCCACTGGTACCACTTTGTCATCTTCTGAATTCTGCTGCTGAAACTGATGAAGATTAAAGTTTCTTGTATGAAAAGGAGGGGTGGAAGAGAGTGACCGTGAGATGATGCTGTTATCTGATCCATTGATCTTGATCTTGATCAAACCTTCAATCGATATCGCTCTCTTGCAATTAATCAATCAAACAGCAAGATCTTTAGCTGTAAAATTAGGGTTTTGATCTGCTGAATCTTGCTTTTACTGAACCATTGACTTTCACTCAATTCAGAAGATCTATCAGTGGATATTGTTTAAAGATCCAACAAAATAAACCCAAGTGAAGGACTGATGAGTTGATGTTGAATCTGGAGGATATCATGTGATTAGAGATGCTGTAAGTAAGGTGCTCCCATGGCTGCAGGGTGATGAAAGAGATGGTTGAGAGTTAGGAAGTTTGTGATGTGGGTTTTTGTGCTGCAGCTGATGCTTTCTGATCTGTCTTAAGTGTGATGTGTTGATGAAGATTAGAGGATTTATGGGTTAGGGTTAGATTTGGGTTTAGATAGAGGATGGGTTAGCATACTAAACAATAATTAAAAGTGGATTATTGTGTTAATTATATGGCTAACTTGTTTGGGACTTTATTGTAAAGCTATAGTAAGGTTGTTTGTGAGTCAAGTCGAACCAAATATACTTTTGTTTGTGCTTGGTTCGTTTAAATTGAACAAAACTGGGCACGCTCGTTTACAATTAAGCTGAACATCGAACAAGCATTTTGTCAAACACTAATTTTTCGAGCGAGCAACGAGCGGTTAGCAATTTCAACAGCTCTACTATTTAGTGTCCATCCAGTTCAAAATTGCAAAGTGAGACGCTAACAATTTTGAGATGATGATGACTGATGAGATGAGGGATTGTGTGACCGATAAGACGATGACCAGAGTGCAGAGAACGATGATAGTAAGAGCGGAGGACAATTGAATTAGAGTGAAGGCAGGAGATGAAGGGGCGTGGGATTGGTTGTACAAGTCAAAACACCGTCGTTTAGATACTTAGGATTATACCTCTAGATTGAGTGTTAAAGTTTTATTCGTTTAATTGGTCTAATATATATATAAATGTAATTGTATATTTGTATATACAAACTAAATGTAATTGTATATTTGTGAGTTTAAATATATAATATATATAAAATTAATTAAAATTAATTGATTCGAACCAAGCTAAGCGGGCCTTTGCTCGTGCGATTTGGAATATCTATCCATGAATTAAACGAGTATTTTCCGAGCGTTTTTCAAACGAGTGTCGAGCGATTTGGAAAATACTAAACTATTGTCCTTCTTCTAAACCATATACAAGATAAAATGTTATTGATAACCTATAATTTAGTGTTTATACATCATATATAAACATATGAATTCATGCATATAAAATCAGTTAAAACACAACAAGCATAACGATTTAATAAGTAATACAAAACTTGAGTTTATTATTTCTATATCTATACTAGACATAAGTTTTATTATATAGAAATGAAATGGATAAGACTTATGAAAACAAGACATAATGAACATATGGATGTTATGATGAGAGTATTATATGTTTTATATTACCAAGATGGCATTCACATGCACCACTACCCTTCCATATTCAACAACGTTGGATGGGCCCCACACACTTCTTTCTTCATCCCACGTGCATTGCACCCCCCACCCCCACCCCCTTCATCTAACAAAGTTGAAGAAGATGACAAAACATCTAAACTCTGTTTCAAACTCTATTCTTTCTAATATTTCCCTATGAGTTGGCAAAATAATCAGATTACTATGTTTATATTTGGGGAAAATTCCTAAAATGTTGTTTTAATTAATATTTTCTTTTAAAGTTTTCATTGATCAGCTAATCTTTTAAACTATCATCATTTCAACACGGGGGTTCTGACTGTAAAACAATCTCGTTTGAACCACAACAAGCGGTTTAGATGAAAACATATGTCTAAGTAGGGTCATTCTGAAAGTTTGAACGACTGTAAATTCGTTCGGACAACCATAAGTTTGTTCAGACAACCCAAAGAAACATTTTGAGGATTACTTGGTCATGGAATTTGAGAAAAAAATGATTAAAAGGGACATTTTGAGAATTTTTATCATATAAAAATCAATAATAAAACTACCCATATCATTTATTTAGCACTATGATTTTTCTTATTTTTTTATGTTTGAAAAACGAATAGACGGTACACAACTGATAAAACGAACCAGGGGGGATATGATATCCGTACTATCCATGAAAAAGGGGTTATGCTATGTTATTGTTTCTTATTTTTTTTTTTGAAAAGCAAATAGACGATACACAACTTATAAAACAAACCAGAGGGGATATGATATCCGTAACTATCCATGAAAAAGGGGTTATGTTATGTTATTGTTTCTTAATTTTTTTATTTGAAAAGCAAACAGACGGTACACAACTTATAAAACGAACCAGAGGGGATATCATATCCGTAACTATCTATGAAAAAAGGGTTATACTATGTTATTGTTTCTTATTTTTTTTATTTGAAAAGCAAACAGATGGTACACAATTTATAAAACGAACCAGAGGGTATATGATATGTGTAACTATATATGAAAAAGGGGTTATTCTATGTTATTGTAAGCAAAAATGTTATAGTTCATATGAGTTTGAAAGTATGTCTTTATCAATAAATATTAAGTATTTATAACTTTAAAAGTGTTCGTTGTTTTGTTGTCGTTTAGTACTTTATTTAATTTGCTACTGCATCGAACATTAATGGTATGTGAAACAAAGCAAATCTGAAATGACAAGCGAGAGTAAATCTATTTTGATAGATACGAATAATGGAAGTTAGGTGGTAATTAACCACTCTAATAAAATAATCTTAACACCATATGTGAGTTTGAGTCCTTTAACTTATGTGGTGACTTGTAGCTAGGCTTTGTACTTCATCAATCTATTGGATACGAAGACTATTCTCTAATTCGTTTTACATAAATATTTGTTTTGACGTAAATATATGAAGTTAATTTAACAAAAAAATTATACATAATATATTAGTAAGGTTATGATCAATTGAAAACTGTTAATATCTTAAGAACGACAAAAAGTAATATCAGTAGATCATATTTTTTATATTTTATAACTTTTACATAAAGTTTATATGTTTATAAAAATGAAAATCCATGAAAACCCATCAACTAATGTTTGCATACATTTTTAAAATTTTATTTGTTAAGCTACACATGTGTGGATAGAATAACCTACATATAAATATATGATTTACGCATGTATAGATTACAAACTCGTTCATCGTTTTCTTTTTGAACTTCAAGAGAGACGCTTAAAATATAATATTTCAATCGTATTTTTATATAAAACATAAAAAAGTATTTTAAAACTCTTAAATTTATATTGGTGTAACTTGTTAGATGAAAAAAAAAATACCTTTTGAACCATATGCATATTTTAAAGCTCTTTTTTAAAAAAATAAGTGTTTTCAAACTTTATAACCAATATGTGTCACCCCCACCCAAGAAATCCAAATGAGAAAAAAGACTCAAGGAGTCACACAAAGGCAAGATGTGAAGTTTGAATTACTACATTTGCCTAACATTGCTTTACACACGTACTCTGGTCTGGGCGCCCAATCAACGCTTACTTATGTAGCATCAATTAAACCTAGGTTTTCAACGGAGAACTCAATCCGCCTTCCATTAGGCCAACTTGAAGTAGTTATTTAAAAACTAGCTAGCTTGGTAAATAACAATAGGAAGACGTTTTGGCTTACTCTTAAGTACCACTTAATAGAGTATCCATATGTTCATTACAGATAACCTCTCATTGGGATTACTCTTACAATTCTTAAAATTACTATAAGTTTTACATTTTCGTATAGTAACATAATTCATTTTGATGTGATATAAGACGTATATATTCAAAAGAAAAGAAAAAAAAAGAGCAAATGTTATGATATGTTATATATATATATGTTGATGGAGGAAAAAGACGCGTGGGTGGCGCTGACAAAAAGGAGCACGAGGGTGCAGCCACTCCGCACCACCAGCGTAACCGGCGGACTCTTCGCTGACCTCATTTTTGGTGTTTGTTTGTGTTGGGATTTGCTTCTAAAAACGTAATTAAGCATGCCATTCCCACCACTAATACTATATAATATATATTATCAAAGATGCTCTCTGTCGGACCATAACCTAATCTACCTTCTTCTAATCCCCTAATAAACCCAAATTAATTACCATAAACTTTGTGGTGAGAGTGAGGCTGGGTTTAATCGTAAAGTCATTAAGAGTTAAGGTGGTGAAACGCTAATTGAGGTTAAGGTTGGAGTCCTTCGCCTGTGATGCATTTGACCAACGGCAAAGCTTGAACATCCTCGTAGGGGAGTGAGGGCGAAATTAATTTTTTTAAAGGGGGGCGAACTCGATATATATAAAAATCTACACCAACGGACTAAAATGTAACACGACTGAAAAAAAAATAGGGGGGCAGCAGCCCTCATGGGCCCTCACTATACTTCGCCATTGCATTTGGCGCATTAGTGTATATTGATTGTGATGTGGAATTAACAGTATGTTAAATGAATCGATGTGTGAGTTATGTTCTTAAATGATAGAATAGAGTATGTCATGATTCATGCCAAAAACTCCAAATAAGCTCTTTTGTGCTTTTGACTTTTGTAGAATAATTCAACACGCTTGATCGATTAGCTAAACATTGAGTTCGAGTAATATGACTTTGAAAGTTGAAGCATTTGACGTAAATGAAACCGAGTGTTCATCGATCAAGATTTTGACGGTTTATTAATTTTTGTGTTGGCATGCATATACTTGTACCAAATTCTTGTGATTTAATTAATAAAAATGGTTTAATGAATGTTTTAAGAGTGTCCTATCTTTTAAATCATCTTCTTTTGGTGGACTAGTTTTGAATTGATATTGTATATATACACATTTACAAAGGTCGGTGGGGAGCCCACGGCCTGCCACGTGTCACGTTTTAATTGGTTCAGAAATTTTTTTTTTTTTTTTGCTTTTTCCAAAACTTGGGCTTTATTAAATAATTTTTCCGACATTCAACCAATGGATGCAGGTGGGGGAAATGGTTAGGACTATGGGTTTCTTGGTTGGGGTCGCAGGTTCGATTCCTGCGGCCGTGAAATTTTTTTATTTGTTTTTTTTTAACCTTTTCTACATCTTTTTCTTAAAATATGTTTCTTTTTATAATTGTTAGGACACAACTCCTATCCATGTTTTAATACTCAAAATAAATCCATGGCAACTTGCATGCATGTTTCTCTTAGTTATTTAATTACGTTCATGTCTCTGTCACAACTCGGGTAACGAATTTTGCAAACGTGAGCTCAACCACGTTAATGTAATCGTACGACCCCGGCGCAACGCACAGGTTCTAATTCCTCGCTACTACTTAAAAGCAAAGGTCGATGGACTTCCCACGGGCTGCCATTCAAGCCCCACAACCTGCTGTTGTTTTTCCTTTTTTATCTTTTATATTACTTTAATGTTTATTTCATTTAAATTACTTTTTGTAATTCTTTAGCCACACGGAGCATAACGTAGATCACATACACGTCGCAACATGTCGTTAAATCATACTACTTCGCCGTTGCGCACGAGCGTTGCAATTAAATTACTTTTTTAAAATCGGATTTTCTATGTACGTTTCGCGTTGGTATACGTTCCGATGTAAATTATGTTCGGAAATGAGTTGGGTCGAATAAAAGAGGTATCATTGACGTAATAATTTGAAAATAAATCGGATCAATTGTAATGTATACTTTATCACGTCATATGTCCCGCCACAACGCGCGACGGGTAAAGAAACTAGTTATTATATAAGCTTTAATCGGTTTGAATGTCTTTTAAATGGAAATTGAGTGCATGTAGAAAGATTCATCAAGTTATTGAGTTGATAGAAGTTAGGGGCTATTTGGCAACATCTGAATAATTACGTGTTGAACGAATAAGAGGTCTGAACCATTAAGTGTTGTTGAACCGTTAAGAGGTCTAAACATTAAAAGCTACTATATCGTTTAACTATTCAAATGCAAATGTCTGACTAATTCAGATAAGAGATTTTAACCATTTAGCATTAGACCTCTTAACTATTCAGCATTAGTATAATGTTTAACCATTCAATGACAAATTTCTGAACCATTGAGATATTTGCTCGCGAAACAAACAGTCTGAACCATTAAATGCTGAACTAGTCAAACATCTGAACTCATAAGAGACCGATTAAGAGTGCCAAATAGCCATTTAGTTAAATATCCTTGCTACATGAAATACTAATAAATCTAATGATAAATAATAATTCAGGTTTTTAAACAAAATATACAGAATGTTATAAGCACTTCTTATGTCTGAATGATTAGAAACTCATTTAATTCAATATCATTATAAATATAACTAGAGTTAACTTTATATATAAATAAAAGTTGTCCCGTAACCGTTTGTTAACGGTCATGGCCATATTTGGGACATGATTGCTTAATTATGTTTTTTATTCTATCACAAAAAAAAAAAATCCAAAATAATTTGAGGCTACATTGCATCGCATCTCTAAATAATGAGAAATGGTTGCTGATGTTCAAAAAAAGTAGGGAATAATAATCAATAAATAGGACTTTTATTATTTATATGGTCAAATGGTATTTTAATGGGTAAATATTAAATATTTATCAAGCCCCGACCAACAATTATCTCATAAAATTGACTGTTTAACTTATTCTATTTATTTAGTATCATTAATTAATATTCAATTTCCTTGGGCTGCCTTTGAAAAGGATGGCTTTATAATAAATCTACCACAAAATCCACACCATTTTAGAATTAGTATTGTTATTATAACTTTATTCAAGTAGGTCAATTTGAATTTCCTAATCATGTAGAGTTTAAAATCCCGTTAATCTTTTGATTAATAATTATTTAAAGTACATATGTTTTATAATTTTCAAATAGCTTAGAATTAAAAATATACATTCTAATTCTATAATTTTATTATAAATATTTGTTTTGTTCCAATTATGTATATTATATATTCTAAGGTGTTATAAAATATATTTTACATTATACTCATATCCACTTTGATTAGTACTTAATGCTATTGTTTTATATACTCTAACAAACATAGTCCAGTCCTTATTTTGGTTTCAAAATGCATGAGGTGTATCAAGGCGATAGAGTCATCGAAGTTGAGGCCTAAGGTACGAGGTGTTTATATAACTTTTTTTTAATAGTTGTTATTATTATCACATATCTAATTTAGTTAGGAATATCCTTATATATGATTAAATACATAAATACTGTACAAAATTATACATGTCACAGTCACTGTCTTAAGTTATTTTACATGCGTCTCCCTGCACTAACACATCAAAAAGTAAGAATCACAGGGCCCACGCGAAGCTTACTATGGGCCGGGGGAGGCCCGTCCCCTCTTTTCTCATCAGTAGTTTAATTTTCGGCTTGATAGTGTACATTTTTATCCAATAGTGCAATTTTTTTTAATAAATATAGAGTTTGCTCCCGTATAATACTTTACTTTCGCACCCCCCCTATGGTGTGATTCAAACTCCGCCACTGATAAGGCCTAGAGCTTAAGTGCGCCTCACACCTGAATCTCATACACGTTTTTTAAAACCATGATCCTAGCTTCGTGTCTTATATAATTTACGTCTCATATCTCATATCTATATATGGGACCGGTTAATAGATTACTTTTTACAATAATATAATTGCTATGTGTTGGAAATTTATTGATAATATAATATGGTTATTAATGTTTAGTCAATAAATTAATGTGTTGAATGTAAATTAATGTGTTTAATGACATTAGAAATTAATAGTGTGGGAAGTTGTCCCACATGGAGGAAAGAAAAAATATATAATGGTCATATTCTATAGCCTCTTGTCTATATTGTTTCCTAAGGTTTCACATTAAGTAGATTCGCGAAGGGTGCAAACCCTTAACTCGCACTCGCACTCGCACACGCGCGCGGCGTGGGCATGTGGGCGCAATGTGGCGCTTTGATGGCGCACGAGCCGCTTAGTATTTTTGAAGGTTGGTTCGAGAGTCTGGTCAGGTGCGACTGACCTTGGTGCGCGGTCAGAACTGTGACTCGTAACAGTTTCTGTTACAAGTTGACCGAAACCGACGACTGTTAATAGCGAATTAAATGAGCGGTTACAATTTCGGATTGATGGGCTGAATGGCTGTTACGGTTCGAATTCCACTATAAATACTGAGGGCGCCTCAAAAGGAAGGACACACCAACGCAACTCGAAACCTGCAGCAAAATAGGTTCTCTAATCATCTTTAATCTCTTGGTTTCTCTTCTAACAAACAAGTTCGGGTTATAGATCAATCCCGGCAGTACAACTGTTTCGGCTGTTGTACCCTGGGGAAAAAAACAATTCACCTGGGAGGCTCGGAATTTGTTTTAAGGGACCCGTGTTAAACACGATCCTCAGCCTTTATATTTCAGTTCATCTATTTCTGTTAATTTATACTGTAAAAGGAACTTGTAATCGTGTATTTATGCCCATTTGTATCGAGTATATTAATAAAATTGTTTACACTATGTAAAGTATAAAAGTTGTAAAAAAAGGTTAGGAATTGGTTTAGATGGTATTCAAAGATCAAAGTCAATTTAAAGTAATCCCATTTCAAATTATCAATTATTTATATTAATTAATTAAATACTTAGCCATCGATTTTAATGTCGAAGTAAACCCTAATGGTGGGGTGGACCATGGTTACGCATGTGATTGGCATTATGGAATCCTCTCCACCCTTTGCGCTGTAGCTCCATTTTTTGAGACCTTTAATTCCTTATAATTTTAAATATTTTACTTATTATTATATACAATAAGCTGCAGAGATTATTATCAGGTTAACGTGGTTAATCACAAATTAGAGATGCCATGTGAAGGATAATGGTGACAAAAACTTTGGTTACGTTGAAGATTAATCATATCTTAATTAGTCATTTTTGGCTTTTAGACTAACGATATGAGTATCGAGTTGCGTATACGCTGGACTTGTACTGTTGAAATGTTATTTTGTTTTTTCATATTTAATAAAGAAAATGATTTAGGTGTGAATTAGTCTAGTTGGTTTCCTTGTGTGAAAGATTGAATTTATTTTGTCCATGTTTATGGGGTTGGAGAGTAACAAATAATTAAGGAATTATAAAATACAGCGATATAAATTTGACTTCACACTTGATTGAATTGGACGAAAATGATAATTGATAATCATTGGTGCCCAATTATTAAATTCTTAAGAAAGTTTAACAATTTTTTAGTTGTTGTTTTAATAATTCATTTAAAACTCAACCAAATCCAGCTCAATTTTAATGGCAACCCCATCTTTAATCATTTCTTCTATGCTAATATGTTTTATCGATTCGTTCCTTTTTAAAACCATAACATTTGTTTTTTTTTTGTAATGATTTATAATGACCTCACACAAGTATAAATATACGTATTGTACTTGTAAAGTTTAATATTCTAAATTTAATATGGAGAAGAAAGATGGATGTAGGTATACTGAATTGGTGTCACATGAATTTGGAAAAGAAGTTATCCGTTATCTTTATATCTCATAACTAAATTTAATAAACTCGTGTATTACACGGTTTGAATAAAAAATAAAAAAAATTAATTATAAAACGATATTTTAAAATATACGATTAAAATTACGTATGAGTAAAAATTATAAGTAATAATCAATGATATCAAAGTTTTATATGAGGAAACTATTGATATTTATATGAGTTAATATTTTAATTAAATAACCTAACATGACAATTAAAAAAAGTAAAATATTGACTAATCTCGTCTCAAACAATTGTAAATGACAAAAAATGTAAAATATGATAATGTAAGTAAAAATTACATGGAATTTTACTAAAGAAATAAACTCAAATAAAGAAAGGTCCATGATGGCTTTTGATACTAATTACAAAATGTGTATTTAAAAATCTAATACAAAAATGGTAGATTGAATTCTTTTGGCGCGGGAAAAATATTATTGTTAAATGTCAAGATGTCATGTGACATAGATGAGTCTAAAACTGACATGTGGCAACGCTAATTACCATTTTATTAGAGTAGTATGATTAAGTGCCACCGTATATTTTTGCACAATTACACCTATAAATATTTTTGCACAGTTTTATGAGTTCTTGTTTCTATGTGGTAGATATTAGGACTGTCAATTCCGATATATTATAACACGATTTTTAAAATTGTTTAATAAAAAAATATTTTATAAGTTCTTACAATTTTCACATTGTTGGTGCGTAAAAACATTTGAGAAAAATTATAGGCATGAAATATTGGTAGTTAAAAAAAGTCATATTCGTTTAGATACTTATATTACTCGCGTCGTTTTTAACATGTTAAACACGATAATACTTATTTTGTCACCCTTAATAGATATACATATCCAAAAGCGATCATATTAATGCGGTAAGATTTGAACTGCTTAATTATGTACACGGAGACTTTGGCTAGGTGTTATGGTTATCATGAACTTGATATATATAAGTTAGGGGCTGTTTGTCAGCATTTGAATCAGCCTTTAATGGTTCAGACTGTTTGTTTCGCGAGCAAATGTTTGAATGGTTCATGTAAGGATTCCTAAAAGTCTGATGCAACCAAAACAGCCTAAGTGTCTCAGCAACATGCACTAAGTACTGAAGTGAAGAATGCTTCGGAAGTTTTACACAAAGCATTAGAAAATACTCTAAGTGTAAAATCTTCCGAAGCCAAGACCAATATCTTCCGAAGCCAAACATGAAGTCTTCCGAAGCTTCAGAGACAAAGTCTTCCGAAGCTTCAACCTATGAAGACAGATTTCTTCCGAAGACTTTTAGTACACATGCTTTATTTGATGTACTGTTCCATAAAGCACCTTTCCGCTGAATCTCTGTAAAGTCACCAACTTACATGAGTTGGTGAAAGGGCCTTGCTTTTGGTAACTGTATATTGAGGTCTTGAGTCTGTAACTTTCCACTTTATGTACTTTATCCTTTTTGTAATGTATAAGGATGTGAGCTATGGCATGTCATATAGTCACAAGGTCAAAAGGCAGATATGCCTTTTGATCCTACAATTGATTTTGTTAGTGTCTAGTCAATTGTATCCAGCTGGCTTTCAAAGTATAGCCGGCTGTAGGTTGTAGTTGTAGTATAAGTATTTCAAGTTCTTGTATTTTTCTTTATGCTTTGTAACACTTGTAAAAGAACTTGAGAAAGCAATATACTGCCTCCTTGAAACCCATACTCTCTTGTTCTGTCTCTTGCTTTACTTGTGTTCTTTGTATCACTTTGGTTTCTCAGTTCACTGTTTGATTAGAGTTTAGTTAATCTCCTCATTGTGTTGTTGGTGTTGTAATTGTGTTTAAGCCCTTAAACGGTCCTGCAATTGGTATCACAGCTTTCCAGGCTCTTGATATAAGATCTAACCATCTAAGATCCCTCACACACAAAAAACTAAACTCTTCAAATGGCTTCCATCTCAAAGACTGATATGGAGACTAGAACCATGAACAAATCCCCACTGATCACTCTTGATGATTTTGACACCTGGTGCATGAGGATGGAAGGCTTCATCAGGTCTCTTGATTCAAGAATGTGGGAATCTGTTGAGAATGGACCTTTCATACCCAGCACCCCCTCTGCTACTGGTGCTGGTATGATTCCTAAAGATGTGGCCAACTACTCAGATGAAGATAGAAAAGAGTGGAGATTGACAGGAAGGCCATGACTGCTCTTCGGACTGCTCTCCCCAAACTCTGTATACAGAGGTTTTAAGAAGTGCAAGACAGCCAAACAGCTGTGGGATGCACTGAAGCTGATGTATGAAAGCTCCTCTGAAGCCAAGGAGAACAAGAAAGATCTTCTGAAGCAGCAGTTTGAGAATTTCACCTTCAAAGCAGGTGAAACCATGACTCAACAATACTTCAGGTATGTTGAGATTGTGGATACCCTAGTGGATGGAGGAGTTCCTCTTGAGAACAGGACATTGTAAGGAAGTTCATGTCCTCACTTCCTAGGCAATGGACACACTATTGTGTGGTGATCAAGAGGACTGAGAACCTTAATACTCTTACTCTTACAGAGTTGTATGGGATTCTCAGTGGATACCAGATGGAGATGAACATGCAAGGTTCATCTGGCAACTCCAACAATCAAATGGGTTCAGCCCTTCATGTAGTTGAAAGGGACAGCATAGAACCCCAACATCATCTCATATGCTACCCTGACAACTCACAAAAGGGTCCTTTCATCACCTTCCCGGAGACACCAGGGAGAACTTTACTCAAGGAAGCCCATTCCAAGAGACAAGTTCTTCTCAAGCCTTTGTGTCTGCAGATGAAAGCTGTGGGAATTATCTTTTCACTCTTGAAGACCTGGACTGTATCCATCCAGATGACCTGGAATACATGGAGATAGTTCAGCAGATGGCTCTCCTCACTCACAGAGCCAAGAAGTTCTACAAGAGGACAGGAAGAAGATTTCCAAGCAATGCTACCAGTGGTAAGTTTGGGCTGGATAAAAGCAAGTTAAGTGTTACAACTGTAACCTTATGGGTCACTTTGCTAGGGAGTGTAAGGCACCTAAAGCTAATGGGGGCCAAACACAACCCAGACCAAACTACACTGACAAAGCCCCTCAGGCTGAGAAGACAAAGCAACATGCTGCTGTTGCTGTTGAAGAGGGAGGCTTTGACTGGAGTTTTCAGGTGGAGGATGCTTCTCCAAACCAAGCACTGATGGCTGATCATGATGAAGCCAAGGTATTGGAACATCTTTGCTCCCCTGAATGCATTGCTAAAGTAAATAGATACAGGTCCTACAACCTAGAGATGAGATCTGATCTTGAGTCATTAAACATATTAAAATCTGATTTTAGAAAGTCTGAAAATGATTACAAGTTAAAGATAGAGGACTTGGAGAAAACCATTTCAGTATTAAAACATGAACATACAGATTTCAGAACTCAGATCCAAGATCTCATCACTAAGTTAACTGAGTGCCAGGCTGAGCTTGTGATCAGCAAAGCCAAGGCAGAGAAGAGTGTTCTTGAAGAAGAGACCTTCAAGAACATGATATCCTCATCCTGCACAACAAGGTTTGTTATCAAAATAGACAGGGACTGGGATCAAATGAGATAGCTCCTCCACACACAATCTTGTCTGTAAGATCTCCTAGGTGTGGAACTTGTGAAGATGAGCTTCCTCTCATAGATCCTGTAAGTGATGGATGAAGAAGAAGTGATAGTGAAGAATTCCTCTGAGAAGAGTGAAGAAGAGGATTCTTCAAGGGCCACTATCCTTGAGGAGAGAAAGAAACAACTGTGATGACCAAGTCCAAGAGAAAGAACTTGATCAGGAAGAGCAAAAGGAAAGCAAAGAAGGCTCAAGAAATCAAGGCTACTTTTGATGCTAAGCAGAAACAAGTTTTTATCTCTGCAGGTTTCAAAGTAGTAAGGACTGAAGACATCAACCAAGACTCCTGAGCTAAGAGTCATGGTTCTTGTTCAAATCATCATAATACAAAGAAGAAGACTGAGTTGCTGTGTACACTGCTGCACAGCCTGGACCATCAAACTCCAAGAACAGTTCACAGCCCAAAGGAACTGTCTCAGCATCTACCAAGATGAAGATGGAGAAGGAGGATGTGATCAAAGCCAGTCTTGCTCTCAAAAGGAGACTTCTTTGAAGAAGAAGAAAATGTTGTGTGTTATGTGTGAAAGTACTTCTCACATTGCTAAGGATTGCCCATACATCCTAAAAGTACTGTCCACATGACCAAAACAAAGACTTCAAAGAGTCTCAAGAAGTCTCAAGCTTCGGAAGGAAAATCTGTTTCCTTCGGAAGCTCCAAATCAAGGAAGAAGGTAAATGGGAAATTACCTTCGGAAGCAAAATTGGTCTCGGAAGAAAGGAGTTCTTCCGAAGCACTAAAGCCTGCTGCAGTAACTGTAGACTCTTCCGAAGGATCAGTCATCAAAACTTGTGAAGTTCCAAAAGCTTCTAAGGTTTTGAAGGTCAAGTCCAAGACTCCAAAGGTGGTGTGGGAAGTCTAAGAAAGACCAAATGACTGAGGTTTCTCCATCAACAACAGCTGAAGATCCCCATAGTACAACCATAGGATCTATTACTGTTGCATTACCTTCTATTACACTTAATGAGCCAAGACAAGTAAGGCTTGGGTTTCCAAATGTAACTAATCATTTTCTTTGTGCAGGAACAGCTCAAGACAAACAAGAATGTCTGGATAATTGACAGTGGCTGTTCCAGGAACATGACAGGCAATAGGTCTCTACTCCATAATTTTGAGAGAGAATTGATGGGAGGACCAGTTGCTTTTGGAGGAGATGAAGGTGGTTATTTTCTGAAGGGGCAAGGTCACAAATGGTAAGCTCAGCATTGAGAAGGTAAACTTTGTTAAGGAGCTTGGGTACAATCTCTGAGTGTATCCCAATTTGTGATCAGAGTCATAACATGCTCTTTACTGAGCATGAGTGCATTGTTCTCAAGCCTGGTGTGGTCATTCCTCATGAGCATATCCTGCTCAGAGCCCCCAGAAAAGGGAACATGTACAAGATGGATTTGCAAGAAACATCTCCCTCTGGAGAAGTTTCATGCTTTCTATCTAAAGCAAATAGTGATGAGTCTTTCCTATGGCATAAAAGAATGTGCCATGTAAACTTTAAGAACATGAATAAATTAATTAACATGATCTGGTAACTGGATGCCAAAGAAAGAGTTTACAAGTGATGATCATTGGTTGGCATGCCTGAAAGGGAAGCACCACAAGGTATCTCACAAGCCTAAGGAAAAGAACTCCATCACTACTCCCTACACTTGACATATGGATCTCTTTGGCCCCACCAGTGTAATGAGTTAGGAAGGACCTCTTATTGTTTGGTGATCACAGATGATTTTACAAGATTCACTTGGGTCTTCTTCCTTAGAACTAAGGATGAAACCCCTGAGATTCTGAAGAATTTCATCTTAAAAGTTGAGAATCAATGTGATCACAAGGTCAAAACCATAAGATGTGATCAAGGATTGAATTCAAGAACCAAATCCTTGATACATTTTGTGATGAAAAAGGTATTACAAGACAATATAGTGCTCCCAGGACTCCTCAGCAAAACGGAGTTGCTGAGAGGAGAAACAGGACACTTATTGAAGCTGCAAAGAACTATGTTGTCTGACTCTAAACTGCCTATCACCTTCTGGGCTGAGGCAGTTAATACTGCTTGCTATGTGCAAAACAGAGTTTTAGTATTAAGACACATGGTAAGACTCCTTATGAACTTTGGCACAAGAGGAAACCTTTCATGGTTTTCTCAGGTCATTTGGATGTCCCTGCACCATCTTGAATACCAAAGATCAAATGGCCAAGTTTGCTGAGAAATCAGATGATGGACATTTCATTGGATACTCTTCCCAAGCTAAAGCTTATAGAGTATACAATCTCAGAACTAGAATTGTTGAGGAGTCAGCCAATGTGACTTTCAATGAGCACACTCCTTGTGTGGCTTGGTTCTAGTCCGGATTGGCTGTTTGATCTTGATTTAGTTACCAACTGTTTTAAACAAATCTTGTGAGCATGTTCAGGATCTGCAGAAAATCTAAATACAGGTGATCCTGATCCAAGATTTGAGCTAGGAAGACCTTCAACTCATACATCTTCAGCTCCAGTTGGAACTACTTCAGCAAATGAGGTTTCTATCAGCACAACAATAACAAATTCAGCTGATACATCTGGCATGCCTTCAAATTCCAGCTCAGAGGCCTCTCAACCAGATAAAGACACTCACTTGTAGAAGACAACAAGGTGATGGTGTGATAGTGATCAGGAATTCTTGATGCTAATAACCTACATAGATGACAGCATCAATGATGTCTCACACTCATTGGATCAAGTTAATCTTGATAAGTGTGATAATGTGGAGGGTAATCTTCCAGACCAGATCTAAATTTCTCAAATTTGGATCTTTCTCAACAACTTGCTGTGATCCCTCAGCTAAGGATCCACAAGTCTCCCCCCACACAAACATCATTGGAGATGTTGTCACGGGGGTAAGAACAAGAGGACAAACCCATGAAGCAAATGTTTGTCTTCACTCTTGTTTCTTATCTCAGATAGAGCCTAGAAGGTTTGATGATGAAGCTCTAAAGGATGGAAGTTGGGGTTGAAGCTATGCAACAAGAGCTGCTTCAATTCAAAAGGCAGAAAGTTTAGAACCTTTGTCCTCTTCCTCATGGGAAGACTACCATTGGAACCAAATGGGTTTTTAGAAATAAGAAGGATGATAGAGGAATCATCATCAAGAACAAGGCAGACTAGTTGTTCAAGGATACACACAAGAAGAAGGGATTGACTACACTGATATCTTTGCTCCTGTAGCAAGACTAGAAGCGTGTTAGGATATTCCTGGCATTTGCTTGCATCCAAGAACTTCAAGGTCTACCAACTTGATGTAAAGTGTGCTTTCTTATATGGAGTGATTGATGAGGAGGTTTATGTCAAACAGCCCACTGGTTTTGTAGACTGATCATCCTGATTATGTCTGCAAGCTTGACAAAGCTCTTTATGGGCTGCATCAGGCACCCAGGAAGTGGTATGAGACACTATCTGAGTATTTTGTAAACATGGATGAGGAGAGGTACTATAGATGGAACTCTCTTCATCAAGGACAGGGAATGAATTGCTGGTTCAAGTGTATGTAGATGACATCATCTTTGGTTCAACTAATCCAAAGCTCTGCAAAGACTTTGAGAAGCTGATGAAAGACAGATTTGAGATGAGTTCAATGGGAGAACTCAACTTCTTTCTGGGAATTCAAGTGAAGCAGGTTGAAGATGGCATCTTCATAAGTCAGTCAAAGTATGTTCAAGACCACTCAAAAGGTTCAACATGACTGATTGTAAGATTGCTAAGACACCCATAGCCAGAAATCAACTCCCTTGGTCCAGATCTTAAGGGGGGAGTGTGTAGATGAGCACTTATACAGGGCTATGATTGGGTCTCTTATGTATCTTACAGCTAGCAGGCCTGATATCATGTTGCTACATGTATTTGGCAAGATATCAAGCCAACCTAAGTGTTCACTTAATCACTGTGAAAAGGATTTTAAGTACCTCAAAGGTGCTTCAAACATTGGTCTATGGTATCCAAAGATCCAAATTTCAATATCTGTATGCCTATACAGATAGTGATTATGGTGGTTGCAATATGACTGCAAAGTCTACATCTGGGGGATGTCAATTCCTTGGTGGAAGGGTGGTCTCCATGGCAATGCAAGAAAAATCCTGTGTGTCTGCATCAACTGCTGAGGCTGAATACATTGCTGCTGCAAGCTGCTGTGCTCAAGTGCTTTTGGATTCAAATCAGATGCTGGACTATGGAGTTTAACTTCAAAGAGACTCCTATCCACATAGCTCAATAAGCAATCATTGCCATTTGCCTTTATAGATCCATCTCCTCCACTACATCTGGATGTAATTCTTCCAAGTCTTGCTGGAAAATGTTAGCAGATGTTAATGAGCTTTCCAGGTAAGCTTGAAAACTTGAACTGAAAGCTACAAAAGCTACTTTTTGTTCTTCAGAGTCCAGAATGACAGTGATGGGCTCTTTTGGTTGTAATTTGATGAAGACTTTGCTGATGATGTATCTCTTCGATCATCAGTTCTTCCTTTATCTTTCTTGACTTACTTTGAGAAGATTTCTTTGAAGGCTTTGATGCATAGAAACTTACTTCCTCTTCATCTTCACTCAAAATACAAGAGTTATAACTATCATTGTTGGAAATGAAGGCATTTCCAGCACTTTTTGTTTTATTAAAGTGATAGGGTGAGACATGTGTTCTCACACTCTTGTATCTAAACCAGTTGCTTTGAGGTCAATGGTGTTCTTGAACATGGACACAGTTTGCTTCCAACTTTCAGGCAAGTATGGAGCATTCTCTGTTTAATTCTCATTTGTGTATTTCAACTCCAAAATATTCATCTCTGTTACTAGTTGCATAAATCCATGGAGTTGTTGAGTAATTGATTCACCCTCAATATGATGAAAGGGTTCATATTATGAACGAAGGGTGTCCTTTCTAATGCTTCTGATTTCATCACTCCCTTCACAGAGTGTATGAAGAATCTTCCACAAGGAATTTGCTGTTTTGTAATTCTCACATTTGATCAATATTTCTTTAGGTAAAGCCATACTAAGTAAGCTATATGCCTTAATATTGACTTTAACCTTCTTAACATCATCAGGTGACAAATCCTTTGTACTTATGGGTTGATTATTGTCATTATAATCTGGCCCAAGAGTGGGTGGAATATAAGGACCTTCAGTTATTGACATCCATAAGTCAGAATCTGTATAATTCACATGATTCCAGAACTTGATTTTCCAGGATTTGAAATCTGCTTTTGTTTCCAACTTTGGAGGTTGGTATGATGATCCACCAAAGATACTCATGTTTTGATTTTTGAATAAAAAATTTGTTAATGTATTTGTTCAAATAAACTTGAACAATTGATGAATGCCAATTAATAACCAAGATCTACTATTCAATTGATTTGAATATCGACCCAAGTTAAGCAAGCAATGAATCAGTACTTGCTGAAGGACAATTCACTGTTTTAATCAATGTACACATAAACAATTTGCTTAAAAACAATAGATCTAATCAGCAAAAACTGACAAATCTAGTGAAACAAGCAATCATTAAACAATATTAACACTGATAGATCAATCGATCTAAATCAATGAGCACTTGGCTCTGATACCACCTATGAATCCATGGATCGCAATCAGGAATTATCGGTGTTAATAGGGGATCAAGTTAATGTTTGCGGAATCAACATTAACCTTGTTTAATTGTTTTAATAACTAAATATCAAATATAATGATAATGATTATGAGAAACCAATTTGAAGAACACAATTAATAAGCAAAAGAAAAGATTTGATTCAAACGTATTTCATTAATTGATTAATGATTACAGATGAATAAATAATGAACAATAAATGCTTCGAACATGTTGATGTTGATGTGACGGCTGCTAGGGTTTATGTTTGTGAGAAATGATGTGATGTTTAGGTTTGCCGTATTGATGCTTGGTTGTTTGTGTTCGTGTGTCATCCTTTGATGTGAAACCTAGGATCCATATTTATAGGCACATGTGCTTCAGTTAAGAAAACACCGGATCTCTTGGGATTCGCACAACTGTCTTATTGACTTGTTGACTTGTAACACTTGCATATTTAAATACAAGTGTTTGGACTCCGAGCTGCATAGTCTTCTGTAGGTGTTTGTTCTTTCAAAGGTATTCAGTCTTCCGAAGGTATTCAGTTCTCCTAAGGTATTCAGTCTTCCGAAGGTATTGTCTTCCAAAGGTGTTTGCTCATCCGCAGGAGTTTGCTCATCCACAGGAGTCTTCACTTGAACTCTTTTATCGACTCCACTTGCTCCATTGCTGATTGTTCATCCGCAGATGATCTTTGGATGTATGTTACTTATAAGAAACATATCCATGGAAGAACAAAATGTTCATCCGTAGATGTTTCTTACACTTGGTCAATTTCAGTAATTGACCAAAAATAATGTTTGTACCTCGCAACCATACACAGATTAACACATATATGGGTTAACCTATATACACAATGCATACATCAAAATAATCAATTACAATCATTCATTACAAGTATTGATTAAAGTTCTAAGCCTATACAAAATGATCTAGATCTATTGTTCCTAGATCCAACACATATTATCATCTTCATCTTTCACCCCAAATCAACTCCCTCTATATGAAAACTCAAGAACATCATTGCTACACATACATACACTAAGGGGGTGTTTGTTTTTTGAAAAACCTCTTCCCCATCTATTCATCTGCGCGCACGCAGACGCGGGAAGAGGTTTTTACTTCGCGGAGTGTTTGTTTTCTAGAATACGTTTCAATAAAAACGTCATCCTGACATCTGCACGGAGAAGATGTGGTACAAGGTCTTCTGAACTCTTCACAACCTCTTCTCCCTTTCTTCTTTCATTTTAACCCTAACACCCCCCATCTCTACACTCTACCCACCTCCCCACTCTACCAACCGTTTCACTCTCGCAGCCCCACCCCCGTCGTGTTCCACCGCCACCGCCGCCACCATCGTGTTCCACCGCCACCTCTCCTGTCGCAGCCCCTTGCCCCCACCCCCTTCGTCCCCCACCCCCTTCGGTCCCCCACCCCCTTCGGCCCCCACCCCCGTCGGCTCCCACCCTCGTCGGCTTCCCACCCCGTCGGCCTCCCACCCCCGTCGACCTCCACCCCTTCGGCCCCCACCCCCTTCGACCCCCCTTCAACCGCCAAGAAGGATAGTTTTTTTATTTAGTTTAATTTATAATTGATTTGTTTTTTGTGTGATATTTGTGATTTGTGTAGGTAGATTTTTGTTTGTTTGTATGATTAGTTTGTAATGATTTGTATGAGGAATGAATTGATTTAGGGGTTGTTTTGTATGAGGAAGAATTGGTTTGTGTTTTGGTATAGTTTGTTTGATTAGTTGGTTAATGAATGAATTGGTTGTGTGGTTGGTTTTGGTTTAGTTGTTGATAGTTGTATTGAATTGTTTGTGTGTTTGTTTTTGTTTGTTGTTGATTAGTTTGTATGATGAATGAATTGGTTTGTGTGGTTGGGTTTTTGGTTTAGTTTGCATGATTAGTTGTATGATGAATGAATTGGTTTGTGTGGTTGGGTTTTTGGTTTAGTTTGTATGATTAGTTTGTATGATGAATGAATTGGTTGGTTTGTTTGTTGTGTGGTTTTTTTTTTGTTTTGTTTGTTAGTTTGTGTGACTTTATGTAATTTTTTTGTTTGGTTTGTGATTTGATTGTTTGTTTTGTGTTTTTTGCTTTATTTTTGGTTGTGATTTGTGTTTGTATTGTATGATGAATGAATTGGTTTAGTATTTGGTTTATTAAGGTTAGTGATTATGTTTTTATTGTTTAATAGAAATGGGCGAGAACATCAATGGTCAAGTGAGCAAATTCAATGTTTGTTAGAAACTTGCATTGAAGAAATAAATAAGGTGGGTAGGAAAGGTTTGAGTATGCAAAAAGACTCTTGGAATAGATTAGGACAAATGAAGAACGCCTATGACAATCTGAAAGCCAAGTACGTCAGATTTTTTTATTTGAAAAACAAAACGGACATATATATAATCCTCAAACAAATACTTTTTCCCTAACAAAAGAGGAGTGGGAAGAATTTAAGAAGGTATGTTCACATATAAACATATACTTATATATATATTTAAAGGCTACATATAAACATTACTTATAATATTTTATATTTTGGGTTTAGGGGCATCTGAAGGTTGGATCTCTGAAAACGACTCCATTGCCTTTTCCAGAACTTTGTGCAGAATTATTTGATGGTAATACTGCCACTGGAAATTGCAAGTGGACTTCAACTCAAACAACTTCAGTTGCTGGATCATCTTCTGCTCAACGTGTCAAACCACTTATGATTACAAATACAATTCTTCATGACATAGAAGATGATGTCGGCTCTTTTGATTTTGAACAACACAATTCCGAGCCTATTCCTGAGGATATCCCCGAGCCTACCGAGGATCCTACACCCGACCCTATTCCAAACAAAAGGCAAGAACCTCGAAATCATCTATCACATCTGATTATTTGGCATCTGATATGCAAAAGGCTCTTCAGTTTTTGATTGAAGGAAAAGATGGACCAACAGTACTTGAATGTTCTGAAAATTGTGATATGCACGTTGATGCTGAACCCAATGTGATACACAATACGATCAACCCAATGTGTACTTTGAAAATTATGATATGCACATTGATGCTGAAGAAATGATGTTGAAGAACATGGTACCGCATCAGATCGAGAATATATGACTCAGTTAAGAGATGAAATTGCTGAGCAGTTAATGCAGAATGTCGAATAAACAATTTATAAATGTATTCGTATGGTTTTATGAATATTATTGTAGTATTGTATGACTTTTATTTATATTTTAATGTATTTCTATGTCTTTTATTTATATATTAATAGTAGTTGTTTTTAAAGTTTAAAAAATAGATTTAGTTTAATTACAGAATATTTCAGCATTCTGCAGATGTTTAAAAACAAACAGTCTTTTTCTTGCAGACTACAAACATTTGGTCCACCTCTTCTGCTGCAGATGTTTGCAGATGTGATCCGCAGACTGCAGACGTTTTCCTGCAGAAAACACAAACAACACCTAAATGATAATAGGCTAAAGGATTTTTTGCAAGCATTAGTCAAGATTTAAAGTGAGGGTCCTTTACCATTTGTTCCAGCCGTGACCCCATCATCCTTCCCCATGTTCTCATGGCAATCACCACTTCACCATACCCTAGTCTCTATCAAAATTTGAATACAAAGATCTCCATGATTTCCTAGTATTCAATTACGAAATGCCCTTGATCACCCCAATATAGTACATGCTATCAATAACACTAGATCACACAATTCTCTTCTTTTTTCTCTAAGAACCTTGACAGCAGCAGGGGCAGAAGCAACCCTTTGGTTTTCATCTCCAAATAAACACACACACACACAACAACTCCATTTTATGCTTTGTCTCTTGCAAACATTTAGGTATTCATGCACTCACACTCGAGCAATACTTTAACATGTTTAAAATAATATAATGACGAACATATATTTGTGGTTAAGTGATCTAAGATTCAAGAAACAAGTGCATTACTTGTTCATATTAATAAGTTGTTAAAAAGTGGCTTGCATTGAGAAACACTTTCTGTTAGAAAAATTACCTTAACATTTAAGGGTCATAACTTGATCAAGACAAAACCAAAATGAACGATTCTTGAGCATAATCGAATATTACTAACAGTTTGTAAAACATGCAAAACCATAAATTTGGATAAGTTTACTTTTCAATAATAATTTAATATTAAAACTTATTTTATTCAATACTTGATCATCACTTCTTTTAATGACTTATTAACGGTAATGTAAACCTTATTTGCACCCCACATATATATGTTGGAACTGCTTTGGTTTAAGTGTAATCCATATCGTTCATGTGAACCATACTTAAATAACCAGTGAGTTCCCATAGCCCCATTTTAGTTATACTAATTCGGGCGAGAAACATGTTACTTAACGACTTTACATAAATCATTACTATTATGTCTTATGCTTATACACACTTTGGTGACGAATGTTTATTTATCAGGTTGGACTTACTAAGACCTCGCTATCTTACACAACTATTTAAATCCGGGTTTGAACTGTAGGTTTGTTATAGATTGTACTATCAGGACTAACAATCCCCATTCTCTCAACTAATTGGAATGCGTAAATCCATAGTTAACGATATTGAATGATTATTACCACATAGGCTATAACTTGACTTTTATTTCCGTACTTGGAATAAGTATCAGACGAGGCATGCAGTCAGAGGCTTAGTTGTGGACTCACTAATACTTTTCACCTTACTTGTGTTATAGTTACTTTACATGATGAGTTTTTGATTCATACTTGACTTCATACTTTGCAACGATTAATTGATTCTCAAACATACGAGCTTACCAACATTATTGTTGATCCATTTTTAACATGTTTTTCAGGAAACTATTAAGGTTAGCTTTGGATGTTATATACAATGCACGACTAGGGCACACACGAAGATTATCTTGTATAAGCTTAAAAATCTAGGCTCAAATGTATAAATCTTTGAAACATGTAACCTAATACATTGTTTCCATCGTTTATTTTGAATATATAATTAGATTTAAATATCTTATTACCATGTGTTTAAGATATTACGACACCTCCATGCGATTCCGACGCCAGCGAGGGGTGTGACAAAAAGTCACGGTGCTTTATAGAAATAGGAAACCCAAAACCATCATGGCTTAGGTTCCATATTCTAAATGATTTATTTATGCTTGCAGATTAATCAAACAAGGTCCAATAATATTTGGTATATGGACAGCAGGTGTTCCCTACATATGACAAGAAATAGTTCCCGACTATATGATTTGAAGCGCATATAAGGACCTACAGTCGTATTTGGAGGGGATTCACAAGGAGGTGGAATTAGTGGTGAAGGAATTGTGACCAATGGCCAGCTGAGCTTGACAAAGTCAACTATTATGAATAACTAAAGTTTAATTTGCTAAGCATGTCGCAAATTTATGATAAGAAATATTCTACCTATCTCACAAATACTCACTATTACATCTTAAAACCATAATGTTATATTCCTAAAAAGTTGATTGTCTTGAAAACTAAAAGGAAGAATAATACTTATGTTCTAAACCTTAATTATGTCCATACAACTAATGAAACATGTTTACTTTTAAAATCATAAGTTGATTAATCACAACTGTGGCACGCGTTTCGGGTAAAAACTTTAAAAATATGAACACATTGATTTATGGTAACCAATTCATTGGTCTGTCTCAGAAAGAATTCCATTACATTGACCATTGTTTAGCATGCCTTAAAAGGAAGCAACACAAAACTTCCCGGAAGCCTAAAGTTATGAATTCAAACATTATTCTATTAAAGCTTCTTCATACAAATCTTTTTGGCCCAACTCATATCATGAGTATATGCAAAAAGAAATATTATTTGGTTATCATTGATGACTATTCAAGGTTTACTTAGGTTTGCTTTATACTTCATAAAAATAAATCAGCTTAAATCATCAAGGATTTTATCTCCAAGATTGAAAATCAATTAGATTTTAAAGTAAAATCAATCAGAATTGATAATTAAATGATGATTTGAATTCATTTTGTACAAACCAGGGTATTGCTCATCAATTTACTACATCTAGAACTCCTTAACAAATAGGGGTAGCTTAAAAAAGGAATAAAACACTAATTGATGTACCAAGGATCATATTGGCTAATGCTAAACTACCAATTACTTTCTGGGCAAAAGTAGTCAACATAGCTTGTTATGTGCATAATAGAACATTAACTGTTAAGGAGAACAAAATTCTATATGAACTTTTATTCAATAGAAAAACATTTCATAGGATTATTCAAGTCATTTGGATAACCTGCGTTAATCCTAAACACCAGAGATCATTTAAGAAAGTTTGCTCCGAAATCTGATTAAGGATTCTTTGTTGGTTACTCATTAGTCTTTAAAGCAGTTAGAAAGTTTGATCTATGATTAAACTTAGTTAATAAAGCCACACATGTTGAATTCAATGAACATTGGTTCCCAAATCATGAAGTAGTCCTAAATGGTAGTTTTATATTGACTCTCTTAAAAATAATTTAATGAGTCTAATTTGTCAAAATAGATGTTCATTAGTCCAATGGATCATCTGGAACAGCTGAAGTGGAGAAAGATGATTTCCCGTTAAGCCACCATCATCTGTATAAATATGTTTCTTTGTTGATCATTATATAACTCTTGGAACCTTAATGAAATTACTGATTTGAGTTCATCGTATCTCGTTTATTGCTAGGAGATTATCTTTGTTATCTTTGAGCATTATTCTTACTCATCTTAACAAAACCTTTTACAATGGGTTGTGCTTGATTTGTGTTCACTTTTGTGTCATTGCTTGATCCTCAAGTTATTAGATATAGTGATAACTTGATGATTTTGGAGTTAAATCATCATCAAAAGCATGTTTAAATGATCATTTGGACCAACAGTCTCCAATCTTGATGTATTCATTTAGGCTGACGTTGTTCCTACACCATGGGTACACAGGAATCATCTAGTATCAAATATCATTGGTGATTTAGATGAATGAGTGACAAGGAGCAAGTCCAGTGTAACCAACATCTATCTGTTATATTTTTTTCTTGTGTCAAACTATTCTTAAAAACATCAAAGATGCTCTTCAAGACAATACTTGGATAGAGGCAATGTTGGAATAATTGCTTCAATTCAAGAAACAAGAAGTATGGTAACTGGTTGATATTCTTAATGGATAGTATCCCACTAGAACAATATGGCTATACAGGAACAAAACTAATGACAAAGGAATTGTGATAAGGAATAAAACATGGGTAATTACTCAAGGATATACATGAGAAGAATGGATTGATTATGATGATGTGTTTGCACCTGTAGATAGACCGAAACTATTAGACTTTTCCTTGCATATTCTACATCCATGAAGTTTACCGTTTACCAAAAGTATGTCAAGTGTGCCTTCTTGTATGGAAAGATAGGAGAAGAAGATTATGTCAGTTAGCCACCAGGATTTGAAGACCCGAATTTCCCTCTTAGGGTGTACAAGCTTAACAAAGCTTGGTATACTTTACATCAATCCCCTCAAAAGTGGTATGAGACATTATCAACCTTTTCTCCTCAAGAGGGGTACGAAACAGGGAAGATGTGACAACCTCGATCTTTGGGCCTAGAATATGTTTTAGAAACTAATGGGCCACACAATGGCACTAGAACTGCTTGGAGTCTTCTCTCTCTAAAAATAAGATTGATTTGGGATGCATAGGAGTGAGGGGAGGGGCGGTTCACCCCTTTTACACATACACATGAGTATAATTTGCTTTTGCTCACTTTCGACCCTTCCACTTATTTAAAACTTCATCTTATTCTTTTTCTTTTCTTTTATGGATTTTCGAGCCTTACAAATTAACTTGAAATTGTTAGGTGTCACATGTATCTAGTAAGACTTGTAATTTTCATGATTATGTAAAGTTTTGCAATGGTGTTAATCGAAAAGAGAACTTTATTTACATTGTTTGTTGGGTTCAACAAGATGAGAAACTGAATTTTACCAAATCAAAATCATTGACGATTGAAGAACTCATTTTACAAGTTCAGATACCAAGTTGATCACGTCAAAAAAGACAATACAAGACAAAGTCGACATGACAAAGTCAAAATCAAGACAAAAAAGATTCAAAACTAGATCATGATGTAATAATATTATAAATAGAAAACTACTAGTGAAATTAGTGGTGTGTGTTTCTTATGGTGCGAATCACCACCCAAGGAGAATTCCTCCTTTGGGTGGGTTTGATCTTCCATTTTTTATCTATGATTTTCATTTTTATTTGTTAATCAACATCAATAAAATCATAAGAGTAAAATTATCAATCTCTTTGTTCTTGATTCACACACATAGAACCATTGTAAAGAAGATATACCACTACAAAATTTTCGACCATTAGCGGCTATACATGTCGCCGCTATTACGTGGGAAAATCGCCGCTATTATGTGGGAAAATCACGGCTAATACCTCTAGCGGTGACATGTTGCTGCTAATAATTTTTCTCTAATGATTAATAATTCGCCGTTAATAACCTTACTGTCGCCGCTAATAATTCTCCGCTATTTGTTTCATTTAAAAATATTTTGGATGACTATTAGCGGCGACATGTCGTCACCGCTAATGGTCACTATTGTTAATATTTTTTTATTTTTTTTAATTTCTAGTTTTCGACCTAAATAAACCTAGATTTCCCAATAACATTCGAATTTCATACAAATAAATCTTGATTTCACAATATCATACAATCATACATAAATACAAACGTAAGTAATTTAGTCATAAAACTTAAACATAACTACTCCAAAACAAACTTAACCCAGTGATACAATACGCTATTCACCCCCTCTTTCGAATCGTCTTCTTTGACTTGATTTTTGTGAAGCAATTAACTGTGTAATTTATGACATAAAATCTGCATATTCAAACAAAGTTGAAATTTAATCCTGCAAAATAAAATATACATTTATATTTTGCCAAAATATATATTATAATGTAACACATTCAACTCTTAGTATATTAAGTGTCAATCAATCATGTTGAACCAAACACACTTCATATACTTAAAAACATCCTAAAATTATATCATTTAGACCTATTTTGACCTGTTTAAGCTAAAACTTAGATAATTTAAGTCTATGTTAACGATAAAAAGTCATAATAACCTAAACCCACTATGATGCACTTAACACATCCAACTTTAAGTCATTTTGACCTGTTTAAACTCAAATCATGTCGTTTTCACCCATTTTGACCCGTTTAAGTGTAAAATATAGATAATTTAAGTCTATTTTAGCGGTAAAGAGTCATAATAACCTAAACCCATTATAATGCACTTAACACAACCAAATTTTTCTTAAAGAAACAATCATATAATATAATTTATATCCTAAATGAGATAAATATTCAAAAAGCAGTCCCAAAATGGGGACAACCCAAAAATAATTAGTAAATCAATTTCGAGCGGGTATTTCTAAGCTCGTGATGATTAGAATGAAGTAAGAAAACCTAAAAGCTCATAATGCACAACGATAAGGAATTAGTATAAAAATCAAATGAAATGTGACATTGTTTGAACAAATTGAAATATTATTACAATTGGTTCAAATAATGTCACATTTCATTTGATTTTGTAACTAATTTCTTATTGTTGTTCACTATGGCTAAACAATAAAAGAATTTTTAATTTATGACAATTTTATTTAATCAAATATGTTATCACATGTTAAATGATTAATATAACAAACACATAATAACACAACTAATTTAAAAGATGCAAACAACTAACCTAATACTTACTTCATAAAATAGTCACACAATTAACTAGCATATTACTACAAAACCAAACTAACATCCAATAATACAACTAGTTCAAAAAATCACACAATTAACATGATAATTCATACAATTACTAGCATATTATCACATTTAAAATAATTTATATAAAAACACTAATAACAGAACTAGCATAAACATATAATCACATCACAAACAAAAGAAAAACTAAAAGTTCAATTACCACATGATTCACAAACGGTGTTTCGCTGTGTAAAGTACTAATTCATACAACAGTTGCAGATGGGGTCAACAACATATCTAATGGCTATTGCATGTCCCACCCAATTTGAATCAATAATTCTCAGCACTCTTGTACGTCGACAAACCAATTTGTACTGTTTTTGTTAGCTTGATTTACACATACAGTCTTCTTAGTATTGAGGTTAATTACAATGAAGGATAGAACTACTCAAGAAGTTAGTGGAAATGAGAAGGGGTAAAAGGGAATATCATACAGTAGCGGCAACTCTCCGGTGACGGGTCGAACTAGTGAAACATCATACACATAGATCGGGAAGAATCGTCAACAAAACATAAATAATTACATCTAATAATAAATAATGATGGTTATTCAAATCTTACAAATAAAATATGAAGAAGAAAGTCTTCCAACGGAGGCGAAGTTCCAGCTATAGGGAGTGTGGTCCGCCGCTATAGAGGTGGTTTGCCATTGTGGTTGAGGTGCGGGGGGAGGTATAGTGGCTGTGGGGATGGTGCGAAGGTGGGGAGGGTGGTGGTGGGGAAGTGCGGTGGTGGTGGAAGTGGCGGTGGTAGGTGCGGTGGCGGCGGGGATGGTGCGAAGGTGGGGAGGGTGGCGGTGGGGAGGGTGCCAGGCAGTGGGGAGGTGCTGTGGCGGTGGCAGTGACGGTGGTGAGGCCCGGTCGCGATCACGGTGGTGTTGCAGAGGTGTGATCGCGGTAGTGTAGGTGGATTAGGGCGCGAATGTTTGGGGAAGAAGCATAAGGCCCGGGTAAATGTCTCAACCAATAGCGGCGACATGTCGCCGCTAATAGTGTCTCCGATATCGGTGTTGTATGAACCAACCCTCGCTGTTAGATCAGGAAACTGATCAACGGCTAGAAGTAACTCGAAAGGTGTGGAATGGATCACTAATCAATAGCGGCGACACGTCGCTGCTAATAGTGTCGCCGCTATTGGTGTCACCGCTAAAGGCGCAGCCGAACAATTATTGTAGTGTACATGTAAACTCAAACACACAAATCGATACTTAATTTGATGGATTTCAATACCAACTAGGTTCCAAAATGAATTCAAATAGTTCTCTTTGAAAACTAATAAACTTCAATTAAAAATTTACCACTTAATTAAGGTTTTATTTATTGTATTTATTCACTATCATAACTGAAGTATTTTTTAGAATTAAAAAATAACCTTATATATTTAGGACTGATTACATTTTTGTTGCAACATGATAGAAAGTTCTACAT